>JASEVX010000477.1:0-108835 GCA_031761405.1 Serripes groenlandicus | reverse complement strand
CAGAGACTGACCGTCAAATATGCAATATGTGACATATGGCTCGCTGCAAATTAACCTGTCAATCATGATCCATTGGTGAGTATGACACGGGATAGTAAGCTACAAACGCAGGCGATTATTGATTGCATGAAGACGATCCGGGGTCACAGAGCGAGTCGTCCTTAATGGGTTTTTCATCTTCAAATGGGCATTTCAGCAGAGTATCCACTTGTGACTTACGGCACCGCAGGTAATCGAGCTGAGATTTAGGCTAGGAACAATGTGTGATCGGTCCAGTACGCGTACCGGACCTAGCTCGTGTGTCATTAGCAAATATCAATTAGTATCAACTGGATGCAGATGTAGAGCGTCGCCTATCGTACACAAGTCCCGCGATGAGCCACGCGTTTTGAGCTTAGGATTTTTGCCACACAAACGGCGTGAGTTCCTGGTCTCCAGTGAGACACCGAGCGTGCTTGATATACCTGATATAGTCTTGTTTCGCAATCACATGAAGATAATAAGCTTACACAAAATTGCCGACGGGACTCTCTTTAACTGTCTCTCTCTATATATGTTTCTCATCTTGTACCTGCTAGTCTCTCTCTCTGTCTCTGTGTCTCTATGTATCTCATCAGGTGCTGTGCTGTCTGTCTGTTTGTATGTCTGTCTGTCTATGTCTCCCCCTCTCTTATCTCTCCATCTCTCTCTCTGTCTGTCTGTCAGTCTGCTGTTCTCTCTCTGTCTCTGTCTGTCTCTCGCTCTTTCTATTCTCCTATCCGTGCTGTGGTCCTTCGCTGTATCCTGTCTCAGTCTCTCTGTCCCTGTTCCTCCTCTCCTCTCTCTTATCTCTATGCGTCTCTATCTCTCTACTCTTTTGTCACTCCATATAGAGTGCATCACACCCCCCCCCCCTCTCTCATCTCGTCTCTTACAGTCTGTCTGTCTGTCTGTCGTCTGTCTGTCTGTCTGTCTGTCTTGTCTAGTCTGTCGTGTCTGTCTGTCCTGTCTCTCTCTCTCTCTCTCTCTCTCTCTCTCTCCTCTCCTCTCTCTCTCCTCTCTCTCCTTCACTATATATATAATATCTCTCTCTGTGTGCTGTCTCTCTCTGTGTGTCTCTCTGTCCTCTCTCATCATCGCTGTCTCTCATCTTCTCTCTCTCTGTATCTCTCTGTGTCTGGCTGTCTGGTCCTCTCTTTGTCTGCTCTCTCTGTATGCTGCTGTAGGTGTCTCAGTATGTCTGTCTGTCGGTATGTCTGTCTGTATGTCTGTCTGGTCTGTCTGTCTGTCTGCTGTCTGTCTGTCTGTCTGTCGTCTGTCTGTCTGTCTGTCTGTCTGTCTGTCTCCTGTCTGTCTCTCTGTGTCTGTCTGGACTGTCTGTCTGTCTGTCCTGTCTGTGTCTGTCTCGTCTGTCTGTCTGTCTGTCTTGTCTGTCTGTCCCCTGTCTGTCTGTCTGTCTGTCGTGTTCTGTTCTGTCCGTCTGTCTGTCTGTCTGCTCTGTCTGTCTGTCTGTCTGTCTGTCTGTCTGTCTGTCTGTCCGTCTGTGCTGTCTGTCTGTCTCTGTCTGTCTGTCTGTGTCTGTCTGTGCTGTCTGTCCTGATCTGTCTGTCTGTCTCTGTCTGTCTGTCTGTCTGTCCTCTGTCTGTCGTCTGTCTGTCTGTCTGTCTGTCCTGTCTGTCTGTCTGTCCTGTCAGCTCAGTCTGTCTGTCTGTCTGTCTGTCTGTCCCGTGTCTGTGCTGTCTGTCTGTCTGTCCTCGTCTGTCTTGTGTCCGTGGTCTGTCTGTCTGTCTGTCTGTCTGTCTGTCTGTCTGTCTGTCTGTCTGTCTGTCTCTCTCTCTCTCTCCATCTCTCTCATCTCTCTCTCATCTCTCTCGGATAGCCGGGTAGCTCAATTGGTAGCGTATCTGAGTCCGTGGAGGCTTGGAGGCACGGGTTCGATACCCGGTGTGTGCGGCGACATTCTTTCGGGCGATGTTTTCCATGCCTCTCACCTTGCTGATCTATGTGAGCAATAGTCAGTGGCTTCGAAAGAATTGTTGTGTATGAGAGCTTGTGTGGGAATGCCAGGAAAAGTATGGGTAGGCATGCACTGACCCGCGTGATATGACCAAAGCTGTGAAAGCGGCGTTAACCCCCAAACCAACAAAGCTGCTGCTGCTGCTGGCTCTCTCTGTCTCTCCTCTGTATAGCAATGTATGTCAGTCTATCTCTCCGTCGATTGTTGGAGTAACTGTCAATCTGCAAGTATGTGTGTGCTGTCAATCAATGGTTGTGAGATCAAATCCCTGCTCGGCGCAACTTTCTTTTCGACGTTTGACAAAAGTCAATGCGACATGCGGTGCTTTTGTCTCTCCACCAATGGGTTAGAGTCCGATGTGGAAAAGCAGCTAGTTGCTTCGCAAGATTGTTGTCGATTGAGTACCTGGTGTGGAGAACAAACCAGGATACCATGAGTAGGTGAACTGGCCGCCATGATACTGACTGAGAATTGTAAACAAACGGCGTTAACCCAATCAATAAATCAATCAATAAAATCAACCGTTAATACGTGTGTATGTCTCTCTGTCTATTTCTATTGTGCTAGTGTATGCCATCATGTATGTCTATCAGCGTGTCTCTATTTGTGTTCATATAGGATTGTTCTTCAACCGATTGATCCAAACTGTTGGCAATCCATAGAGAGTGCATAGGCACAACGCGTTAACTATCGCGTTTCCAGTGCCGTTCGCAGGTGTGTCGGGACCCCCCCCCCCCCCCCCCCCCCCGCAGTTTTCCAATTTCATTCATTGTTGCATGTACAGTGCAACTTTTCTTATATAAAGTCAACTTGTGGCGATCCGTAGCGTGCGTAGGCTCAGCGCGTTAAATATCGCGTTTCCCGGTGCCGTTCGCATGGTTTCGGAAAAAACGCAGTGTCCCACATTTTCCTTCGTTGTTGCATGTACAGTGCAACTTTTGGTTCTAGAAAGTCTGCCGCCCTAAAAATGGTGGCGATCCGTAAAGTGCGTAGGCACAACGCGTAAATTATCGCGTTTCTCCCGGTGCCGTTCGCTTGCTTTCTTCATCACGTATGTCTATCAGCGTGTTTCTAGTTTATTCATATAGTATTGTTCTTCAAAGAGATTGACAATAAAACACAATTATAGATGTTCGATTTAAAACCAGCATTAACCCACAAGGGAAGACCAAGAATATGTCTATACATAACGTCCTGTTATTGTTTGCTCTTTTCGGACTGATATTTAATTAGTAGATCATTGGACGAGAGCCCCGCCCGGTGGCTCAATCGGCGGCGCGGCGCTGTCAATATAGGGGTTGTGAGTGAGAACTCCAGCTCATCTTAATTATTTCAGACGTTTGACAAAAGTCACTGTGACTCGCGTCATTCGTTTCTCTACCATGGTCTTATAGTCTATGTGAAAAGCAGCCACTTAATTTGAAAGTATGCGTCGTGGGAAAGCCAGAAAACGCTAACGAGTTTGCCGCCGTGATATGACTGCAAATGGTTGAAAACGGCGTTAAACCATAATCAATCAATATATCGTAGGGCGAGAAACATATCTGAAATCACGGATGATTAACGCAGCATGATGTGGGTTAATTCATCTTATGTATGCAACATAAACTTTTGAAAACATTCTTGAAAGGGCAGAACTACCTTAAAACAAGCTATTTCTCCTTTTACCTCAATATTTCACAACAACTGTATCAACTTTTCAATAGTTCGACGTTTCAATCTTTTCCACGGATATTTGCAATCCAGACGAATCAGTCAAACTGGAACAGACTTCGAGCGTCGTTTATAAAACATGTTTAAACTAAATCTAGGCAAAATGTTTTAAACTCTGATATCATAATTACTTCTTAATACTATTTAAGTAACCGAGAACTCGAATGTCTTTAAATTGTCTGTCTGTCTGTCTGTCTGTTTGTCTGTCTGTCTGTCTGTATGTCTGCCTTGCCTGTATGCGTCCTAATACGTCTGCTTGTGGAAATGGTTGATAAATACAGTACTTATATAGTTGAAAATATTGGGCAATAAGCATGAGATTTCTCGCTATAAGCAGTTGCTTCTTTTGCCATAATGTTTTCAAACGTCCGTCTACTTGTAGAGGCTTCAGAGATTGTAAGTTTAATTCTTGAAGCTCTCTATTCAATCACATTCATGAATAAGGGAGAGAGAGATACACACTCGTTTTGTAGTGTGTGTGTGTGTGTGTGTGTGTGTGTGTGCAATCTATTTAGTGGTATAAGACCTAGAATCGGCGTGGCCATATTGTTTTGCCTTAACCAATCAAAACTGCTGTTACAAGATGAAGATAGTATCCCATGATGCTAATTATACCCAATATATTTATTTTAATCACATATAAATAGTTTATGACGTAAATATTGTTTAACTTTCATAAATATTTTTTCATCAATAAATATATTTCTTAACGAACATTTTTCTTTTTTAAGTCCATATATTTTTTTTTATTTACATTTTTTTTTTTCAGTGCATAATTTTTTTTTATTGAATAAATATATTGCAATTATAGAACAATTTTTTTTTTAGTTCGCATATTTTGTTTATTGAATCAATATATCTGAGATAGAATATTGAAACGTTTGTCATTGCAACGTTTGTCACGCCATAGTCGGCAACACATTTTGTTATGCATTCTCCACATGCAAATCTCCCAAAACTCCATCTTTGAAATTTATGTAAATGATGACGTTACTTATGTTAATGATGACGTTACTTATGTAAATGATGACGTAAAATATAGCGTTAATGATTTCGACGTAATTTCGATCCTGTATGAAGTTGTTCTATTTAGAATAACGGAAAAAACGTAAATTTAAGTTCTCGTCATGTATAGGACAAAATTAAGCTTTAATATGTGAAGGCTGGGTATTTATATGCTCAGCCCCGAAATTACCATCAATTCCAAGAAATGAGCGTTCTGTTTATTTATCACATAAATACCCTTATTTTCAAGTTGAGAACAAATCACGGAACAACGATATCCAACATGTGTGATATCAAATACACGTCATACACGCGACCTACTGATGACGTCATTTTGACCTTTATCTTTATTATGTTTATTGTTAAGTTGTTAAATTTTACACATTGAAAAATGCAATAATACATTATTTTGAATAAATAACGAGTCTTAATTGTTTAAAACATTGTTGTTTTTTTTTCTTCTTATTCAAAAATGATGAGGACTACTTTTTTATGCGGTGAATCACAAGTTCTTATGAAGAATATGTTATTCGGTCTTTGTTTTGATGTTGTCAATATTTTTCATTAAAACATACTGTTTAGGTGATAAAAAGAATCCATCACTCGTTTTACTTTGGAGAAGATTTCTTAAATTCGTCTCGAAAAAGAGAGTTATTAACCTCGCCAAGAGGCTCGGTTAATAACCGTCTTTTTCAGGACTCATTTAAGAAATCTTGATCTCCAAAGAAAACTCATGATGGATCCTATATATCTGAGATATATCTAATCTCTGCTGGGGATTTTAATTACATGTATAATCATTGTGTGACCCTTAATAGCCGTTAAATTCTTCATGCCAAGTTACTGACATAACTCTTATTAGATAATACACAGTAATCGTGGAAGTGAGTTTAAAATCAAACCTGATGGAGACAGTGGAAATGTTATAAAAACAACTAGTTTCATATTGATGGTGTACTATTATATTTGCCCCTAACTTAGTATCCATATCTACATGTATGATCATATATTTGACAGGATATCGAAAAAGCCGAAACTGTGAAAATCATGGTGTTCTTCCTGAATAGCATAACTACGGAACAATCCAACAGTTTTTTCAGAATGTATAGACCTTCGCAAATGTTTTTATTTTGTAGATCGAGATATGATGCTATATAAATTGTGGAATAAATGGCATTGATGGTAAAATGTATACCATCATAAAGATTATATATAAACATGCAGTTTCTTGTATAAAGGTCAACAATAAATTCACGGAGTGGTTCGATTGTAAAACATGCGTCAAACAAAAGTCAAATGGGTTAATGTTTCACATACACTTTTTTCCATACTTATAAATGACCTTGTACAGGAGATCAATGGCCTTGACATTGGATTCATTGTTGATGAAAGTAGTCTATCTATGTTACTCTCTGCGGATGATATATTCTTATTTGCAAAAACCGCGGATAGCCTACAGAAAATGCTAGACGTACTGGTGTAAACGATGGCGTGTATTAATTAACACTGATAAGTCAAACTGCATGCATTTCATGGAAAGGTAGCAAAACCGATCTGTCATCACACATCTGTTGAGTCATATAATCATTATAAACGGGATTTCGCTATACACTCTGTCATGAATACTTTTCAAAATGCGCGGGTCGTGCATCAGGAATAATAATTTCTCGTATACACCATTTAAAAGATACTGGTGCAATCGGATTAATTAATTATGTTTGAAAACATCCCATAGGTTAGGAATATGCCACAGCGCTCTTTGTTTTGCAAGAGTCGCTTCACTTTAGTCACTAATCACGGAAAGTTTGGTTCTATTAAACGGCGTCAATTTTTGAAACAAGAGGCCCAAGAGGGCCAGTATCGCTCCACGGCCATAAGGCAAAAATCAAATCTCCAAACAGCCCTGCCCCCTAGTGGCCATATTTTTTACCAACCACCATGGCTTAAAGGAATCTTGTAGAGTGTCACCCAAGGAATGTTTCTGCAATATTATTTGAAAATCGGCCTGACACTTTCGGAGGAGAGGATAGTTTAAGTCTTCACCATAGCCATATAAGGCAAAATAGCCCCACCCTATGGCGGCCATATTTTTCAACCAATCAACATGGCTTGAAGGAATCTGATAAAGGGTCACCCAAAGAACATTTCTACAAAATTATTTGAAAATCTGCTCAACACATTCGGAGAAGAAGATTTTTTAAATTTTCACTATGGTCATATATAGCAAAATAGCCTCGTCCTCTGGCGGCCATATTTTTCGACCAATCAACATGGCTTGAAGGAATCTGATAGAGGGTCACCCAATGAACATTTCTACAAAATTATTTGAAAATCGGCTCAACACTTTCGGAGAAGACGATTTTTTAAGTTTATACTATAGCTATATAAGTCAAAATAGCCCGACACTGGCGGCCATGTTTTTCCACCAATTAACATTTCTTGAAGGAATCTAATAAAGGGTCACCCAAGAACATTTCTACAAAATTTTATTTGAAAATCAGCCTGACACTTTCGGAGAAGAAGATTTTTTAAGTTCTCTCTTTAGCAGTATAAGGCAAAATAGCCCCGCCCTCTGGCGGCCTCTGTTTTTTAAAACCAATCAACATGGCTTGAAGGAATCTGATAGAGGGTCACCCAAGGAACATATTCTACAAAATTATTTGAAAATCTGCTCAGAATCACTTTTCAGAGAAGAAGATTTTTTTAAAGTTTTCACTATGGTCATATAAGGCAAAATAGGATCATCCAAGGAACATTTCAACAAAATGATTTGAAAATCTCTGTCAACCAGTTTGGAAAAAGAAGAATTTGAAGTTTTTTTGCATTTCGTTGCCATGGGAAACCAGAATTCTGCATGAATCCCAAACATTTGAAGGAAATCTGGTGGAGGTCAATGAGAGGATGCTTTCTGTGAAGTTTCATCCCAATTGACCCACTGGTTACTGAGGAGAAGAAGTTGACGGACGAGGCACGACTAACACCGGACAAAAGGCAATCACAAAACTCTTGAACATAAATGTCATAAACATTTTCACGTCAACTGCCCAGACTTCATTCAAAATCAACTGGGAACCATATTTACCTTTTCTATACGTTTTCAGAAAATACATGTAGATTTGTAGAATTATTTAAAACTCCAAGGACATTTTTGACCAGAATCAAAGCCCCTACCTCATCTAACTGCTATATTTTAAGGATGGACAAATATGTATTGTCAAGAAATACCAACAGATTGGCAAAAGACTATTTTTTTAAAATATATATACATGTACATTCCATGTCATTTGACATATAGATTCCTAAACACAATCAAGTTCTCACTACTTTATAAAACCCCTTGTACTAACAAGCAATCTGGCCTATACATATAAGTATGCATTTATAATTAACATTCCATGCAAGTTAAACATACCTATACTGAGATCATTGTTTCGATGTTAAAACTAGGAATTCCACAAAGTATAAACAATTGCCAATGACAAAGAGAGTCAGGCCTGGATTAACAGATGAAAACTATGCAATGTGTTGGACTCCATGAAATATAACACTCAATACAGATGTATAAAACATTGAAACAAAGTATGTATGGTCCATAATTACAACATGTTGCACACTTATGCAAGCCACTTGTTATCCTCTTACAAATACATTGCATGATGTCCTGAAAATGAATTACACATTTTTTCTAAGTATCACACATCTTTTTTTTTCATCTATTTCCCGACATTTTCAAAACTTCCATGACATTTCAACCTAGAGGAATCACTGGAGTGATAAGGGGCCTGCAAATAATAGCACATTTGTAGATATGCATTAATTCCATATATGCAAACAGTGAACCTGTTGCTGTAAGCAAAGGCAGACAATAACTGAAAACTGCCTGTGGTTCAATACTATACATAAGAATATTACAACGACTATGGCCTCCCCAATGACCTTTTGAGGTAGATGTGCTGGATGTTGAACACGACACATCATTATTATATGGAGATCATTTGTGGCAAGTTATATCAAAATTCAAATAAACATATAAAAGTTATAGAATGGACATGATTTTCATAGAGATGGTCATTGCGACTTCTAGTGTGCTCACAAGGTTGTTCTATGAGTTGGCCCTGTGACCTAGTTATTTTTACCCCAGATGACCCAATATCAAATTTGATCTAGATATCATAGATATGATCAATGTGAACAAAGAAGATTATGTGAAACATGTAACCCTCTAGTGTGGTTCACAAAGTTTTTCTACGATTTGACCTTGTTTTTGAGCGAAGATAACGTAATATAAAATCTTTCCTAGATTTATAAGACCAAGTTTCATAAAGATTAGGCCAAAATTGTGACCTATAGTGTATTCACAAGCAGTTGTAGACAGACGGATGACAGCAGACAAGAGTGATCACATTGAAATGAAGAAGGACGGACAGACAGATGTCCTCAAAAATCGATACTTATGAGGTATGTACAAACGATACATTACATGGCTAAAATTAGCCACACAAGATAACTTTTAGCCACAAAAGAGCACACATTTAAGTAGCTAGTAGACGAAATAACCTGAAAGGTACCAACAGGATTACTATCATAATTATAGTAAATGGGGTATTTTCTCTTAAATTGCCAAACTTAAGCTTTTATTCATTTGGACACTAAGCTACATAAGTATCTGTATGTAAGCATGGACAGACAGACTAATTACTATAGGGCAACCGCAAAATTTTGATGGTCCATCATTAAAGAAAGGCCTGTTTTCCCGTAATTATGTTATGAATCCTTGTTCTGGTTTGAAACACAGTTCTGCATTGAAGTTTTTTTGTTGCCATTTGTAATACACTACCAGGAGGCAAAATTTTATCGTGAATTTACTTTCTGAAAAGGCACTTAAATGTTTGGTTTTTACTGGTGGCGGCTGTTCTGTATCTGTGTCTGTTTCATACTGTTTCTGCTCATTCTTCCTAAGGTAAACATAGTCTGGATCATCGTCAGAGTCATCCATCTCCTCATCTAAGCAATAAAGATAATCATCAAATGTCTTGGGATTTAAACTAGTGCAGTGCTTTGAAACAGGTGTACACATGTTTTAAACAACTTTATTAGAGATCAACTAAACTATGTTCCAGACGAAAAACCTAGGCTATGGCCATTGATGTTTAATACTAAAAGGTATATGCCTAGTGGTTTCAAGGGAGAAGATTTTAACTGTTTTTCCTATAATCAATAAAGTAAAATTCTGTGTCCCCGGATTGGGGCCATTATGTCACAAGGGACTATGGTTCAAACAAATATTGTGGAAGTCCATTAGTTGATGCCAAATGCAATAGCTGAAAATCTTAGGCCTTGTGGTTTCTGAGAAGTTTTTCTTTTTTTATACCATATACAAGTCTATGTAGATATCACAGGGAGGAGACATTTTGACCAGAGGATCATGATGTGAACAAAACATTTCAAGGTCTCTAGGTGATGCTTCATACAAAATCTCAAAGTTCTGGACCTTGCTTCTAAAGTTTATTGACACATGCACAGACAATGGACAACAATGGTCCAAAAGCTCACATGTGACATAGTGACTGGTGAGCTAAAAAATGTTATGAAGTACCTGATTGTCTGTATGTAACTAGGCATCTGTAACCTAAATTCCTAAATTTAGTGACTCAAGAGGTGATAACATAGGATATGGCCAGAGAGATTTTTGCGTTGCGGAAACCTACCCCACACCTGTTATTACTCACCTTTTTCGATATTTGTTTTTGTCAAAACTGTTCCTAATGGTGAGAAAGCAAATAACGTGTTAACAGTTGCAGTACCATCTGGAAATAATGGTTAAATTATTGATTATAAACTAAATCAGCATAAACATTTTACATGTGCAGGAAATATCTGATGAAAAAAACCCACCTCATCAGTTGTGTTTACAACCTTTTTTCATTATTTGACTGGATATATTCAAAGTTGAACCGCAATAGCTCAAGCCGGCAATGACAGTCCATTTATAATGAGTTTGAATCCTAGCTCAACCATTCATCAATTCCAAAGATTGTTATTGTGACTTGCTTAATTTGTCTTAAACTAATTGGTTTAGTTGTTTTGTTTGGAAAGTAGCCAATTGCCTTGGAAGAATGTTGTGTGGAGTACTGGTGCGAGAAATCCTGAAAACAAGTTAGGTGAAATGACTGCCGTGATGTGAATGAAATACCGTTGAAAACTGTGTTAAACCCAAATTCAGCCTTCTGAAATATCATATACATGAAATTGATTTGTGTCAGTAAAGTACTACATACAATATTTAAATAACTAACCATCTAAAGAACTCAGAAATTGTCCCATAACTTGCACTTCATTCAAGCCAGGAGGGCAATGGTAGTTTTCTCTATTTATTGTCTCAGGGTGTCCAAGGTGGTAAAAAAAAAAAAACTTCTGTCTGCTTCGGACATGTCAAGTCTGGCATACATGGTTGATGCCCTGTGCCTATTTTTGGTCGCATTGACAGACACTTTAGCTGCTTCACAAACGGCTGCAACAGCATGCCATCCAGAGCAGTGGGATGATGAGCTCTTTGTTGCAAACAGGAACTGGTTGCTTTCAGCAATGCCAAATTCTTTCCTGTTTGTAACAATTAGCTCAGCTGCTGTAATCAAATCAATTGGAATAAGCACAAGGACATACTTTCTCCCTTTTCCAGCCATATATGCCAACCTAAACTGTCCAACGAGAAACTTTTCTTCTTCATCTTGAAGCTTCTGTATTGAACTTTCAGCAGTCCAAGTTCCTTGAATGACTTCCTCCCACTCATCGAGCATGAGTCTGGACCCTTCTTCCCCCCTTCGAGCATTGTATAGAGTAAGCCTACAGACTACAAGTGACCTAAGCCATGTATATAAGTTCATATTGAAATTTGCAACAGTAAAGGTTATCTCTGAACTTATAAATCCTTTTAGGGTTTTCATTTCGCTTTCTATGGGTAGTTTTTAATGAAAGTCATTAAAGAATTCTTTTCTGTATGATATCTTGAGCTTCCAACTATTTCCGGCAGATTAAAGCGATACGCTTCTTTGAACTTTCGTAGTTCCTTTAATCGTACATCCTGGGTTGATTCGGCATAATAGCCAGCCAATATTTTTGTACTTTTTAAAAAAATAGTATTTAAGTTTACTTTCAGCCCATGTTTTTCTCCTCCTTCTTCCTTTTCACACAGTTTTATTAAGGCTTTTTTATCATTGAAAGTTTACCTCTAGTAAACATGTCTTCAAAAGTTACAGCTGTTTCATTTAAGGATTGAAAACAGAAAAAAAACCGGGTCAATTCCCTCATTTCCATCATTATCTCTTTTCTTACTTCATTTATTTTACTGCATTCTGCCTTCCTCGCAAGGTAATGTTTATATCCTATGACTTGTACTATATTATTATTTCTAATGAAATTTTCAACAGCTCCAACCCTAAATTTATTGAGAATTTCTACTACAAATTCTGAGTCTTTTTGTATGTTCAGAGGTTGAAGCGATTGTATTTTCACATGTATTTGAACACATTTCTTTGTGCTTGTAAAAGGTTCGATTAGAAAAGAACCTTTTACAGTTTAGGCACATTCTAAGGGAATCTGGTGTTTTGGGCAGCCTTTCTCTCATGAGTTTAGAATAACTCAAATGAGCTACGTTGTACAAATACATGCCTTCAGTCCTTTTATGTTCAAATAGTTTGTTTTGTTCATTCTTAGGTTTAAGCAATATGTTGGCCACTTCCTCATGTGTATGTCTATGAGTAATGAAGTGCCGCTTAAGCTTCCCCCCGGTGATAATCTTTTTGCAAAAGCAACACATTCTGCCTGGTCTCTGAAAGCATAATATCACATTTTTGTCTGAGAGAAAATTATTTTATTTATAACTGAATAGCTTTATGAAATTAAGAAACTTTGTAAGCAGTTCATGTAAAAATACACTTTCTTTCCATCTATATAACATTTTGAAACAAGAGGGAAATTATTCACCTAAATCGCTCACCAGTCCTGTGTTATGCAGTTATATTTCTCAAACTGCTGAAATAAAAAATGAAGTCTCCAGTGTTGAAAGGATTTTCCTGCAATTTGGCCTTGTTTGATAGTCAATATGACCCATACTAAAACTTGATTTCATTATTAACAATCATTCTAAAATAATTTCAAGCTGCTAAAGCAAAAAATGTGTTCTATAGAGGGTTAACAAGATTGTCCTACATTTCAGCCTTTTAACCTAAGATTTGACCATACATGAACCATTTTCAAACTTGGTCTGCAATTGATTATGACAAATTTTAAATTTGTTCCAAATTAAAAATGCAGTCTCCATTGTTTACAAGATATTTCTTCAATTTAACCTACTGAACTTGATTTTGACCCAATATGAACTATCGTCGAACTTGACCTAGATATCACCCTGACACAATTTAAAGCTGCTAAAGCAAAAATTTCTGCCTCTAAAGTGTAAACAAGATTTTCCTGATTTTTTTTTCTTAATGACCAACTTTTTAACCAGACATTGATACATAAATAAACTTGGCTTAATAACCCACATACTTTTAAATCGAGGACAAACTCTGTGACCATTATGGACAGAAACTCACGATCTTCAACATACAATGACGGTACATCATCACGGACATCAGTAGTGAACACATAATCATACGTAAACATTTGATTATTGTTAAAAACATTGCTACAAGATTTAAACAAAGTGTATCTACCATTATCTAATACATACGTAACATTATACTCACTTGCACAATCATTCACATCAGCTTTTTCAGACAAATGAAATTTACTCATGCATGGTGGCAGAAGTGAAGCTCGCCCGTCACCCACTATGAAAGTCTTGTTTACAGATACTTTACTTATGACATGCGAGTCACCAAGGCATACTTCTCCTACAATAACCCAACGAAGGGGTAAACGCTGCGCAAAGGGAGATCCCCTTGGTCCCACCCTTTGATCAAGAATATGATTGACATATGTGATGTCACGACCTAAAAGCAGAAGTATCTTGCTATTTTTATCTATTTCTGGAATGGACTGGGCTAAATCATTCAAATGTGGGTGACTGGCTGCCACACTAGGCGTAGGTATTTCATCCCTATTACAAGGTATATCAGGACACTCAATAACTGTGGGAAGATCATAATGAGCACTTCCATCAATACACTGCACTCAATCAGGTCAGAACTTGGTGAGTGGCTGCCAGCTTTTAAATCCTTTCGCCGAGAAGAAATTGTCCTTGCTCGTTTACTTATTGGGCTCACATGGTTAACCCATGCATACTTACTGAAAGGTGAGGAAGTACCTCAATGTATTCCATGTTTTACACAACTTTCAGTACAGCACATTCTTCTGGAATGTGCTGATTTCGCCCCAATACGTGATAGCTTTTTCAAGGCTCAAAGTATGCGTCAGCTCTTTGAGTCTGTCAAACCTGAACTTTTATTTGATTTCCTAAGGGAAATTAATATTTTTAATAAGATAAGATTATTTCTTAAATCGTGCTTTTGCACATCCGATACTTTTACTAATCCTGTTCCACATTTTCTCAGATATTGTTTATCTTTATGTTTAGTATTACATAGTAATGTTTGGCTTGTTTGCCTAAATCCTTTTTAGATCACCTAGAGCCAAAGGCTCAAGGTGAGCTATTCTGATCACTTTTTGTCCGTCGTCGTTAACTTTTAGCTTTAAACATCATCTCCTCCTGAACCACATTGCATTCAAACATCACAGGAATGTTCCTTTGGTGGCCCTCTTTCAAAATTATTCAAAGATTTAAATTCCATTGAGAACTTTGGTTGCTGCGGCATCAGAAAGGGGGCAAAATGTCCGAACTTTAAAAAATTTCTCCTCTGAATCTGCATGTCAGATTCCAATATAGTTTGATAGAAATGTTCCTTGGGTGACCCTCTATAAAGATTGTTCAAGGCATACTGTTTGGTTGAAAAACATGGCAGTCAGGAAGCATCAGAAAAGGGGCACAATAATGTTAGATTTCAAGATACAAATGGCTTTTACTGATAAACTATTTCTTTTACTGAGTGTCCACTCCTTGCAGTTTTATTTGAACTTCTGATTAAATTTTCACAGATATTTGCAGTTACATATTTGCTTCTAATTTACTATCATTCAGGTGATCGATTTAAGGCCATCTTGGCCCTCTTGTTTACATTTGGCTTACATGTTGTTTTATATTAAATTTTAAGTATGGCATACATCATGTTTGATTGTTTTGTCTAATAAACTGGTTATTTATGTTTCAATTTTAATTATTTCATAATTTACAGTAAGTAAATTATTAAGCGCCCAAAATGACCTTAGTTATCGACGGGCCTTAAAACACCATTCATTCATTCATTCATGGTAGGCAGACTTATGCACGAATATTAACCCTTTACCTGATTACTATTTAGGCTAAACTCTGCCCACCATGAATATTTAATTAAGTTTATTTTTAAATTGATACATAACATAAGGACGTTTACAGCCTAAACCATCAGTATTATATCTGATATATAGGACTAGGAGCCATCTGATCTGGATCTACTGTTTGCCAATGCGTTAAAATGTGTATCTATGAGGGAGAGGGTTAAACAGGGAAAGGCTACCATTTTCTAACTTTATTATAAAACAAGGGTTGCAAAATCAACTGGCCATGTTGTCCGTTTTGTCCTACAGCAAAGCTGGAAGACTCGGCACCAAGCCAGCTGGGCTCCTAGACAACTCGAGTCTTTGGGCTACTTGGCCCAAACATTTTACTCACGACGATTCGCAGCTCTTTTAGTCTGTCAAACCGGAACTTTTATTTGATTTCCTTAGGGAAATTAATATTTTTAATAAGATATGATTATTTCTTAAATCGTGTTTTTGCACATTCATTACTCTTACTGATCCTGTTCCACATTTCCTCAGATATTATTTGTCTTTATGTTAAGTATTACATAGTAATGTTGGGCTTGTTTGCCTATATCTTATTATCCCCTCGGTTACGAAGTAAGCGAGAAAGGGATATAGTAACGGGACCGTCCGTATGTATGTATGTGTGTCCTTCCGTCCGTAACAAACCTTGTCATCACTCTACACTAACCATTTCTTGACAGATCTTAACTAAACTTGGTATAAAGTAAGTATATGGTAACATCTTGAAGCCTATTGATTTTCAAGGTCATAGGTCAAAGGTCAAGCCCAAAATTGGACTTGCAATATTTTCCGTCCGTAACAAACCTTGTCATCACTCTACACTAACCATTTCTTGACAGATCTTAACCAAACTTGGTATAAAGTAAGTATATGGTAACATCTTGAAGCCTTTTGATTTTCAAGGTCATAGGTCAAAGGTCAAGCCCAAAATTGGACTTACAATATTTTCAGCTGTGGCAGCCTTGTCACAACTCTACACTGACCATTCATTGACCGATCTTAATAAAACTTATTATACAGTTAGTTTATGATATGTCTTGAAGCCTATTGGTTTTCAAGGTCATAGGTCAAAGGTCATGCCCAAAATTGAACTTGATTGAACTTACAATATATCTCAGCTGTGGCAACCTTGTCACCACTCTACACTGACCATTCCTTGACAGATCTTATCCAAACTTGGCATACAGTTAGTTTGTGACAATATTTTGAAGCCTATTGATTCAAGGTCATAGGTCAAAGATCGAAGTCAAAAATTGGACTTAAATATTTAGATCACAAGAGAACTCAATGTGATGATTGAAAGCCGAGGGGATGCATCCGCTTTGCGGTGCCCTTGTTTTATATTGGCTTACATGTTATTTTATATCTATTTTTGATTATTTCACTTTACATTAAGTAAATTATTAAGCGCCCAAAATGACCTTAGTTGTCGACGGGCCTTAAAATACCATTCATTCATTCATTCATTCACGACGATTCGGCCCTATATTATATGTATTATGTACCATAATTAATATATATGAGAGCCGCTGTGTGATTTCCAACCATAAGGTATTTCAATCAGTGTAGACCTATATATCAGTTGCCATGCTGAATAAATTGCGCGTCACTATAATACAAACTGTGCAAACTAGTATGAGTGATAGACAACAAGATATTAATGATTTGGTAGAGTTTTAAACAGTGTAGACCCGACAACTTGTCCAGAAGCCACGTCAGAGACATGGCGTTTGGTCTGCGTATACACTGTTTGAAACGCCCTATGGTTGGAAATCACACAGCGGCGCTCATATATGATTAGGACCAGACTCTTGACTACGAGTATAAATAAGATTAAAATTTGTTTAGGGAATTTGACTGACAAACAGCTGCAGCGTTGTTCCAAATTCCAATTCAAAATGATGGGTGTAATTCATGTCTTGAGAATGTGTTGAAAGGTTTATCCGATATTGTCTTTGTGTTAACCTGCGTGCGCCTGACATAGCATATTCCAACGCAAGCAACACCTACCATGCATTAGATAAAGATCGAAACCGAAGTAGCTGGAGGACGAAACATCTGTTTATCTTGCATAGCTACCGTATCAAAACAGAAACGCATACTGATATGGATGGTATTGTATATATTTCAGTAAATAAATCACATGCTTTAATCCTTATATCTAGTTCCTTTAAAACAACTGACATTATACTCACCAGAAACATATATTTTTCTTCCGTTGACGCTTATCGCACACGCCTTCTGAAGCGAGCTGCCATATTGGAATATACGAGCCAATGAAATGCGTTGTTACAAAATGAATGCTATCCCAAAATTCTAATTATAGTCCATATATTTTTTTTTCAACATTGAATCAATATTTTCTTTTACCTCATAAATATTTATTTTTTATCCCATATATATTTTTTTTAATCCATAAATATATTTTTAAGAACAAATATATTTTTTTACTCTATAAATATTTTGTTTTTACCCCATAAATATTTTTTGGGAATAAATATTTGTTTTATAAAATATTGCAACACTCCACATGCCATATCCATGTGAGTTTTGCTTAGCACATTTTGTCAAGTCCGACTTGTGGAAGCATCAGAAAACCTGTCCTAGCAAACCCGATGGTGAAAAGAGTAACGCTCCTGTGAAGAACGCGAGGTTGTTAAATTCGTCAAGTACAATCTGTCACAAATACCTGAACACCCATGTCTTGTCCAAAATGTAGGAGGACCATCTGAAAGTTATTGCTAAATCAGATGAACTTATGCTTCAGTATGGGTAGAGGGGATTTGAGAAAATAGGCAAACACATGCACTGTCACCAGTATATTTCTCAGACAAGAAACCGCTGAACATGGTCAGGCCGGATCGTTGGCAATTCGAACTTGAAAATGGACAAACCAATGTCAATGTCAAAGTAACCAAAGAAATCAATAGAACTTGTTACTGGTTACCTTCAGTAAGTTTCAAGTTTGTAACCCTTTCCAGTGCTGAGATTTTGCCTCAAACTGAACCAAAATGTTGACGGACAGACTTACATTTAGACGTTATGTGGTATTTTTCTTATGGGGTACCGTTTTTGTTTAAATTTACTTCATGAGGTACCACAATTTTTTTAACAGTACAAAACATACTTAGGAGGTACCACAATTTTAACAGTCCAAAACATACTTAGGAGGTATCGACAAAACCTTACTTTATGGGGTACATTTTCTTAACAGCCAAATACATGCCATTTGGTACTATTTTGCTTCAAACGGTACTTTTGGAATATTGCATGATCCTTTTAGTATACATGCCAATGATTTTATGTGGTATATTTGTCACTGAGTTTTGGGGTACAACCATGTCCCATGATTATGAGGTACATTTGTCCAGAGTGATGGGGTACAATCATGTCAATATTCATAGGATATTCATTCTCTCTGGTTATATGTCATATATCATAGCCCTTAGCAAAAACAGAGTAGACCTGTTATATATGTTTACATGCTGCAATACTATTTTGCCTCGAAACAACTTCTCTCAACCATAAATAATCAGCAGTGCATCTCTCGGTAATTAAATTATGGACTAAAAATTATGTCCTAAATCTACGTGGTATCTTTCTGGATTTATTTTATTCATTTCATCATGTCCTGTCATCATAATGGAATATTTGTCAATGAGCATGTCCTTTGATTATGAGGTAAATTCGTCCAGTTATGAGGTACAATCATGTACTTTGATTATGAGGTACACTCATGTCCTATGATTATGAGGTACATTTGTCCAGAGTTATGGGGTACAATCATGTCCCATGATTATGAGGTACATTTGTCCAGAGTTATTGGGTACAATCATGTCCCATGATTATGAGGTAAATTTGTCCAGAGTTATGGGATTACAATCATGTCCCATGATTATGAGGTACATTTGTCCAGAGTTATGGGGTACAATCATGTCCCATGATTATGAGGTAAACTTGTCCAGAGTTATGGGGTACAATCATGTCCCATGATTATGAGGTACAACCATGTCCCGCGAATATGAGGTGTTCTAAATAGGTAATCGGCTGCAGACGACTTTGAAAATATATGAGCTAAATTTGTCCCATGATTATGAGGTAAATTTGTCCAGAATTATGGGGTACAATCATGTCCCATGATTATGATGTACATTTGTCCAGAGTTATGGGGTACACTCATGTCCCATGATTATGAGGTACATTTGTCCAGAGTTATGGGGTACAATCATGTCCCATGATTATGATGTACATTTGTCCAGAGTTATGGGGTACAATCATGTCCCATGATTATGAGGTAAATTTGTCCAGAGGTATGGGGTACAATCATGTCCCATGATTATGAGGTAAATTTGTCCAGAGTTATGGGGTACAATCATGTCCCATGATTATGAGGTACAACCATGTCCCGCAAATATGAGGTGTTCTAAATAGTTAATCGGCTGCAGACGACTTTGAAAATATTTGGTGAGGAAAGGAGAATATGTATATGACAGGTTGGCTTCTCGCTTAGGTATTTATAATTATTATAATGAATTAGGACAATTTTGAAAAAAGGGGAAAATGTCCTCTATTAAACAATTCTTTGAAAACCATGATATAGGATAATTTAGTAACATTGGATGCAACTATGTGGTATAGAAACTTTTTTGATCTTGGGGGAACTTGATGTAATATCATTTCTCCTGTATTTTAACATAATTATTTGTTTTTGCATTACAGAATCAAAGAAAGCCTTGTTACAGGAAATGTTAACCAGTCACAAATCACCTGTTCTTGCTGATGATGTTCAGAAAGTGGACAAAAGTAGTGGTAAGATCAGTGAAATCATTCAAGTTTATATTATTTAATTTAAGTGGAGGAAGACCCAACATATTTATGACCTGTGCGGGTACATGGGTAGATCCACCAAACTTCTGCAATCCAACTGGATATAATTCTTACATGGAAATGTTTGCTCAAACCTGCGTGGAGTTGTCGGACGGAAACCACTATTCTAATTTTAAAGTTACATGTGTTACACATAAGGGGGGCAACATCCAAATTTAGCATTCAATAACCTTGGCAGCTTTATCAACATTTACAAATTATGTTATTGTCAGTCTGAAATATATATTAATACAATTAATAAACAAAATGGCACTCTTGTCTTGCTGGTACATATTTTCAACAGCAAGAAATTCATAAACTAATTGATTTTGAATGCGAGTCTTTCTCTAATTTTAAAGGAACAAAACCATGAAGAAATAGGAGACATGTCTGCCAACAAGATTGTTGTAAGCAGCAATGATAAGGTATTCACAATAGCCATCAGTGGAATAATCAATCTATATAACATTATAATAACATATTAATTCATACAGTGATGGATCATTTTAAATGGTGTGATAGATGAATTGCAAGACATTCTCTTTTCCTTACCATTGCATCCTCATGAAACTATGTAATAATAACAGAAAGAAAATGTAATAATTGAATTGATTTGTGTTGAACGGCACTTAACAGCTAATGGTTATATTGGGCTGCGCCAGAATGAGGGGAATGATACATAGGAAATGCACTTTCAAATTTCTTTGGTTTTTTAACGGGCACAGAGGATAGACTCTGATACAATGTATACCGTAGTGGATCGCCACCAAGGCTCGAACCCGGAACCTCCAGATTCACAGTCCAGTGCGTTATCCACTATGTTACCCGGCTAAAAATTAAAGTAATGTTTTTGTACACTTCATTTGTTTAAGCTTTTGTAGAAAGAAAACACAGATGAATCAAAAAAGAAAAAGGAAGCAATTGTCAAGGAAGGTATGAATTTGAATGTGACTTGTGTTTATAGTCCCTTCAACATATTCCAGGTCATTTAGGGACATCCAATTGATTTTGGTGGAGGAAGACTCTATATGATGATTGACAAACAGCATTGTGTCCCATTGCCATTCTTCTCCCACCGGCGATTAAAACGGGAAAGTTATCAGTTACTTGTAGAGATGGTCTGTCGACTCCCCATATTGGTTTAAAGCAAAGAAGGTGTTGGTAAGGATCAAATGTTTGTCGGTTAGCCCTAGTTGACAACAAAAACAATATATATATATATATTTTAATCAATGTATGATCAACATTTTTTGTGTATTTTATTTCAGAATCCGGTAGTAAAACCAAAGGCGGTAAAATGGAAACTTCAGGTGGAATCTGATGCTAAACAGAGTGAGGTAAATTGTTTGTCAGCATGACGTTGGTAAAAATATTTTTTTGATATTTGGTATGTAGCTTCATCTAGTTGACCTCTACCAAGATTGTTCAAATTATAGCCCTGGGGTAAAACATTGCCCCATCCCGGGTCACTTGTTTTACATAATATTATACTTGTATGGGGAAACACTTAAAGAAAATATTGTCTAAAAGTTGATATTTGAAATATAACTTCATCTAGTGGACCTCGACCAAGATTGGTTAAATCATAGCGCTGGTATCAAAAAATGGCACCACTTGTTGTTGTTTGGCGTTGTTTACATTCGCGCTCGGCATTAATGCCATTTGGCGAGCAGACGTCTACAGCACCCGGTATTCCCAGGCGGTCACCCATCCAAGTACTAACCGGGCTCGACGTTGCTTAACTTCGGTGATCGGACGAGAACCGGTGTTTTCAACGTGATATGGCCGTAGACTGCACCACACTGGGGATCACTTGCTTTACATAGACTCGTTTAGGTAAACACTTTAAAAAATATTCAGGTGATCGATTTAGGGCCATCTTGGCCCTCTTGTTATAAATAGTTATTAAAATGTTTTGTTTATACCCAAATAAATTGCAGGCTACTGCTGAATATATTGCTTTGGCCAACTTAAGATTTGTTAAAGAGGAACTGCAAAGGACTAATGCAGATGCTAAAGACAATGATGTCGAGACAGTCCGGTAAGTTTTGGCTGTTCTTTTAATGTCATGCCAGTTTATGAGATGGCCATCTTTTAATGTCATGCCAGTTTATGAGATGGTTCATCTTTCTTTCATTAGCAAATCACAAAACTGTCTTCCCTAGAACCGATTATGGGGCTTTAATTTTAGCATCCTGGCGTTGACTTTTTAGCTCACCTATGCACGAAGTGCAAGGTGAGCTATTGTGATCATATTTTGTCCGGCGTCCGTCGTCAACATTTGAGCTTGTTAACACTCTACGGGCTACATTTTGCATCCAATCTTCATGAAAGTTTATCAGAACGTTCATCTCCATAAAATCTTGGACAAGTTCGAAACTGGGCCATATGAGGTCAAAAACTAGGTCACTAGGTCGAATTGAAGGGAAATCTTGTTATCAGAATGTTTGTCTTGATGATATGTATGTCAAGTTCGAACATGGGTCCCGTCGGGTCAAAAAGTAGGTCACTAGGTCAAATTGAAGGCAAATCTTGTTAACACTGCAGAGGCCGCAATTTTTGCTTAAGCAGTTTGAAATTTTGTCAGAATGTTTGTGCTTGAAAATATCTAGGTCAAGTTCGAATATGGGTTATGCTGGGTCAGAAACTAGGTCAAATTGAAGGAAAATCTTGTTAACACTTTGGATGCCGCATTTTTGGCTTCAGCAGCTTGAAATTTGGTCCGAATGTTTGTCTTAAAGATATCTAGGTCAAGTTTAAATATGGGTCATATTGGATCAGAAACTAGGTCACTAGGCCAAATTGAGGGAAAATCTTGTTAACTCTGTAGAAGTCGCATGTTGAAATTGAAATATTAAAGATAGTGTTTTTCTTGATAATTTGTAGGCCAAGTTCGAATATGGGTCATGCTGGGTCAAAAACTAGGTCACTTGATCAAATTAAAGGAAATTCTTGTGAACACTTTGGATGCCACATTTTTTGGTTCAGCAGCTTGAAATTTGGTCAGAATGTTTGTCGGAATTATATCTATGTCAAGTTCGAATATGGGTCATATTCAATAAAGGAAAATATTGTTCAATACTCCGGAGGCCGCATTTTTACTTTGAGCAAGTTCAAACTTTGTCAGAATGTTGTCTTGATGATATCTAGTCCATGTTGGAATATGGGTCATATCAGGTAAAAAAATATAGATCACTAGGCCAAATGAAGGAAAATATTGTTAACACTTTGGAGGTTGCATTTAGAATAATTGTCTTGATGTGTTTTGCATTGCAGTACATTGTATAATTAAGGTGAGCGATCCAGGGCCATCATGGCCCTCTTGTTTAAAGTTTGTTTAACTGTGGTTAGTCAGGTCATAAACTAGGTCATTTTTGGTAAAAACCTAACAACTGTTTGTGAAAAAGTTAAGCAGATATAGTTGACATCGATTTATAAGGCTGTACTCGTATGGATCCTCAACAAAGGGAAATGCCATTTTTCAATAACTTGGGGCGAACTTATTTCTAAGAACTATTTTTAAAAAAAGTGATTAAGGTTATTTAGAGAATCAATTTACTACAGACCTTTTCACCTTATAAAATATCTCCGTGGCCTTCTAATTTTACTCTAAACGCTATTTTAAGACAGTTTTCTCCCTAAGTGCTTCGCCTTAAGTTAAGACGAATAAACGATTCCCCCTATGTCGCTAAAATTTCCCTCAAGTCGGTTTCCAACTATACAACCAGCATAATGACGAAAATTTTAAATTACATATCTTCTTATATTTAATGAATATTTCTTAGATAAGTTTATTGTACGATTTTCTGTGCAGAAGACAAACAGCATTTACCGTTTCAGCAATTATCTCTTAATTAAAGTGAATTATGTATCAAATAAGTCTGTTTGACCTTACTTTCCTAAGCTACTCTTTTTAGGTCTATGGGATGGCATTGTTCCTGGCGTCCATCCGTGCGTCTGTACGTCCGTCCATCCGTTTGGAAAATGTTTTTGTTAACACGACACAGTTCGCAGTTTTCAAACTTGCACATATTGTTCATATTGATGAGAGCTCGGGTACTATTGACGCCATTGATGACCAGATGTGATCCAGACCAACTAGCAGACACCAGTGATGACCAGACCGACTACCAGACGATATTGATGACTAGATCAACTACAATGACCAGATGTGATCAAGACCAACTAGCAGACGCCATTGATGACCAGGTATGATCCAGACCAACAAGGAGACGCTAGTGAGGACCAGGGGCCGTATTCCAGTAGGATTTTAAGTTTTTCCTCAAATTTAAGAAAATCTTATTTTTATTTTCTTAGCTAAGAAAATAAATTTCTTAAACTTATGTCGTATTCCAAAAGCATCTTAAGATTTTCTTACGTAAGATATTTTTCATTTTAAGAAATAAACTTTAAGTAATTTTCCATTTCCGGTTTTCGTAATTATCGGTTTTTCCACCGCTCAAAATAGTATCGCAAGTCTAAAAATACATACACGAGCGCGCGTGTTGCGATTGCAGACGAATCTGTTGACAAATATGGCGACTAGTGAAACGAAGAAACCTCGATCATCGAACTTCCCGCTGAATGATTGCCTCGTCCTGGCAGAGGTAATGGGCGAGGAAAGTAGTGTGGAAGGTTTATCCTTCCATGCTTACTTGAAGCATAGATTTACGAATAGTAAGTAGATTGTTTATCTTTGTAAACATTTAAACTGATTACTCGGAGCTGCGTTCGCTGAAAGTTTGTCTTTCTGTGTGGAATATCAAACCTATTTTTTCTTGCTTTCCAGTCACTATTCCGTTGGGATTTAAACTGTTCACAGATATTACATTACCATTGCTGTTTGATAGAGTTCCTTTTGTTTTTGAGCCTTTTGCAAGCAGATGGATAGCAAAATATTTCTGCACTCAAGACATTGCCAATTTTCTATGACAGCCTGTGAAATTCGCAGTAGTCCTATGATCGATCCCTGACCAGTACCATTTGGCTCGGATCAGTGTAAACGTTCCTTACGTTAGTCTTATGTTACATGTAATATAGCATAACTGAACTAATAATATTCAGGATTTTCGGACTAGTGAATTTAAAAAAAAAAATATAAATTACTGCTATGATAACCTTGAAATACATCTTCTTAGCATCAACCTCTAATATATACAATGTTTACTATTTTGCAGCTATAACATCAACATCTAAGCGGGAGAAATGGGCTGCTATTGCCTCCCATTTCAAGGCAAGGGCAGATGTGCCAAGAGATGTCCCTTCATTACAAAAGAAATGGGACAATTTGATGCAAGTCCATAGAGGCTTGTATATGGACTTTATGCAAAGTCAACGGATGACAGGTAAAAAAACAAGAGGGCCATGATGGCCCTGGATCGCTCACCTTAATTATACTATGTACTGTTATGCAAAACACATCCACATTTATTCTGAATACAACCTCCAGTGTTAACAAGATTTTCCTTCATTTGGCCTAGTGATCTATAAATTATTTTTCCTGATATGACCCATATTCCAACATGGACTAGATATCATCAAAACAACATTCTGACACATTTTCAACTTGCTCAAAGTAAAAATGCGGCCTCCGGAGTTTGAACAATATTTTCCTTTATTGACCTTGTTTCTGACCCCCATATGACCAATATTCGAACTTGAACTAGATATCATTTAGACAAACATTCTGACCAAATTTCAAGATGCTTAAGCAAAAAATGCGGCATCCAAAGTGTTAACAAGATTTCCCTTCCGTTTGCCCTAGTGACCTAGTTTTTGACCCAGCATGACCCGTATTCGTACTTGGCCTAGATATCATTCAGCTAAACATTCTGACCGAATTTCAAGCTGCAGTAGCAAAACATGCGGCTTCTACAGAGTTAACAAGATTTTCCCTCAATTTGGCCTAGTGACCTAGTTTCTGACCCAAAATGACCCATATTTAAACTTGAAGTTTAAATATGCTCAAGTTGAAAATGTGGCCTCTAGAGTGATAACAAGATAACCCTTCAATTTGGCCTAGTGACCTAGTTTTTGACCCGGCATAACCCATATTCGAACTTGACTTAGATATTTTAAACACAAACATTCTGACAAAATTTTAAACTGCTGAAGCAAAAATTGCGGCCTCTGGAGTGTTAACAAGATTTTCCTTCAATTTGACCTAGTGACCTACTTTTTGACCCGACATGACTCATGTTCGAACTTGACCTACATATCATCAAGACAAACATTCTGATAAAGTTTCAACATGCTCAAGTTGAAAATGTGGCCTCCCGAGTGTTAACAAGATTTCGCTTCAATTTGACCTAGTGACCTCGTTTTTGACCTCATATGGCCCAATTTCGAACTTGTCCAAGATTGTATGGAGATGAATGTTCTGATACACGTTCATGAAGATTGGATGCAAAATGTAGCCTGTAGAGTGTTAACAAGCTGAAATGTTGACGACGCACGACGGACGGACGCCGGACAAAATGTGATCACAATAGCTCACCTTGCACTTCGTGCATAGGTGAGCTAAAAAAAAGGTCATGGAGAGATAAATAAATGTACTTGTTTCGTTCATTGATATCAACTCTTCAGCCCGGTTTTGCTGCCATGCACATCTGATATGCTTAATTGACTGAATTCTGTAACCAAGTTATAAAAAAGTAACAATTATGATATTATTCCATTTGAAAAATGAAAATGGATAGCTTCTATCTTCAAGGTTTCTATTCGTTTCTTTATGATTTCACTGTCCATGTTCAAGTTGGTTTTAACATATTAGTTGACTGGATTTGTCTGCTGGACTGATCTCAAAGTTTTTACTTACATTCTGTAGCTCTCTTAAAACAATATACATACATGTACTATGTGTATATATAGTGTTGCATTTATTTAAAAATGGATGAATGGATGGAGGGATAGTTTTGGGGTATGAGTAAGAAAGTCTGTCACGTAAACAGTGATGGCACTGAATATTCATTTAAGAACAGTTTAATGTACTTATATTTTCAGGAGGAGATCCAAACCAAAAATCCCTCTCCCTACTGACAGAGGCAGTGATGGATGTGGTTGGCAGGACAGCTGCCAACACATTAGGGGTAGCTGCTTGCAGCATGGACTCGAGCATGCTACTGCTTAACCAGCTATAGTAAGTTTATCATTGTTCTATTTATTACATGTAAAGGGTTTTCCTGATGTTCAACTGTATATGGCTTAATGATAAGGTTGAAGCATATGCACATCAAGTGTGATTTTTTTTCTGAGTAAAAAAAGTTGTGTGCTACAAATAAACTTGATAGTGTGCAATTTATTCCTCATTATTAATTGTTTCTATTCGTGCATATATGACTAGTTAAGTAAATTCAGCAAGCGAAATAACAACATTAAAATTGCCCTAGCAGAAGACTGAATCACCCTGGCAATTTTTTTTTTAATCCCACTGGATGACCTCAGAATAATATCACAACTGTGAATATCATTTTATAATTCACAATGAGAGATTAATTCATTTTATTACAAAATACTGTATTATAATAAATGTAATATTTTGTTTTGTATAACAGTGCCATTACCCCTTCAACCTCTGTCAGCAGGGAGACACTGAGCAACACTGAGTCAAGGTATTCATATTAAATGTTATTACTTTGACTATGGGCATGATATTTTCATTAACATTTTCCATTAAATGATAACAGTTTTTATGAAATTATTATGCACTGTCGTTGGTGGTTGACAAGGTATGTCACTGGGGATGAGATGCACTATATTTCTAAGGGTTATGGTCAATAAACACTATATTGTCATTCAAAAGTTCAATTCTCTTTCACATAGTTAGTACATGTACACAGGGTTTATCAATTTACCTAATGTCCTTAATATCACAAAGTTATGGTTAAACTAATGCAGAGTATCAAGCTTAGTTCACCAAGCTTTATATTCTATCATTGAGCTATCATATAGAGTAGCAAAGTATTTCCCAAAACTCATAGACTTGTCAATTTTCCTACATGTATGTAAGTATACATTATTATTCATCACACAGTTCTATTTAACAAATCAGCCTTTTTTGTCATTCCATCTATGAGCTTTAGGTCTCACCCACCAAGTGACAAATTAGTTAAATTAGGATTGATAAAGAAACCCATGATTCAGACAAACTAGAAGCTTATGTACAGGTGTGAAATAAAACCCATTAATATAATGTTTAGTCTAAATCACATTTCTACAATAACAAAGCAGTCTTGGGAGAATTGACACAAATACTTTAAATAAAAAAAGATATGTAGTATGATTGTTATGAATTTACAATTAAATCTCCTTGTAAAATTTACCCTTTCCCACATATAGATGCTTTCTGATGCCTATGCAGCAGACGCCTTGAAAACACTGTGACAAAAGGAGTAATTGCTCAAAACAAGTATTTTATCTATTTGCTACAATGTTTTCAACCTTTTTCAGCACTTATACCTAAAGTAATAGAGTTTTCATATTTTTGCCTAGAAGTTATCAAAGTCGCCTGCTGCAGATTTGTCGTATGTGGGAAAGGTTAAATAAAATCTATATAAAAATACTAACATTTTGATACCAATTGATTGGGGTTTAACGCCGTTTTCAACAATTTCTCAGTTATATCACGGCGGCCAGTTCACCTACTCATGCATTTCCTGGTTTTCTCACACCAGTACTCCACACAACAATCTTCCCAAGCAACTGGCTGCTTTTCCACATAGACATTAGCCCATTGGTGGAACATGAATGACGCATGTCGCATTGACTTTTGTCAATCGTCGGAAAGAAAGTTGGCCGAGCCGGGATTCGAACTCACACCCCTGGATTGACAGCCCGCGTCGCTACCGAGGTTCGGCCACATGATACCAAACATAAATATTCAGCAAACTACAATTATTTGAGGTAAATGTACCTGATCATAAATTACAAATTAAGACATTTAAGGGTATTACCTTGCACTTGTAATTTGAATACACTGAAATCTCTAAAGCAAACACTAAAAGAAAATACATTGGTGCTTGTTTGAACAGATGGCAGACCTTTTCATTACTTATGTCCTGTATTAACCCTTTCCCTCATATAGACGCTTTCTGACGCCTCTGCAGCTGAAAGCTTTTTGAAAACATAGTGACAAAAGAAGAAATTGCTCAAAACAGGCAATTTCTCCTTTTGCCACAATGTTTTCCACTTTTAGTCATAGGTTTTCCTTCCAATTAAAGAGGTTTTCTATTTTTTGACAAAATATGTCCAAAGTCGTCAGCTGCAGAATTGTCGTATGAGGGAAAGGGTTCGGCTGCCACCTGTCTTCTATGGTAGTAAAACTTAACCCTTTCCCTCATACAACTTTGAAAATATCTAAGAAATATATGGAAAGATACTATAAATGAAAGTTTATTTACTTAAAAGGGTTGAAAACATTGTGACAAAGGGAGATATTGCTCGTTTTGAGCAAATACACCTTTTGTCACAATGTTTTCAAAAGACGTCTGCTGGAGAGGCGTCAGAAAGCATCTGTCCTACTGCTTACATTCAGGCAATGGTTTTATCAAATAATCTTGATTTTAGAGTGGACAATATCTTCCTTATAATGATTAATATTAAGAAAATGTATAAAACTGAGCAATATTTATTTTTTCTGTCTATTTCATAGAATGGTAGAGCACATACAGACAGAGGTGGCTACAGCAGAGTTTAATGATGATTTGTCAAGACAGCCAACAACAATGTTGACAAGGTATGATGTTCTATTTAATGCTAAGTGATGAAATACTGTGTTCTATCAGTGAAATAAAATCCTTATTCCACACTGTGGAACCTTATTCCACACTGTGGAATATGAATAAATGACGTCAAAGAGACTAACATT
This sequence comes from Serripes groenlandicus, assembly GCA_031761405.1. NCBI lineage: Eukaryota > Metazoa > Mollusca > Bivalvia > Cardiida > Cardiidae > Serripes > Serripes groenlandicus. Next base: position 78,965 of record JASEVX010000477.1, on the reverse strand, counting down.
ATGACGTCAAACCGCTGACGTGACGTCATTTTCCTAGTATTCGGTCATGTTATTCTACACAAGTTATATATAAAGAAATAAATAATGGGCATATTATTTGTTTTTCATCAATTTGTACAAACATTTCTACAAATTTATTTGAAAATCTGCCAACCATTTTGGGAGAAGAAGAGTTTTGAAGTTTTTTTGGTTTCGTTGCCATGGAAACCAGAATTTTGCATGGATCCCAAAAATTTGAAGGAATTCTGGTGAGGTCATTGACAGGATTCTGTGAAGTTTCATACAAATTGACCCACTGGTTACTGAGGAGAAGAAGTTGACGTACGACGGACAAAAGGCGATCACAATAACTCACCTTGAGCAAAGCTCAGGTGAGCTAAAAACTAACAGTATTTCTCATGCATTAAAGGTAATTTTGGGCGCTTAATAATTTACTTAATGTAAATGGTGAAATAATCAAACATGATGTATGCGATACCTAAAATATATATAAAATAACATGTAAGCCAATGTAAAATAAGATATAGGCAAACAAGCCCAACATTACTATGTAATACTTAACATAAAGATAAATAATATCTAAGAAAATGTGGAACATGATCTGTAAAAGTAATGCATGTGCAAAAGTGTAAGAAAATTAAATAAACCCACTGAGATATATCAATGAAAGTACCTTGCATGCAAAACTTTAACCAGAATTTCTAAGTAAAAAAAGGGGCATAATCTGCCTTATATGCTGAAAAGAGTTATCAATCTTGATTGTTTATATAGGTGTGATGGTTGGGAAGGGTTGTATAAAGTTTCAATGCAATACATCAAGTCGTTACTAGGATATGGACTCTTAATGTCGTTGCACGCAAAACTTTAACCAGAATTTCAAGTCTAAAAAGGGCCATAACTTGCAGTAAATGCAGGATAGAGTTATCTTACTTGATAATCAACATAGGTGTGATGATTGGGAAGGGTTGTATAAAGTTTCAATGCAATGCATCTCGTCAATTTATACAGAGATATGGACTCTTAATGTAGTTGCACGCAAAACTTTAACCAGAATTCCTGAGTAAAAAAGGGGGTATTATTGTGTCAAAATCTGATATATATTTTTAGGACTTGTCCTGCAGGGTCATTTGATGATGTCCAATAAGTGTGTGAAGTTTTAAAGCAATTGTGAGAAAAAGCTTGGCATGCAAAACCTTAACCAACATGTCTAAGTTCAAAAAGGGGCATAATTATACCCCCAAAAAACAAAGTTTTGGGGGGGTATATAGGAGTCACTGTGTCGGTCGGTCGGTAGCCATATTTTGTCCGGCCTATTTCTTACAAACTACTTGGTGGAATTCAATAACATTTTACATGAAGCTTTTATACCAAGAGGAGATGTGCATACCTTAAAGGTCTTACAATTTCATGTTATTTTTACAGAGTTATGGCCCTTTTACGTCCGTCTGTCTGTCTGTCAGTCCCACTTAACCTTTTCCGGTCCGCATCTTAACCATGCATAATAGAATTTGAAAGAAACTTGGCACAAACGTTCACCATGATGAGGTGGCGTGTCGCGCACAAAACCCAGGCCTGTACCTCAAATGTCAAGGTCACACTTAGAGGTCAAAGGTCAAAATGAGTACTATTTGATAAAACTGTACCTTGTCCGGCCTGCATTTCAACCATGCATCATAGGTTTTCAAAGAAACTTGGCACAAACTTTCACCATGATGAGGCAGCGTGTCACGCTTAAGACTCATGCCTGTACCTGAAATGTCAAGGTCACACTTGCATGTCAAAGGTTGAAATGAGTACTATTTGAAAGGACTGGACTGTACCTTGTCCGGCCCACATTTCAACCATGCTTCATAGGATTTCAAAGAAACTTGGCGCAAACGTTCACCATGATGAGGCGGCGTGTCGCGCACAAGACCCAAGCCTGTACATCAAAGGTCAAACATCAAAATGAGTACTGTTTGATAGAACTACCTTGTCCGGCCTGCATCTCAACCATGCATATTAGGATTCTCAAGTTACTTGACACACATGTTCACCATGATGAGGTGGCTTGTACCTCAAAGAATAAGGTCACACTCAGAGGTCAAAGGTAAAAAGAGTACTGTTTGATAGGACTACCTTGTCCAGACCACATCTCAACCATGCATCTTAGGATTCTCAAGTTACTGGACACACATGGTCACAATGATGAGGTGGCTTGTACCTCAAAGGTCAAGGTCACACTCAGAGGTCAAAGGTCAAAATGAGTACTGTTTGATAGAACTGCTCCTTGTCCGGCCTGCATTTCAACCATGCCATATTTTGAATCAAGGTGCTGTTTTGGGGGTATTTATCATCTTCAGTGATAGTTCTAATTGTGTCAAAATCTGATATAGAGAGGGACTTGTCATGCAAGGTCATTTGATGATGTCCAATAAGTGTGTGAAGTTTCAAAGCAATAGCATGTGTGGTTTCTCAGAAAAAGCCTTGCATGCAAAACTTAAACCAAAGTTGCAACGCCAACGCCAACGCACAAGTGACTGTAATAGCTCTCATATCCTCGAATAGTCGAGCTAAAAATGGATTCTAGCGATATTTAGATTTGTGTTATAGATCTGCAGTGGTCTAATGGTAGCGCTCTCACCTTGCAATCAAAAGCACTATGATGAACAATTTACAATATTTTTATGCCCCCGGAATCACCGATTCGGTGGGCATCTAGTTTTTGGCCTGTCTGTCTGCCTGCACGTCTCTTTGTCTGTCTGTCGAAAACAACTTTAACCTTGACCACTACTTTTGAACCATAACAGGTACGGCTACCATATCTCACATACCAACATTTTTTACCTTGCGACCTTGACCTTTGACCTACATCTTGAAAACTTCTTTGTCTTTGGCAAAGAAAACTTTAACCTTGACCACTTCTTTTGAACCATAACAGGTACGGCTTCCATATTTCACATGTGTATTCCTTGTGACATGACCTTTCTGACAGTACTAAAATGTTTGACCTTGTAACCTTGACCTTTGGCCTACATTTTGAAAACTTTAACCTTGACCACTACTTTTGAACCGTAACTGGTACAGCTTCCATATTGCACATGTGTATTCCTTGTGACATGACCTTCCTGTCAGTACCAAAATGTTTGACCTACATTTTGAAAACTTTAACCTTGACCACTACTTTTGAATATTAACAGGTACAGCTTCCATATTTCACATGTTTATTCCTTGTGACAAGACCTTTCATTCAGTACCAATAGTTTTGACATTGACCATACCTTCGACCTAGATGTTGCCATTTGGGGGCATCCGTGTTTCACAAACACATCTTGTTTTATTTTGATTTTATAGTGTGCTGTGTTCTCCCCAGGAATTTTGTCAGGTAACCATGAAAAAAATAGGATCGGCATCAGATCATTGACAGCCTGACATGGGCTGTATCTTGTGAAAAACAATGGCTTTTGTGAGAAGCATAACACATTGCTTGGCTTACAATCCGACATCTCTTAATTTTATTATTTCCAGGAATTATAATACAGACAGTAAGTGAGTCGGACAAGGACAAGAGGGATTACTCTAAAAAACAATGCTGGTTTTTTTTGCCATTAAAAAAAACCAAAATTGCAAGACATTTAGAAAAAGCTCATCAAAACATTCAAGAAATTGGAAGTCTGCCATCTGCAAAAAATGCATCAAAGAGGGATTTAGAAAAGCGAAAACGTGTATTTGCAAAATATAGAAACCTTGGTAATTTTAACAACAATGTTGATGTTTTACTGGAGAAGCGTGGAATGTTTTACGTCGGAAGACGACCATCAGATGAGAAAAATGCCACACCATATGACTACCTACCGTGCCCTAACTGTTTAACTTTCCTTGTAAAAGGTGAACTCTGGAGACATAAAAAAACCTGTCCATTAAAAAACGAGAAAATTAACAAAGCCGAACTCAAAAGAGCTACAGATGAAATGGTTCGCTCAGCTAAGTATCTTCTGAAAGGGGGTTTGGGAACGGAAATGTATGAAGAAGATCCTGAGTTATGTGACCTAGTAATCAACAAATTTCATGTTGATGAAATAAGCCGGGCTATTAAAAGTGACAAGCTAATACTTCTGTTTGGAAGGTGCCAGTTCAGAAAACTTGGAAGTCGTCGTGCCTGTCAAGTAAGGGAGAAAATGCGAATTTTAGGGAGAATGAAAATAGAACTGAGATGTTTGACTGGTAATGAGTCCGCTACATTTGAGGATTTCATTACAACACAAAACTTTGACACCTGTGTGAAGGCAGTGGGAAAACTGTGTGGAGAATCGGAAGAGAGATCGCTGACTGGTGCTAAAACATTTAAAAACCCATCGGCAGTGTTAAAGGCAGGTCAGCTCCTGAAAAAAGTGGCAGGACTGAAGAGGGGCCAGGCAGTCAGGAGTAGAGATTTATCTGTTAAAGAGGACACAGACCAATTCATTAACTTATACAATGAGGAGTTTACAGATGCGATGGGGACTCTAGCCAGACATACACTGGCAGTAAGGAAGTATAATAAAAAAGTCCTTCTACCTTTGACTGAGGACCTTTTGAAATATGTGATATGTAAAATAATGCTATGATATTTTACCATTAATATCATCTCCGTGTATGAATTATCGCAGCCCAACAATAAGATTTAACTTAAACCTTTCCCTCATACGACAATTCTGCAGCAGACGACTTTGAACATATTTTGTCAAAACATAGAAAATCTCTATAATTGAATGGATAACCTATGACTAAAAGTGGAAAACATTGTGGCAGAAGGAGAAACTGCTTGTTTCGATCAATTTCTTCTTTTGTCACTTTGTTTTCAAAAAGCCGTCTCCTGCAGAGGCGTCAGAAAGCGTCTATATGAGGGAAAGGGTTAAAGGAATATTCTTTTGTAAATATTTACTTATCATGCCAGGCCACCTTGATAGAAAATTTTAGTGGCCTCCCTTTGAAATTAATGGCCAGTGCTAATTTCGAAGACTGTCATCTATCCCAAAATATGGGTTTACATTTAAATGCCACTTTTTTATTTACCTGATATTACTAAAAACTGTCAATTATAAGAAGATTTTTTTTTCTGACCCATGCATCTCATTTTGCTCTAAAAGAATTTTCTGTTAAAAAGTTTCGTGAAAAGCTTGTCAAAAGTATCACAAGTGTAACATGTTTTTAAGTTTTGTGTTACAGAATGTTTATGTCCCCGTTATCAGAGAAATGTTCACAATGATGAGTAGGCGTGTCGTGTACAAGACCTATAAATAGGTCAAGGTCACGTTTAGAGGTCAAAGGTCACAATTTTGTAATTTATACCTTGTCCGGACAATTACTTGGAAGTTATTGTTGTATGTTCATGATACTTGGTAGAAATGTTCACTCTGATATATAGGCCTGTCGCGTACAAGACGCATGACTATGTCGAAAGCCAAGGTCACACTTAGAGGTCAAAGGTCAATTTGTAATTTATACCTTGTCCTGGCCATAACTTTACAAGTTATTGTTTTATCTTCATGATATTTGGTAGAAATGTTAACTCTGATATGTAGGCGTGTCACATACAAGACCCATGGCTCTCTCAAAGGTCAAGGTAACACTTAGAGGTCAAAGGTTATTTGTTTTAAAATTTATACCTTGTCCTAGCCATTTTTATTCACAAGTCATCGTTGTATTTTCATGATATTTGGTAGAAATGTTCTAGTGCTCTGTTATATTAGCGTGTCGCGTACAAGACCCATGACCCTTGGTCAAAGGTCAACATTTTGTAATAGGCCTCTGCTTTTAGTGAAAGCGTGGGGACATAAGATAAGACAAGATCAATTTTATTTTGTGTCGGCAAGACCTTTTCATATCTAATAGGTAGAAATTTTCACTCTGATGATAAGATGTGTCACATTAAAAACCAATGACTGTCAATGTTGAAGGTCACACTTAGAGGTCAAAAGACTGTATGAACGCTTTGACATAATGGGCTTGACATGTTGCCCCCGGGCATCTAGTTTTATTATTACAGGACTGGTCCTGATTTCAGGCTTTTGACTGCCAGAATTTCCCTATATAATTCTATTGAAAAAGTTTTTTTTTAGACTGAGGCTTTTGGGTTTTGACTGAATCCCAGGCCTGTACTAAAAATAAACAATATATATGGGAGGTAATGGTTTAATATGAATTACGTGATGGTGTTCCTGTGACCGTGGGCACATCTAGTTACAACATGGGGCCTCCGTATCGGAGTGTCTTGAGTTTGTTTGTGTCCTTAGGCAAGACACAACAATTCCACATCTCTGCCTCTCTCTTTGAGGTTGATTCCATCTTGAATGATTCTCAAGAGCATTTACAAAGGTGTAAAGCTTTCTAGGTTATGTATTAACTAAAATGGGGGTGAATTTTTATTTTGGCCCTTATTAGTAGTGTTTTATGAGCAAAACCATATATATAGTGCTGTACTTTTATTTCCAAAATAAATAATAAATTTCAGCACAAAAAGGTACCTGCATTTAACTCAAATATTGGCAAATACTAAAACTTTTTTACATTTGTAAAATTTCTGTAATCTGGTTTCTAAACAGAAGAATGTAGTGTACATTAAAACAAATTGGAAACACTTGAAAGGATAAAATATGGAAATGCTCTATAAACATGGCTTGATTATATAATAGTTTGTTTGATATATCTTATATAGGGCTATTTGGAAACTACAATGATTGAATATACCAAATAATTGCTGGAGTCAGCTCAAGTCCGCTTATGGAATAAGCTCGCAGAGGTGACAGTAGCAAGGATCATCCTACAGTCGCAGTTCTTGGCTAGACCTGCTTGGGATAAGCAAAACAGTGAGCTTGTGGCAACACTGAAACTCGTAGAACGGTATTTGATGAAGAAGTAAGTTGATAAAATGTGCTGTTGTGGCTATGGCTCTTCAAATGTCCATGTCAAACTTCTAATTGACAGTATGCCTGTCTTTCAAGTGCTTTCATTTTTAGCCCTACGCTTATGTCATGGCAAATTGTCTGTCATGCGTGCGTGCGTGCTTTAACTTTTTCCTTTAAACAACTTCTTCTCCCTAACCACTTGGCCAATTTGGTTGAAACTTTAAAGGAAGCATCGTCTCAATGTCCTCTACTAAATTCCTTTATTTTTTTTGATCTATTCAAAATTCTTGTTTCCATGGCAACCGAAAGAAAAAAATAGTGAAAACTTAAAAAATCTTCTTCTCCGAAAGTGTCAGGCCGATTTATAAATAATTTTGTAGAAATGTTCCTTGGGTGACCCTTTATTAGATTCCTTTATGAAATGTTGATTGGTTGACAAACATGGCCGCCAGGGGGCGGGGCTATTTTGCCTTATATGGCTATAGTGAAAACTTAAAAAATCTTCTTCTCTGAAAGTGTTGAGCCGATTTTCAAATAGTTTTGTAGAAATGTTCCTTGGGTGACCCTCTATCAGATTCCTTCAAGCCATGTTGATTGGTTGAAAAACCTGGCCGCCAGGGGGCAGGGCTGTTTTGCCTTATATGGCTATAGAGAAAACTTAAAAAATCTTCTCCTCAACTATTTGGCCGATTTTCAAATAATTTTGCAGAAATGTTCCTTGGATGACACTCTACAATATTCCTTTAAGCCATGGTGGTTGGTAAAAAAAACATGGCCACCAGGGGCAGGGCTGTTTGGAGATTTAAGTTTTGCCTTATGGCCGTGGTGCTATACTGGCCCTCTTGTTATTTAATTCTGTTTATTATACCCCCAGATACATAGTATATGGGGGCTATATAGGAGTCACGCTTGTCGGTTGGTCGTGGTCTGTGGACATTTCTTGTGAACACTGTTTCTCAGCAACCCTTGGTCAGAATTCAATATAACTTCACAAGAATAATTGATACCAAGCCTAGTTGTGCATATTGTGGGCGTGTTGCACTGGAATTATTTTTAAATGAGTTGTGGCCCCTTGAATTTCTCATACATATGTATATTGTCAGGCACCAGCTGGGGGTATTCATCACCTTCAGTGATATTTCTAGTTTTTAGCTCCACTGGCTGAAATCCAGTCGAGCTTATGTCATGGCGAATTGTCCATTGTTCGTCCATGCGTGCGTGCGTTAACTTTTTGCTCCCTTGAATTTCTCATACATATGTATATTGTCAGGCACCAGCTGGGGGTATTCATCACCTTCAGTGATATTTCTAGTTTTTAGCTCCACTGGCTGAAAGCCAGTCGAGCTTATGTCATGGCGAATTGTACATCGTGCGTGCGTTAACTTTTTGCTTCAAACGACTTCTCCTCCCTAACCACTTGGACAATTCGGATGAAACTTCATAGGAAGCATCCTCCCAATGTCCTCTCCTAAATTCCTTCAAATTTGTTGGATTCATGCAAAATTCTGGTTTCCATGGCAACCGAAAGAAAAACAATAGTGAGAACTTAAAAATTCTTCTCCTCCGAAAGTGTCAGGTCGATTTTCAAATAATTTTGAAGAAATGTTCCTTGGGTGACTCTCTCAGATTTCTTCAAGCCAAGTTGATTGGTTGAAAAACATGGCCACCAGGGGACGGGGCTATTTTGCCTTATATGGCTATAGTGAAAACTTAAAAAATCCTCTCCTCCGAAAGCGTCAGGCCGATTTTCAAATAATTTTGTTGAAATGTTCCTTGGGTGACCCTCTATCAGATTCTTTCAAGCCAATTCGATTGGTCAAAGAACATGGCCGCCAGGGGGCGGGGCTATTTTGCCTTATATGGCTATAGTGAAAACTTCAAAAATCTTCTCCTCCGAAAGTGTTTTGCCAATTTTCAAATAACTTGTAGAAATGTTCCTTGGGAGACCCTCTGCCAGATTCCTTCAAGCCATGTTGATTGGTCGGAAAACATGGCCGCCAGAGGGCGGGGCTATTTTACCTTATATGGCTATAGTGAAAACTTCAAAAATCTTCTCCTCCGAAAGTGTCAGTTGCTTTGGAAGATTGTTATGTGGATAACTGGTGTGAGAAAATCAAGAAATGCATTAGTAGGTGAACTGGCCGCCATGATATAACTGAGAAATTGTTTAAAACGGCGTTTAACCTCAATCAATCAATCAATCCGAAAGTGTCAGGCCGATTTTCAAATAATTTTGTAGAAATGTTTCTAGGTTGACCCTCTATCAGAATCTTTCAAGACATATTGATTGGTCCATAACTATTGCCGCCAGGGGGCGGGGCTATTTTGCCTTATTAGGCTATAGTGAACACTTAAAAAAAAAAATCCTCTCCGAAAGTGTCAGGCTGATTTTCAAATAACTTTGTAGAAATGTTCTTAGGGTGACCCTCTATCAGATTTTTTCAAGCCATGTTGATTGGTAAAAAAACATGGCCGTCTGGGGGCGGGGCTGTTTGGAGATTTAATTTTTGCCTAATGGCCGTGGAGCGATACTGGCCCTCTTGGGCCTCTTGTTATTAAGTAGCGTTTCTAGTGTTAGAACTGGTTTTTGAATTTAGTTTAATATTTTGTTATTAGCTTGAACTCGGGATAAGTCAGAGGTTGGTACACCATAAACTAGTTCAAAGTCCCAGTCTTTTAAAAAAGAAATGATAACCATCTCAAAACCGAGCTATCACAATATTGTCTTTCAGAATGAGTTTGGTAGAAGTTATTGGCAAGCAATACAAGCGTGTGCCAGTTCTCCTCACACAAACAATGGTGGCTGCCATACAAGCTCTTGTGGATAAGAGGGAAGAAGGAGGTGTGAAGTCCTCCAATCCATATATATTTGCACAGGTATGAATTACAGTCACTCTTATTACATAAAGATGTTTATGAATATTCGAATATTTGCATGCCTTATTCAAATAAAACTTTTGAGATTCAAATATTTGCATAAAATAAGAATTTAATAAAAAAATTCTACAAAATTTTAAGACTGAATTATGTAGGGGTGTCATTGATGAAAACTTATATAGGGATAATACACATTTTCGAGGACATGAACATCTGCGGACGCCCGCAAAATGTGTTTATGCCCGAGTGCGAAGCACGAGGTCATAAACACATGTGAAGGGCCTCCGCAGATGTTCACGACCGAGAAAATGTGTATTTTCGGTATTATTGCATAAAATAAGAGCAAACATCCAATATATAGTCCGCTGTATCGTTCAGATGTACGATAACCACTGATGAACATGACCCGATAACGATTGACACATTCGATGTTATAAAATAAACAATTTATGTTTTACATATCCACGAACCGGTCCTACATCAAGGTTGCCATCGCTGACTCGACACGGTCGAATTCAATAAATGGTTTTGGATTGTATTATGCTCTTTAGCAGTGAGTCTATTGCATGATACCGATTATGGAGTTGAAAAACGAATCGACATTTGGCATTTTATTCGTATTCGACCAGATTCATTATTAAAGTTTAATACTAGGAATTTTAAAAATACTTGGACCGAATACTAGGAAAATGACATCATAACGCTAGTAATTTGGTGCCAAAACACGTAAATTTCATCTAGACATATTATAAACGTTATTATTGCATCAAATCTATTTCTATCACACTAATTAATACCATCATGTTTAAACAATAGCTGACATAATTTGTTTGTTTGGAGTTTAACGCCGCTTTCAACAGCTTTGGTCATATCACGGCGGTCAGTGCACCTACCCATGTTTTCCTGGCTTTCCCACACCAGTACTTACACAACATTCTTTCGAAGCCACTGACTACTTTCTCACATCGCCCGAAAGAACGCGCCGCAACCAGGTATCGAACCCATGCCCACCAGATCACGAGTCAGATACGCTACCAATTGAGCTACCCGGCCGGGCATAGCTGACATAAATCGCCGACTTTCTGCCAGTGACCGGGAGATGCAGCGTCCATGTTTTGTTTACTAACGGTGCCCGGATATGCATATGTAAAACATCTGACCGTTTGAAACGGCACGAGCGCGCGTGAATCACCTTGTTTATACACGTTTTCTCGCCGTTTACGCCCGGGTTTTGCAATGTTTATGTATCCCTTAAGCGAGCGTAAAACATAGATTTTATGCAATAATATATATTATATATCAACTACCAAATATCGATGATATATCGATTGATTTATTGGACCCATTAAAATAACTACATTTTATATCATTTGACTTGTTCAAATTGTTGGGCTTCCCACTGTCATCTAGGAAGACAAAGTGATTCCACACATAATTTTCTTGTACTTGCAATATCAGTAAAGGTCTGCTAATACATGCAATTGTAACAGTGCAGCACAGAATACTTTTCAAAACCTAATTCGCAAGAAGTTGTATCTCTTCTGCAATTTGCTGTTGTCATTTTGAAAATATATCTTATCCTGCATACAGGGGGATAGTGACCACAAAAGAGGAACCGAATGTATCAGAAGTACATCACTCTCTTGTGATCTTCAATGCCCCGAGAGAATAACCAGCACTAAGCTAAGAAAATATCTGGCAACAGTTTCTCAGGTGAGGTAATCGTATAACAGGGTTCATGCGTGATCACTGAAATATGGTGCACTGTGACACCCTAAATAGTGATCAGGCATAAGTTTTTTACTCATTTTAGCCCACCTGAGCTTTGCTCAAGGTGAGTTATTGTGATCGCCGTGTCCGATTATTGTCCGTCGTGCGTCAACTTCTTCTCCTCAGTAACCAGTGGGTCAATTGGGATGAAACTTCACAGAAAGCATACTCTCAATGACCTCACCAGAATTCCTTCAAATTTTTAGGATCCATGCAAAATTCTGGTTTCCATGGCAACGAAACGAAAAAAACTTTAAAATTCTTCTTCTGCCAAACTGGTTGGCAGATTTTCAAATCATTTTGTAGAAATGTCCCTTGGGTGACCCTCTATCAGATTCCTTCAAGCCATGTTGATTGGTCAAAAAACATGGCCGCCAGGTGGCGGGCTATTTTTGCCTTATATGGCTATAGTGAAAACTTAAAAAATCTTCTCCTAAAAGTGTGAGGCCGATTTTCAAACAATTTAGTAGAAATGTTCCTAAGGTGACCCACCATCTGATTCATTAAAGCCACGTTGATTTGTCTAAAAACATGGCCGCCACAGGGCGGGGCTATTTTGTCTTATATGGCTTGAGTCAAAATCTTCTCCTCCAAAAGTATTTGGCCGATTTTCAAATAATTTTGTAGAAATATTCCTAGGTTGACCCTCTATCAGATTCCTACAAGCGATGTTGATTGGTCGAAAACTATGGCCGTCAGGGGGCGGGGCTTATATGGCTTAATTGAAAAAAAATAAAATCAGGTGAGCGATCCAGGGCCATCATGGCCCTCTTGTTTAATTTACTTCGTTTAAAGTGGCAAGCTAAGATTTCATTTGACATAATATTAGACCTGTAAATCATCTAATCAGTTGAACAATGATATATATACTATGATGCGATGACACAAGTACAAAATGTATATGTTCAGCGTAAATATTTGCATATCTTTGAATAATTAATATATTTTAAAGTCTTTGAGAAACAATGTCGGACAAGCATTAGAGCTGTTGTGTTACATCAGTTCTGTAGTTGTCCTTAAGAGCATTTGTGGTTCATGTCTCCATGTTTTTCAGATTTTTAACTTGTCTGAGGGAGAACTGGCAAGACATATGGGGCACGAACTTAGTGTACATAGACAAACCTATCGTCTGCAAGATGATGTTATTGAACTAGCCAAGGTTTCCCGTCTATTGATATCAGTCGAAGAAGGAAAGGCAGCGAAGTGCGCAGGACAAAGTTTAGACGATATATCCCTTGAAGGTTATTATCTATATACAATAATTGATTTGATTTTGTTATACTGAGACTTTATTGATCCTTCCATTGGTTGACCGAGGCAGAAGGCCGAGATTAACAAATGCCAAACAGGGTCAATACAGTCTGGGGTTCGCTAAAATCAAATGTCAATTGTCACTTTATTATATAGGTCTAATTTACAATAGACTGTTGATTTATATAATCAAAGAGTCGCAAGAACCTGTGGTAGGATGTCATGGAATACCAAAAATAGGAAATTCATCATTGAAAAATGGATTTGAAAATAATCAATGAAAAATGAGAAATTCTATGGCAAAAAATCTGTATGAACCCTGTTTTATGCTTTACTTTAATATTTGCCGACAAAAATGGAGCATATAACTTTATAATTGAATTCAGTAATGGATTCAGGGCCATTATGTTTTCTGATTTGCACAAAGAAAGTCATATTTGGGATTATAATTTACACAACTGATTTGTAAAAGATATGATCAATTATTCTTTTTGCTTTGCTGTAGATTTTGATAGAGAAAAAAATGATGCCGAACCCAATGAAAATGAAGAAGATGATAATGAAGAGGACTTTGGTAATAAATTAATGCAGATAAATAGGAAACGCAATTCTATCAACAACTGACCTTAGGTATTTTAACACTAGCGGTGCTGCACAGAATTACGTTCAAATCACTTAAACCTTTATAAGTATATTTGAATAGAGCACCGTTATAATCCGCAATTTGTGTCTGGTCTTTAATGGTAATTGTAGAGAAACAAGTAACTGGATTGCAAGCAATACCATAGTCCCCTACCGGTTTGCACTAAGTCCGAAAAGGGGCATAACTCATTAAAAAATTGACGAAATCCCAGGAAACGCGAACTTGATCTGTGACACATGATTACAAAGGCATATAAAAAATTTCAGCTCAATACCTCAAAGCATGTAGAAAAGAAGTGCGGAAAACTGATTTGCCGGACTGACTGACTGACGGACTGACTGACGGACGGAGTGCAAACCTAAGAGTCCCCTTCGGCACGCCGGTAGGGGACTAATAAAGAAGACCACATCAAAAATGGATATATCTTGCTTGTTATTTGAGATAGGACAGGTATATAAACCAATACATTTTGGAAAGGATTTTAATATATTAGGAGGGTTCTCCGAAACCGAGTGGTCTAAGGCGCCGATCATCGTCTCAAGATAACCTGCCCGTATTGCAATTGGTGTTTGATATGTCTTGTATCCGTTGTATTCAATATAAATCTTATCCCCTTTTCAGGCCTGGACGATGTTGGGGTACAACATATTGGTGATGTTGAGAGTGACGATGAATACAACTTCCGGTCAACCAAAACAAAAACAAAAAAGACGTGTTAAAGGTATTTATTAAACAAGAGGCCCATGAGGGCATATGCTCTACTGGCATTGATCTGGCTTGTTGCAAAAGGAACCAATATGTCATCAATATTCAAATACCATCTAAGTTTGATGAAGATCAGATAGTAAATGGAAGCTCTATTGTGTTCACAAGCTGTATTATAGCAATTTTGACAATTTCAAGGGCCATAATCCAGCCATGCATGGGTAGATCTGGCCGTTTTTTAGAAATGAACCAAACTCTCATGGATATCTAACTACTGTATAAGTTTGATTTAGATACAATACAAAATAAGGACTGTATCATGTTAACAAGCCCTATTATAGCAATTTTGACAATTTCAAGGGCCATAATTCAGTCATGCATGGGGCGGATCTGGCTTGTTTTCGAAACAAATCAAGCTCTCATGGATATCTAACTACTGTATAAGTTTGATTGAGATACAATCAAAAGTGAAGACTGTATCATGTTGACAAGCTCTATTATAGCAATTTTGACCATTTCAAGGGCCATAATCCAGTCATGCATGGGCAGATCTGGCTGGTTTTCGTAAGGAACCGAGCTCTCATGGATATATAACTACTGTATATGTTTAGTTGAGATACAATCAAAAGTGAAGACTGTATCGTGTTAACAAGAAATTGTTTACGGAGGGACGCACAACAGACGAATCGCCACGACATAAGCCCTTCTGGCCTTTGGCCAGAAGAGCTAAAAATCATTGTCTTATTATACCCCATGTTTACTTCCGGAGGGTATTATGTTTTTGACTGGTCATTTGGTCATTCCGTCTGTCCGTCATTCAGTATGTCATCACTCTACACTGACCATTACTTGACCGATCTTCACCAAACTTGGTACACAGTTATTATATTAAAATATCTTGAAGCCTATTCATTTTCAAGGTCATAGGTCAGAGGTCAAGTTCAAAATTGGACTTAGAATATTTTCAGCTGTGGCAACCTTGTGAACACTGCGCAATTCTATGAAAAACTGACCTTAGGTATTTTAACACTAGTCGGTGCTGCACGGACTTTCGTTCAAATCACTGAAACTTGTATAAGCATATTTGAATAAAGCACCGTTATAATCCGCAATTTGTGTCTGGTCTTTAAAGGTTATTGTAGATAAATAAAATAAGACTACATCAAAATGTCACAAAAATGCATATATCTTTCTTGTTATTTGAGATAGGACAGGTATATAAACCAATACATTTTGGAAAGAATTTTAATATATTTGGAGGGTCCTCTGTGACCGAGTGGTCTAAGGCACCGATCATCGTCTCAAGATTACCTGCCCAAATTGCAATTGGTGTTTGATATGTCTTGTATCCGTTTTATTCAATATAAATTTCATCCCCTTTTCAGACCTGGACGATGTTGAGAGTGACAATGAGTACAACTCCCAGTCAACTAAAAAGAGACGTGTTAAAGGTATTTATGAAAAAATTATTGTCTTATTATACCCCATGGAAGTTTACTTCCGAAGGGTATTATGTTTTTGACTGGTCATTCCGTCATGCAGTCATCACTCTACACTGACCATTTCTTGACCGATCTTAACCAAACTTGGTATACAGTTAGTAGGGATGTCAGCAATTAATTTGTTACCCGGTTAACCGTATGTTATTCGATTAATCGGTTAGTAATTCAAGTAACCGAGTACTCGGAAAAATAGATAAAATATGTACACAGTTGTATTTCCCCTTTTGTTCTTTTCAAATTGTCACATGTATCTGACAAGAGGTAAATTATTCACACCTCGATCAGGAATGTTACCATAACGTTGAAAACATGCATAACTCATATTGCCATGGTAACCAATAGCATTTCAACCAATCCACACTGGAACGGGAAAATTTAACAAGAGCACCGCCTGCGGTTGCCTGACGCTCGTCTGATATAATCCTTTTTTTACGGTTTATATATTTTATATAAAAAATATTCAAATTCGGAAAGAATATTTACATATTATATTGACCGCACACAACTGCTATTAAGTATTGAAATAAGATTAACTATGTGGAAATAAATCCAAGTTCATATACATGATAAGGAGATCTTCATGTTGGATGGCTGTAACAATTGGTCAAGATCATTAGCTGAGTCTTGTGTATGCAATGGACAGGCAAATGATATTGGTACATTAAGTCAACTGTAATTGAAGATATTGAATATATTACTGTTTTCCTATTTTTAGTGACAGTGATCTTGACCCCCAAAACACAATCCGATTGAAGATATTCATAATATGTTAAAGTACATTATGTTTTTATTGTTTGGAAAAATATTGAAATCAATGTAACAAAAAATGAAAAAACTATGTCCAATTCTCATAAACAATCAAAATACATCAACATTGATGTTTTTTACCCCCAAAAACAGGCCCACTCAGCATCTTTATCATTCAATGTGAAGAAGGTTATTAGATGCACAAGTTTTCCAAATTTTAAGGTAATAGGTTTGATAGTTTCCATGTAAGAGACCAATTCTCAAAATCAACCAAAATACATCAAATTTGATGTTTTTTAACCCAAAAAATAGTCAGGCCCACTCAGCATCTTTATCATACAATAGGTTTGATAGTTTCCATGTAAGTGACCTAAACAGAAAACGTAACGAACACTGCCAATTCTCAAAATCAACCAAAATACATCAAAATTGATGTTTTTTACTCCAAATAAACAGACCAAACTCAGCATCTTTAGCATACAATGAGAAGAAGGGTATTAGATGAACAAGTTTTCCAAGTTTCAAAGTATTAGGTTTGATAGTTTCCATACATGTAAGAGACCAAAACGCAAAATTTAAGCAACTATGGCAAATTCTCAAAATCGACCAAAATACATCAAAATTTATGTTTTTACCCCAAAAAACAGGCCCACTCTGCATCTTTATCATTCAATAGGTTTGATAGTTTCCAGGTAAGTGATCTGAATGGAAAACATAACCAACTGTCCGATTCTCAAATCAAGCAAAATTAATCAAAATTTATGTTTTTTACCCCAAAAAACAGGCTACACTCAGCATCTTTACCATAGAATGAGAAGAAGGGTATTAGATGAACAATTTTTCCAAGTTTCAAAGTATTAGGTTTGATAGTTTCCATGTAAGAGACCAAAGCGCAAAATTTAACCAACTATGGCCAATTCTCAAAATCGACCAAAATACATCAAAATTTATGTTTTTACCACAAAAAACAGGCCCACTCAGCATCTTTATCATTCAATAGGTTTGATAGTTTCCATGTAAGTGATCTGAATGGAAAACATAACCAACTATGTCCGATTCTCAAATCAAGCAAAATTAATCAAAATTTATGTTTTTTACCCCTAAAAACAGGCTACACTCAGCATCTTTAGCATAGAATGAGAAGAAGGGTATTAGATGAACAAGTTTTCCAAGTTTCAAAGTATTAGGTTTGATAGTTTCCATGTAAGTGACCTAAACGCAAAACTTAACCAACCGCCGCTGCCGACTGCGACGATCAAGTGACGACAATAGCTCGTCTTTTTTTTTTCAAAAATTCAGACGAGCTAAACATGAGAACTTGCCTTGAAAATATTCTAAAGCACCTTTATTGACGTCCATATGTTGTAACTATATTGATAATTTAACTATTTTCTTTACAGACAGCAAAAAAGAAAAAAAGAATGTGGAATACCACCGAGAAGGACTGTGTTGCTTCCTTGGTGGAAGTAGCCGTGGAGAAGAAGAAACCCCCCTGTAAGGCAGCTATACAGGAGTTCAGATCAAAATTGCCAGGGACTTTACAACAGATGCCATGGCTGAATATTAAATACCAAATTTGGGCCATGGCTCAAAAGCAAATAAAAATCAAACAAAAAATAATAGACAGTTTAGAATGTTTTTGAAGAGTTATGGCTATAGTGAATATACCATGTTCATGTGTGGTTGAAAAGGATATCTCACCCGAGGTTTGAGATACGTCCAATAATGAGGCTTGCCTTGATTTTGAGGAAGTATCTCAAGCAGATGTAGAGATTTCCTTATCAACAACACAATGAGCATGGTTGATTTATTTTCTCACCTTTCTAATCGTTAATTTATTGAAAAAAATTGTGTATTCAACGTTATCAAAACTTGACGTCACGTTATTATTTGAATTACTAAATTCGTTGCATTTTCGATTTTTTTTTTTTAAGCTTTTGTTCGCCTAATCAAATTTGAATAATATTGTATAACCTAATAAAATAAAGTATTCCGTCAAACTGCGAGATAACCGATGACAGATAAGATTTTATCATGCAATGAGCAGATTACGTGACGTATAACACTGATATGATAAACCTTTTGTTTACATGTCTACTGGTATGATAAACTTTTATCTTTATCAGTCTACTTATTTTTAGAAATGACGTAATCGCTGGAACTACTTTTTCTGAAATATAAATGAGCCGTTCCACCAAAAAAAATATCGAACCGGATCAGCCTCAGCGTGCTGCGTAGGCTAACCCGGACAGACACGTTTCGCCTCCTATGGATTTTCTGTTTAATGAATCATTGCTCAATCATTGCTCAATACCTCTATCCCCCCCGAGACGGTATGTGTCGGACCGGATTAGCCTGCGCAGGCTGATCTGGTTCGATACATTACGCAGAATCCATAATGTTTTTTTTTTATCGTGGAACGGCTCAATTATGTTGATAGTATAGCAGTCAAAGCAATGAACGAACATAAAATAACAATCAGAAATAAAGTTATTATTGTTTTAATTACATTTCAACAAAGTGTACAATGCAAATACAAATCAAAAAGAATGTAGTTATATAAATCACACGGAATCTGCATGTTCCGTCTTACTTGATGAACTGTCTTTCTTCGTTGAAAATGTAGCATACATAGACCTGTTTATTCTCACGTGATCAGTTCATAGGTAACCTTGTTTAAATACAATCTGAAGCGAGTAATGTCCTATATTGAGAAGCATATCTATGTTTCCACAAGTAATTTTAATCCACGTTAAACGACAAATGTTTAATTTCTATCGTCAGTCTGTGTTCTACCACGAGAAAGGCCAAAGGGTTTTCGAACAGCCCCATCTACCCATGGATTCCTCTTTCATACAGCAGTTCCGACAGAAAATCATTATGCGTTCCGAGATATCCAGAAAATATTTCTTCTTGTTAAATAACTTGATCATTTACGTACAACTAGATCTAGTGTTTAAATGATCATTCTTAAACTAAAGGTTTTGTAACGTGTCTTCGACATGTCTACCCACAACAGTGACGGTATTCTTTTCCAAAAATGAATGTCTCCAATCTAAACGACGACTAAGCCTAAGCATCACACTGGTCTTGAATATAGTCATCTGTATTTAAACTTTGAGTGTTACTTGAACTTCCATAGCCTGAACTAACTTTATACATTGACTTTCAGATCCAACACAACTATTCATTTTCAAAACACGGCGGTTGACATACATTTGACCTATCTTGTGTACTGAAGCGACGGCCAATCCGCAATACTTACACTTCTACTAAGAATATGTTCGAATTAATATTGCCATTTTAAGGTATTATGTCACACCAGATATACAAATTAAGCAGTAATAATCCAGAAATATGGAGTTGAAGTCGGAACTCTTTAGCTTCCGTATGTCGTGTGTACACAATGTAATTCGGCGTGGATTTATGCACGCGCGTGACGTCATTCTATTTAAGGTGAGGTCATTCATGAATGGTCTTTTGTAATTGTGTATGTTATTTATTAAAACTAGTTAAAATGAATGTAGATTTACCTGAAAACATAATTTTACATGCAAGATAAATAGAATATTACGTCCCTGACTTTCGACATGAACTTTATCAGATTCGGCTGTGAGAAAGGATAATTGTCTCGCCAAAGGCTCGCCAATTATCAATTCTCCCAACCTCGTCAGATAAAGTTCATATCGTACGTCAGGGACATAATATTCTCTATATCTTGATATACAAATCACTCAATTATTTGTACCTAGATTTTTGGATATGTTTTGTTTTGTTCATTTTTTGGCATCAACCTAGATTCGGCCATTAGAATTGATTGCACTTCTTCATTTAAAGGCTCAGAATTAATCTCATGTATCATTTTGTTCAGATTAGTATTGGATACTTTGTTTACAAGTTTCTGTAATATTTTGATTCATGTTAAATAGTCGAAGGAAAAGGTATTTCTTTAGTGCTTTTTTCAATTCTCCAGTTATATGTCATCTTGTTCAGTTCTTTTTCTTCCATAAAAATGTTGTATTTCATGATTCATTATCTTTAAAATTATTGTTGTTTTCATCTTTACTTAGACATTTCATATTTCTCTCAAATTGTTACTATTTAAAAAAATTGAAGAGTCATTGATTTATAATTTGCTGTTGGATAATCAATATTTACATTACATTTTTCTTCGATGAACCATATTAGTTGACATTAGGTTAATTACCGTATGAACACAGTCATTTCGGATAGCTTTGAGTTCATTCCGTTTATGAATATTCATGATAATTTGCTGCATTGCGTCATTGTTTTGAATTGTTTGACCAATGATGATTAAATTTGGTCAGAATGTTGAGCTGAATGATATCTAGGCCAAGTTCGAATATGGGTCATGCCGGGTCAAAAACTAGGTCACTAGGCCAAATTTAAGTGTAATTTTGTTAACACTCTAGACTCCAGAAGCCACATTTTCAACTTGAGCATGTTGAAACTTTATCAGAATGTTTGTCTTAAAGATATCTAGGTCAAGTTCTAATAAGGGTAATATTGGGTCAGAATCTAGGTCACTAGGCGAAATTGAAGGAAAAATCTTGTTAACTCTGTAGAAGCCGCCTTTTAGGCTACAAAAAAGCCCAATGCATAAAACCATTGAAAACATCAAAATAATCCTATATGTAGGTTTTCATTTAAGTCCGTCTTTATTTTTTACCTTGAAATTGCACTGTTTTCAGCCCTAGTCGGTACTCAATGGGATATAGTAGTAACACAATGGGCTCCCGAGTCATAAGTTCAAAATGGCACACGCTTTTTCCGTGTGCTGTTGCGATGGTCCCACGGACTGGGCTGTCTGGGGGAATGAGTCAGTGAAGGCTTGCTGCATGTGGGTCTCCGTCTGCGTGGGCGCAGGTGCGTCGCCCTTCACTGCGTGACGGGGGGATGGCGACATCTGGGTCATTTACGAAAGATGTCCTCCCCGTCAGTTCGTGTTGTGGATGCGCGCGCGGTCGGGGACTCGCATGCGTAAGTGTGCAGGGGGGGGGGGGGGGGGGGGGGCATAGCTGCGAAATCCCTCGGGCGGCTTGCTTGTGGGACTTATTATGATGAGGTAGCCCATACACCAATATGCGCCAGTGTTGCAACGAAACTATACTTTTTTATACCATGTGAATATTTTATCCTGCAGGGCTGGCACAGTGTATCAATCTGACTAAAGTACACGATCTTTCTATAAATGTAAGATCTGAGGACGACACATTCCTGATCTATTCTTGAATGATAGGAATTTCCGATATCGCTATTTATAGATCAGCCAATCAGATAACGCGTTTCATCAGTCTTTCGGCTCCGACTCCAAAATGGCGGATATACAACGGAATCTGAATTTAATAATTAAACAAAATGGATTTCGTGAAATGAAAACAAAGCAGACAGAAATATTCGATTGCCTATTGAATAAAACGGACTGTTTTGCGATCCTGCCTACTGGTTATGGGAAATCACTACCGCACCAGCTCTATATTCCTGTAAAGAAGGCCCTCGACTCCGATGTTCCTGAAAAGATGCTGGTGTGTTGCCCACTTGTGTCACTGATGGAAGATCAGGTGCAAAGGATGACAAAGATTGATAATGTCACTGCGGCATATAGAGGTGTGTCTTTATTTTTTATATGAAATGTGTGATACAGAACTTCAATTTTTCATTCATAAATATTTAATTATTTTTCTCAAATTTGAAAGGATGGTTCACATATCAATTCGATGGTCACAACATACAATAATAACAACACTCATTTGGAGTTCGTTTTGTTATGTGTAGCTATACATGTGAAAACACACATAGTCAGCTGAATGTTAAAGGCTCAATAAACTTGTTAGTTATATCTATATTTCTTCCCTCAGATTAGGACCTTCAAGAACATATTCACCACTTTTCCAATAAGAGGTAACCATTGTACATGAATAAATACATACATGTTAATTCTATTTATAAATATGTGTTCCTAGTGGCATATATTGCTTTGTTAATATACATTTTACCTGTAGAGAGATCAATACAAACAAAATAGGGTACCACATTTAATTGTATTGTAATCATACAGTATCATGTTACCCACCCATTGACTTTTGATAGGTTGTCTTTTATTAAAATCCTACTGATTGTGACACAAACAATCTTAGTTGGAACATTTATTGCTTATTTATATTTTGTTCCAACTGATCCATGAACCAAGAAATGAAAAATGACATGAATTATTCTACAATCATCTTTATTTTTTATTATAATGGTCAAATTATGTATGACCATGTAAGTTGTTCAGAACATGTCCATCTAAATATTCTATAATCCATTAATTCCTCCTTATACAAAACCTCCAGGTACAAGGATTTTTTTTAAAGTTGAACAGGTTTTTGTATTTCAATATAACAAAAATAAATGTAAATACATGTAAAGGCTGATTATAAATACAATTAGTTATGATTCATTTTGATTCAGCAGACAACATACACATAAAGTACATATATAATATATAAGCCATTCCGGGGCGTACTTAGTTAAACATATTTTTATCTTGCACTTAAAATCATATATCCTCTTAACCCTTTCCTTCATACCACAATTCTGCAGCAGATGACTTTAAACATATCTTAACAAAAACTGGAAAATCTCTATAACTAAATGGATAAGCTTTGACTGAAAGTGGAAAACATTGTGAGAAAAGGAGAAAGAGCATGTTTTGTGCAATTTCTGCTTTTGTCACTTTGTTTTCAAAAATCCGTCGTCTGCAGATGCGTCAGAAAGGGTTAACCCTTTCCCATCTGCAGAAGCATTTCAACGCAATAGCAGCAGACGACTTTTAAAAACATTGTGACAAAAGGTGAAATTGATGAGCAATTTCACCTTTGACCACTATATTTTTAACTTTGAGTCAGGTTATAAATTCAATTTCAGTTTTTCCTGTTTTTGACTAAACATGTTCAAAGTCGTCTGCTGCAGAATTGTCATATGAGGGAAAGGGTTAATAAAGAAACTCTGCTATGAAGTCTAGTGGCTAATAGCTAAATCTAAGTGTTTTATATGTACCTCCATGATACAAGAAATTTTTTATTAAGGCCAAGACCAAGAAACAGATCAACTGATAGAGGATGGACACTATGATGTTATATTTGCATCTCCAGAGGCACTGGCCGAAGAATGGGTCAGAAATATCAGAAATGTAACTGTGATTGTTGTTGATGAATGCCATACAGTCTCATCCTGGTAAGGTTTACCGAAGCAACATAGATTTTTAAAGGAATGATTTCCTAGTTATCAAAACATGTACATGTGAAAGAACCTTAAAAGTTGCTTGAGGATTTCTACTAACAACTCAATGAGGTATTCCCTAAAACTTAAGGCATATCTTTTTTTAATAATTTTTTTCCTCAAATCTAGATCAAAGATCAATCTATATTTAAGAAGCATTTGAAATAACCAGTGACTTGTGAACAATAAAACATACTCTAGTACTGTAAAATCTTCATAAAGGCCCGGCCAGGTAGCTCAGTTGGTAGCGTATCAGACTTGTGATCTGGAGGTCACGGGGCTCGATACCCGGTTGAGGCGAAAATTCTTTCGGGCGATTTTTCCCATTGCCTCTCATCTCTCAAAAAGAATGTTGTGTCAGTACTGGTGTGGGAAAGCCATGAAAACATGGGTAGGTGCACTGACCGCCGTGATATGACCAAAGCTGTTGAAAGCAGCGTTAAACTACAAACAAACAAACCCTTTCAAAGAAGATGGGTATATTGCTTTGCACATGTTTGTTTGTCTGTTGATCCATCAATAACTAAGAAATGCCTAAACAATGCCTGGACCTATGGTCCTCAAACTTGACTCGGAGGATGGGCTTGACCAGTAGATGCATCCTAACATAATAGGCTTGTTTAAGTGATAACTCAACATTGCCTGAACCTATTATCCTCAAACTGAGCATTTGGGGTGACCAGTAATGAATGAATGTATATTGTTTTATGGCGCATCGACAGATAAGGTCATTTAGCGCGCTATTAAATTTTATTATTCATGATCCCTGGGTAAACAAACCAGTACTAGGCTAGAAAATGGGTGACCAGTAAATAACCCAAAATAATTTTAAGGTCATTGGGCAAAAGGTCAAGGTCACCTTAAAAGTGAAAAGGTTGTCCGAGTAATAACTCAACATTGCCTGCACCCATTGCCCTCGAACTGACATGGAGGCTGGAGGATGAGCAGTAGATAACCATTATTGGTTTAAAGGTCAAAGGTAACAGTGACCTTCAGTATGAAATTATAAAAGGAGTGAAAGGTCAGTTGTTGTTTTTTCTCTTTCAGGGGTGGACTAGACAGTGCGGATGAAGAAAAAGCATTTCGGAAGTGTTTTAGATACATTGGTTCATTACGCTCACTATTTCCAGATGCTACTCTTTTAGCTTTAAGTGCCACATGTACATTAAAAATGAAAAAACAGATAAAAAGTGTATTAAATATGAACAATGTGACCACAGTTGAAATGTCACCCAACCAAGCAAATATTAAATACATAGTAATGCGCACACCATCTGATCTTGCAGAAACTTTCTTTTGGCTTGTGGACAGATGGACATATATCCAAGATAAAATGGGAAAAACTTTGATATATTGCAATTCAATACAGGATGTTTCTAAGATATATTATTACTTGACAACTGAATTGAACTGTACTAATGGCAATATTGAAATGTTTCATTCTGAAACACCTGAATCTAAAAAGGAGCTTATTGTTCAGAACTTAACTAAGAAGTCCAATTTAAAAATAGTTATTGCAACTACTGCACTTGGAATGGGAATTGATGTTTTCGACTGCAATTGCACAATTTTATATGGTCCGCCTAAAGATATTGTTGATTTGCTACAAGAAAGTGGAAGATGTGGTCGTGTTGGAAGCAGGTCAGCTGCTATCATTTTTTGTAATAGATATCAGATGGGACATTTATCAGACCTAGTCAAAGATTTCATTAAGTGTAGGGACTGTAGAAGAAAGTCCATTTTATGCAATTTTACAACTGATAACCATTTAGTGAAACCTCTTCATCTCTGTTGTGATCTATGTACTTTCAAGTGTAACTGTGGTTCATGTGATAAACTTCTTGTGGAGACATTGTTAACTAATTTTTCGGCAAAAATGATGAATTTCATCCAGTAAGTAGTGATAGTGATAGTGATACAGTTTCATATGAATATGAATCTGATTTTGAAACACCTTCATAAATAAATGTTATAAACATTTGCTGTTTTATTTTAAGCTCACCTGAGCACAAAGTGCTCAAACTGAAGTTTTGTGATCGCGAGGTGTTCGTTGGTCTGTTTATTTTAACTAAGATTTTGTGACAAAATATTTATGTTGTCTATATCTTATCCATATCTTAATATTTCTTCATAAAACTGTCAATTACATCGCTTATCACAACACACTTGTTATATTGTACCCCCTCAAGTCTTCTTTTAAACAGCCATTAAGTTCATAAATACTTGTTCCTTAACCTTCTGAATGGTAATACAGGTTTATGTCTAAGTATCATTTGTGGCAGGCCCTGATAACAATCTTTAAAAGGGTTTTTGACTTGTACAAGCTTTTGACAAAGTATCTTGCGATCAACATGATATGTGAATGCATCAATTGCAAGCAAATCGGCAACAACCATCATTACATCTAATTTGTATGATGGCATTTTATGTGTCCCTTTTCTGTCACGAACTTCACAAATATTGTCAAAATGTTTGACAACATTTACCAAATGAGGAAATTCTTTTGAGTGCTGAATAATACTTTCTTTTGTTTGAAAGCCTGAAGTAGTATTCTTTGTGTCCCTGTTTAAAATTTCCACATACTCATCAAGTGAAATATTATGATTCCTACCCCCAGACATATTAATGAACCTGTTTGCAATTAGACGCCCAGTCTGATGTTCAGTTAAGGTTCCAGACACCATTGCAGTTAAATGGACACTGCCAATAAGGTACTTGATTTTGTTAGTTTTGTGGTATAGAGGAGTTTCGTATTTGGCACTTCTTACTACCCTAAAGCCATCACCCATATTAACAGCAGAGTCTAGGTTTTTATGTAAGGCAACCAAAATGAAAACTGCAACCATATATTCATTTAATTCATCAAAGTTTTCTTGTAATGTTTTGCTACTTTTTAGCTTCGTTTCTTCGAATCCATGTTTATTTTTTTCATGAGTTTTGAGTGATTCTAGAAATGAGTATCTGCTGTTACAAAAATGGCAGATAAATTTACCATCTTTTTTTGTGCTTAACCAGTAATTTTCCTGGTGGTTGGGATCAGTTAACACTTCTCTCAACTCCTCAAACAGATCATCTTTAAGTACAACTTGGTTAACGATATTTCTGCACACATTGTTTAACCAGTCAATTTTACATTCACTGCTCAATTTGTTAAAGTCCTGTGGCAAAGGGACTTCAGAGTCAGCACTGTTTAAATTAAAATACTTTAAAAACAACACACAGCACATAGCATCAAACACAGTATAGTATAAATGTTTGTATGCTCTATATGAGTTCTTCACTTCTCCTTTTACATTCCTGGTATTTAACAGGTTTCTATAATAATAGATTGTTCCTCTGTCTCTAGAAGACTGTGTGGAGTATGTCATTCTATGAATAGCCTGCAAGAAGTACAAAAGAATGTTCTGACTCTGAGATGCAAAACTGTATCAAGAATTTATCCCAATGATAACAATACTTAACATTCTGACTGCACCCATATCCCCCGAACTTGACATGGAGGCTGGGTGTGAATAGTAGATGAACCCTTTTTGATTTTGAGGTTAAGGTCACAGTGATATTGACCCTGAGAAGCTTGTCTGAGTAATAACTCATCACTGCCTGCACACATGGCCCTTTAACTTGACATGGGTGCTTGGTTACATGAACCTCAAAAATGTTGAGGTAATTGGGTCAAAATGGCGGTTAGGGGGGGGCATAATGTTTGACAAACATTTCTTGTTTTACCTTCAAACCCATTTATAAAAACAGTGTCTCATTGATCATAAAAAAGTAATTTAAAACCTTTATTTCATTGTATCTGGCTGCATTTACCATGATTTTCAAGGAGTGGTAAAAAATTAAGAAACACTATATCACTTTACACAGCTAATACAATATAATATTAAAGAAGAGGGCCATGATGTCCCTTAACTGCTCACCTGAATGTTAACAAGTTATTCCTTAAATTTGACCCAGAGACCTAGTTTTGACCGGACAAGACCTAGTTTCGAAATTGGCCTAGATATTGATCACTGAGTCAAATGTTCTGACAAAATTTCAACATGCTCAAGCCAAAAATGTGGCGCCCAGAGTGTTAACAAGATTTTACTTAAATTTGACCTAGTGACCTAGTTTTTGACAGGACATGACACAGTTTCAATCTTGGCCTAGATATAACTAAGACAAACAATCAAACAAAGTTTCAACATGCTCAAGCTATAATTGTGGCTTCAAAAGTGTTAACAAGATTTTCCTTAAATTTGACCTAGTTTTTGACCGGACATTGCCCAGTTTCGAACTTAGCATAGATATATATCATTATTACAAATATTCTGACAACATTTCAAACTGCTGCAGCAAAAAATGCAGCCTCTAGAGTGTTGACATAATTTTACTTCAATTTGACCTAATGACCTGTTTTACCTGACATGACCCATGTTCGAACTTGACCTACCAATCATGAAGACAAACATTCTGATAAAGTTTCAACATGTTCAAGTTGAAAATCAGGCCTCTAAAGGGTTAACAAGATTTCTTAAATTTGACCTAGTGACCCAGTTTCGAACTTGTCAGAGATTTGATTGAATTAAATATTCTGATAAACTTTATTGAAAATCAAATGCAAAATGTAGCCTGTAGAGTGTTAACAAGGGCAAATGTTGACGCCGGACAAAATGTGATCAGAAAAGCTTGCCTTGCATGAACAGGTGAGCTGAAAATGCTTACCTCTAAGAAATTCATCAGACGGTGAAAGTCTTCAATTTTCGAGATAAATCCCTCTAATCGTCCAATACATTGTCCCCGTTACTCATAGCTTGTTGTGCCGCTTGGATTCTCTCATCAGTAAGCCTGTCCCCTGTAACAATTAACAAAAGGGCCTAGTTAGCTCACCTGAATTAAGCAATGTAATACAATGCAAAACACATCTAGACAATTATTCTTACAAAGATTTTAAACACAACCTTCAGAGCATTAACAAGATTTTCCTTCATTTGGCCTAGTGATCTATATTATTTAACATGATATGACCCATATTCTAACATGGATTAGATATCGTAAAAGTTAGAGCAGTTTTATGCCCCTCAGGAAGGAGAATGTGAAGTATGGCCTTTCCCTGTATACACATGCTCAAACTCTGTTGTCTGCTGATATTAGCTTAAAACCAGCAATTAAATGCTCAACTGTTGGTAAAGATTTGAGTAATTGAGGATGTTAGATCCCTAAATCTGAATAGATCAAGTGGATACTTTATTCAACATGTTTCCCTTTTAAGTCAGGGTTAAGTTGAATATATATTTCAAAGGATGTTTTGCATGAGTGTCTGAATACTCTCTAAGTTTCAGATGCATGTATGGGATACTAGACTAACAGCTTTAGCTCTGCATTTGCAAAATTTACACAAGACATTTTTAAGACCAACAGTTGGCCTCCTAGTCTTGTTCTTCTACTTTAATTTCCTATTTTATAAGCGTCATGAAAAT
The DNA here is from genome assembly GCA_031761405.1 of Serripes groenlandicus. Classification (NCBI taxonomy): domain Eukaryota; kingdom Metazoa; phylum Mollusca; class Bivalvia; order Cardiida; family Cardiidae; genus Serripes; species Serripes groenlandicus. The sequence continues at coordinate 49,858 of JASEVX010000477.1, read as the reverse complement.
ACATTACGTCTTTAACACTATTAGTAGATGTTACAATAATTAAATGTCAATATTACCTCCAAAGAATACTTCTTCAATTATCTGACCCTCTTGTTGGAATTATCTGACCCTCTTGTTGGGGAACATACTTCTCTGACAAATTCTTCAAGAGCTTTATAACATTTTGCGTTCTTTTCTCATCACAATCAAACAGTCCCAAAGAGTACTGAAACAGATTGTCATTTATAGTAAATGTTATTCTCACAGCATTTAGACAAATATTGTCGAAACATCAATGAGTGTACATGTCATATATACATAGAGCGTATAACCAGTTGAGGCGAACATTCTTTCAGGCGATTTTTCCCATTGTCTCTCACCTGATTTATGGAGAAAGTAGTCAGTGGCTTCGAAAGAATGTTGTGGTGTGGGAAAGCCAGGAACACATGGGTAGGTGCACTGACCACCGTGATATGACCAAAGCTGTTGAAAGCGGCGTTAAACTCCAAACAAACAAACAAATCTATCAATGTGGCGCGAGTAGACTACCATGCCATGCCGTCCACAGACAGCTCTTTTAATCAAAGGTCACAGTGACCTTGAAAACAAAACCCTTTATAAAGCTGTCCAAGTGGTAAATCAACAATGAATGCCTTGTCCTAGTCCTCAGACTTGACATGGAGGTTGGGCCTGACAAGTAGATAACCCCTTTTTATTTTGAGTTCATTGGGTCAAAGGTCAAGGTCACAGTGACCTTTAAACAAAAACATGATTTAAGCTTGCCTGAGTGATTACTGCTTAATGCTTGGACCTATGGTCCTCAAACTTGATATGGAGGTTGGGCCTGACCAGAAGATGAACGCTAATAGTTTTGAGGTTATCATGGCAAGAGTCAAGGTCATAGTGACCTTGAGCACAAAAAGGTCGGAGTGATAAATCGGCATTGCCTGCAATCATGGCCCTCAAACTTAACATGAAGGCTTGGGCGACTAGTAGATGACCCCCATTGATTTTGAGGTAATTGGGTAAAAAAAAGGTCTTGTTTAGTTGTCCCTGTTTTTATTTACCTGTAAAGTCTTTTTGCCAGCAAAGTCACTGTATCTGTGTTTTAAATGATCTGGATATATATTTCCAAATGTGTTGCTCATTTTCTCATTATTCTCAATCACTGATCTAGCAATTAGAAAAGTTAGTTCATCACGAAGTAATTCAGTATCATCCACTGATGGAACAAAGTCAACTGCTGAGATACTTTCTACATCTCTAGATGGTGTTCTGTCATTCTTTTCAAAAACTATCCTGTCTATTACACCAATAACTTGGAACAAATGAATGGACTGAGTTTTTTGGTGGGATGTCCTGTAAGACGGAACTATATTTTTGTCCCAGTTGTCTCCAATGAGCTGGTATGTCTTGTGGCCTCCAGCAGTCCAATTTCTTTTCACTTCTATTAAATCTTCATCGAGATTGTTCTGCCATGACTGTAGTTTATGCCTAGCTGTCTTTGGAACAACGCAGACTCCCAATTTTGACAAACGTTCAACATCCTGAAAGTATGTTAAGAATTATTACAAGCTACCAGTATCATTAACGCTTTCCCTCATATAGATGCTTCTATATTGATTAACAAATTATGTTCAAATTCATCTGCTGCAGAATTGTCAAATGAGGGTAAGGGTAAAAACTTGAAATTAAAATAAAAACCCCAATAATACCCTGCATGACTGGAATATGGCCCTTGAAATTTTCAAAGTTGCTATAATACAGCTTGTGAAGACAACAGAGTCCATTTACTAACTGACCATCACCAAACTAAGATAGTAGTTAAATAATGATGAGAGCTTTTTTCTTTTCTAAAACCAGTCATATCCGCCCATGCATGACCGGATTATGGCCCTTGAATTGTCAAAATTGCTATAATACAGCTTGTGAACATAATAGAGCTTCCATTTACTATCGGATCTTAACTTAGATTATAGTTAAATATTGATGACAGATTGGTTTCTTTTGAAAATCAACCCAGATCCATGCCTGTAGAGCAATGCCCTCATTGACCTCTTGTTTAAAATAAGACAAGCAATTTCATAAAAAATGACATTTTCAAGTTTTGTCATTTTGTAGCTTTTCTAATGTCGCCTGACTGCCATGATGATGTTTTTCGACCGATAAGTATGGCTTGAACATATTTATGAAGAAGGTTAGCCATGCAATATTTCTATTAATTAATATTTGAGCAGATTCAGGAGAAGATTTTATAAAGTTTAGACAATTTGCCCCCTTTTTTGATGCCGCAGCAATCAAAATTCTCAATGGAATTTAAATCTTTGAACAGTTTTGACAGAAGTAAACCAGAGGCACATTCTTATGATGTTTTATGGAAAATCAAAATACGATTTAGGAGGAGAAGATGTTTAAAGCTAAAAGTTAATGAAGGAAGACGGACGAACCCCAGACAGATAGTGATCAGAATAAACTGTTAAATATTGTAGCAGTTGAGCTTGACTGATATTCACATTAGAAGGGAAAACTACTTCTCTAATGTCTAACCCATCTCGAAATGGATAAGCTCAAGACTGATGTCGAAAGTGTTTAATATGAAAGTTAGAACCATTAACAAGTATGCTCGTTTTAACTTGATAGTTACTTGTAACGATTCAGAGGCTAAAAATACTTAATAAAAGTATAATACATACATGCAGAGTACATCCACCATGAAGTAGCACCATTCCATTTAAGTATTGTAGAGTAGTCATTTCCCGATTTCTACCATGTAACGCTACACTAATTGCAAATAGAGCATGGTGAAGTTCTTTGCTTGGAACTGGTATAGGAAGAACATTTGAAATCATTGCTGATACAATATGGAGGGTGTTTTTAGCATCAGCTAGCAACTGTTGGTGCATGGCATCCCAACTGAACTGCATAATACCATCATACGACTTGTCATGAAGCACAAAACCTGATTGGTTCTTACTGATGTTCAAACACTCCTTTTGCACAATACTTCCAACACATTTCACAATGTCTTCTGGACATGTTGACTTGATAATGTTCAAGATTCCTTTTTCGACATTCTTTTTTGATGATATTATTTTGCACAATTGCATGTGTCCTGCATAAGTAACTATGGTCCTTTTGACACCACTGTCATAGTGTATGGCTATCTGAAAAGAATATGTAATATCAAAATTGAGCATACTTTATGTTTCACCATTTGTCTCTTTTGGTAAAACAATAATAATACAATATTATACAATATATATACGTATTGTATATATATTGTATAATATTGTATGGTTCTTGTTTTACCAATTTAATTTAAACATCATTTTAGAGCGAGCCCCGGTAGCGACAAGGGCTGTCAATCCAGGTGTTGTGAGTTTGAATCCCGGATTGGCCAACTTCTTTCAGAAGTTTGACAAAAGTCAATGCAACTTCCACAAAAAGACTAAGCAGCCAGTTCCTGGAGAATGTTGTTGTGTGGAGTACTGGTTTCAGAAAAGCAGGAAATCCGTGCCTATGTAAACTTGACACTGTGATATGACTGAGACATTGTTAAAAACAATGGTAACCCCAATCAATTTTAGACTTTGTAGTAAAGAACAAATATTTACTTTTTAAACATAACTTTGGGTATGTGAAATTACTTGTACAAGTACAGATATAAATGCAGACTAGCAGTTGCTAATTTTTCATCTGGTTCAGTAATACTTACCATTAAAATGTTATCAAAAAACAAGAAAGATGAAATCATTCTGATATTTGAAGTAAATTACATGGAAAAAATAATTTAATAAAATTATGTGAGCAAAAAGAAACACTGGTTTTAGGGGCTTGGAACAATAAAAGATATTCTTTGAATATCAGCATTGTAAGAGTAATGTATACGTTTTAATAGCACTCTTTTAATTGACAGCATGTATACAACAATTCTGCAGCAATGACTTTGAACTTATTTTGTCAAAAACTAGAAACTCTGTATAATTGAATGGATAACCTATGACTTAAAGTGAAAAAACATTGTGGCAAAAGGAGAAGTTTTTTGCAATTTCTACGTTTGTCACTATGTTTTCAAAAACCTTTCTGCTGCAGAGGCGTCATAAAGTCTATATGTGGGAAAAGGGTTAAAGGAAATATATATTAGAATGAAAATCTTAAATTTTGTTTCATATGCTATATATGACTGAACTTACCATCAAATATATTTCACTAAGTTTTCATGTATGGTACTGTGGTCACACAAATTATCTGCAGAAAAGTAACAAACATCAAACTTGGGTAAGTAAACAATAACAGATAACCTCTTACCACATCAGCTGCTAAAATTGAAAGAAAACATACAATATTGATTACATAACTTTAAAATGAGACTGATGAGATATTTTCAAGGAAAATCAAGTTTAGCTAGGTATAATACACTCTCTGGTTTTTTTTACAATGTCTTGGAAATTATGTCAACAGATCCAAATGATTTATCCATTTTGCAACTAGAGGGGCATGATGGCCCTATATTGCTCACCTGATTTAACAGAACTTCAGGGGACATTTGTACAAAATAATTGTCTAATCCAGTCAGCACTTTAGGACAATAAGATTTTTAAAGTTTTAGCAATGCACATATATGTATGTGTATATATCAACGGATCCGAAATATTTGAACATTATTGGTAGAAGAGGCCCTAAGGAAGTTTTAACAATGCACATATTAGGAAAATTATCTTCGCCTCCTGGCGGCTATGTTTGAGACAAGAAGATTTTGAAGTTTTAACACTGCACATATAACAAGCTCTGCCCCCTGGCGGCCATGTTTTTTAATGGATTGGAAAAATTTGAACAATATTAGTAGAAGATGCCACAAGAAACATTCCTGCAAACATGCATGCTTTCAACTGAAAAAATATAACATTCAAAGATAAAACTGTCTTCAAAACCAAAGTACCTGTAAATACTGTGATTATTCCCCTTTGACACACTATAAAATTATGAACAATTGCATTTTTTCATTCATTAAGCCGGCCACTTTGTAATGGTCTTGCAAGGTACCATTAAGAAGAAGTATTCAAATGTTAAGTGGCCTTATAACAGATGAAAAATTGAAGCTAAATGAATAATCTTTAGGCAATTAGTTGAACATATTCATTTTATATAAAGGTTTAAAAAACAATGCTTTGATAAATTTAATCATAAGTATTAGTCTTATAATCTCAGTATACAGGTACATAAACAATCAAAATAACTAACATTTTATATAACTCTTTACCTCTACTTTGCCTGCATCAGAAGATTTATCACTGGAGAACAGTGATTTTCTTGACTTTGTTTCTCCTGTTTTCTCAGTTTCTGAAATGTATTGTATTGATTTATCACACATGTATGTCTTGTTTAAAAACTTAACACTTTCACAATTCATATATATTCAATTTACTCCTGGTATTACTAATAGTCTAATATTTTTGGCTAAGGGTATAACATAAAGCTTCAAGCCTACCAAAGGTTATTGCATTACAGGAGCAATATAAAGGAATATTCAATACATATCACACTATTTTGAGCCATACAACAAATAATTACCTGTGTATATTATTACAAAATGTTCACTTTTAAGTCACTTTTGGATGAGTCAATGACCCTTTCATGCAAACTTATTAAAGTTTTTGTTAGAAATGAATTATTATCTAATTAAGTGGACAGTGGGCAGTTAGAATTAAAGATGCAATCCAACAATGTTGGAAAATAACCTACCTGTACAAACAACTGGGATATGTGATGGCTGAAGTACATATGGCAAAAGCGGTCTTGCAGACCCAAACACTATAGGTGTGTTTCCAAACTGTGAAGAAAAATAAAAGACATAAATGTACATGTTACTGGGAAAATATTTCATGGTTGATATTCTAATTTGGGTCAAAACATTCTGTACTTCATATATAATATTATGGACTGGTGACCTAAATATTTTATAGTCATTGTTGATCTCTATGCATCTTTACTTTTAGATAAATATAAAAATGTATATAGAATATTTCAGGAAATATTCTCTAAATAGTCTTTTATAAAAAATAATTCTTAATGATTAAATTGAATTTCAAATGATCATATATTTATCAGTATATCAAACAAAGTTTTGACCGTCACCCTCAAACAAAGCTTGAAATTAATGTATAAATCTAGATTTCTACAATAATGCCCGAGATTTCACCCTCTTCCGGATGATAAAAATAATAGATGGGACAATTTGACATCATATTAACACTGCCATACCAAGTATAACACAACATCTTTAGCATATATAGACTTATCGACTTTTCACAACAAAAGAACCATATATGTGTCGTAAATAACTTTCTGCTAAATTCCTTATCATTCATTTGGAGAAATAACCTTAATTTTAAGTATTCAGACTCAAACTCAAGATTAATCAATTTGTGTAGTCAATTTTCATTTTATTCATGACATATTGCTCTGTGGAGCCTTCATAACACAGTGGCAGCGTAGTTGGATCCAGGCGTCGATATCCACCAGTGCCACGGTTTTAGTAACTTTAGGCAAGACACTGTAGTGCCTCTCTTTATCAGGAGTGAGTCTGGAAAGCATTTAACATTTTTAAGTTGTAAAAACTATATAGCACACTGTTGTTATGGAATAATAATAAAGTTAATCTTACCGTTGGTCTTGATTAAAGGTCATCAGCAGACTTTATGATAGTTTTTTTCCATATTTGAACTTTGGGAGAAAACACTTTTTTCATTGGTTTTGTTGAATCTGGTGTCCTAAGAAGTCTTTTTACACTTTTATCATGATAAGAGATGTTACTTTTGAAAGTCGTTCTGACAGCTTCCTTGTTTTGTTTACATTGTTCCTCTTGTTTTGTTATACCTTGAACTTTTCTAAAACACTTTACGCAAATTCCATCATCATTAAGTTCAGTAATTTCTGGCAGTATACGTGCTACTTCGATAATTCTAGCATTGGTTAACTTTAATTTCTTATTGAAATTAGTATCATGTTTTAACTTGCGTCCAGAATTAGTTATTTCCATGTTGCAAAAGGAAAAACTGCACACTACACATTTATCAACAATAATGTGAGTTTTTACGGGCGTACGATGTTCTGTCGGCTCTGCCATGCTCCTGTTTTCTCTAAAAAGTTACGAACTGTCACGGGAACAAATAAACTTCCGGTCGTCGTAAGAATAGGAATCCAGTGAAATTTACCAAATTTCTACGCTAAATATAGAAAGTGAACCACTTTCAAAATCTTGAAAGCTACGATCTGATTGGCTGGCTAAAATGATCGAGATTACCGACTTCAATGGGTCATCTTCAGATATATGTATATAGCACTAGTTTTAATGGTTCTAGGAGAGCCGTTTTTGCTGGATGGTTTTTCTTATGCATAAATGTTTTAACCACACTGTGCCAATACACTGAAGAAATTGTTTTATCGTTTTACATACATTTTTTATCTTTTAAAAATCACTCTTTATTTTTTCATTTTCAAGTCAGTGACTATATTCACTATATAACCAGTTCGCCCTTTGCCCATTTACATGGGCTTAAGGGAAACCCAAATACCTTTACAACGGAGCCTGTGATTGGCTGGACACTAGATCTGGTCGACTCGTCTTTTAACAAAGAATTAAGTGTGAAAGTCGAGCTTGACCAGAAAAGCGGATTGAAATTCGGCCAATCGGGGGCCCCGTTGTGGAGGACGGTTGGGGAGTGTTTTTTTAGTCACTCATATTTACTTTTTATTTGTTATTATTTCTTATCTTATCATTTTGCTATTAAATAATAATTTTTCTTTTAAAAAAAAAAAATATGTTTCTTACAATACAAAGTGTTTTTAATATCACTTTTATGAGATGTTCGCCCTTTGCCCATCTACATCGGCTAAAGGGTAAAACAGCTACCTGTACAACGGGGCCTGTGATTGGCTGGACACTAACTCTGGTCAAGTCGTCTTTCACCATAGATGTATGTGTGACGGTCGAGCTTGATCGGAAAAGCGGATTGAAATTCGGCCAATCGGGGGCGCCGTTGTAGAGGTGTGTTAGGCAGTGCTTTTTTTGCACTTTTTTCTTTAACTTTCATTCTTATCAATTGTTTGACAAACTATTTTATATACACACACACTTATATACCTACATACAATAATATACATATAAACAGATAGCGGGATATGTAACAATGAAAAACATACAATTAATATCAAAAGTCATGTCATAATAAAAATGTGAAAAAACCAAATATAGTCAACCCCCATAAATAAAAAAAAATTGGAGAGAGAACAATAGCTGCTCGCCAAATGGCTTAATGCAGACAGGCGAGGGTAAACAACCACATATGATGATGATTTAGGCTACAGCCGCTTGAAATTTGGTCAGAATGTTTATCTAAATGATATCTTAGGGCCAAGTTCAAATATAGGTCATTCCGGGTCATAACTAGGTCACTAGGCCAAATTGAAGGGAAATTTGTTAAAACTCTGGATACTGCATTTTTAACTTGAGCATGATGAAACTTTATCAGAATGTTTGTTTTGATGATATGTAAGTCAAGATCGAACATGGGTCATGCTGGGTCCAAAAGTAGGTAACTAGGTCAAATGGAAGGTAAATCTTGTTAACACTCTAGAGGCTGCATCTTTTGCTTTAGAAGTTTGACGTTTTGTCAGAATGTTTGTCTTAAAGATATCTAGGTCAAGTTCGAATATGGGACATATTGAAAGAAAATCTTGTAGAAGGTTTTGCTACAGCAGCTTGACATTTGATGAGAATGTTTATCTAAATGATATCTAAGCCAAGTACGAATATGGGTCATTCCGGGTCAATAACTAGGTCACTAGGCCAAATTGAAGGAAAATCTTTTTAACACTTTGGATGCCGCATTTTTTGCTTCAGCAGCCTTAAATTTTGTCAGAATGTTTGTCTGAATTATATCTAAGTCAAGTTCGAATATGGGTCCATATTGGGTCAGAAACAAGGTCAATAAAGGAACATATTGTTCAAACTCCGGAGTTGCATTTTTACTTTGAGCAAGTTGAAACTTTGTCAGAGTGTTGTCTTGATGATATCTAGTCCATGTTGGAATTGGTGTCATATCAGGTAAAAAAATATAGATCATTAGGCCAAATGAAGGAAAATGTTGTTAACACTGGAAGTTGCATTCAGAATAATTGTCTTGATGTGTTTTGCGTTGCAGTACATTGTATAATAAAGGTGAGCGAACTAGGGTCATCATGGCCCTCTTGTTTAACGTACCCCTCCGACATTGACGCGCTTATGCTACATTTCAATGAATTACTTAATTCTTTTTGAAAAACAGCTAAGAAAATCTAAATTTAAATGCAATGTAAATACATGAGTTGTCGGACGACAATATAGCTCGCCTATCAGGGCCTACTTCAGAACAGTTATAGCATTAGGTAAAGTCACACAGTATCACCTATTGCAAGATATTACACCTTTTCAATACTTCCATGCAAATGTTAACCAAGTCCATATAGGTCTTTTAAATATGTAAATTGGTTTATATACGATGTATGCCAATAGTGAACATAATACCGAAGACTTACAGTATCAGTATCAGATAAAACCACACACTATTATTTATTGCAAGATATCACAAATTTTCAATACTTGCATGCAAATCTTAACCTGGCAACGCTGATACCAACGCCATACAAGGTCCCCTAATGATCCTGAATAAGTGTGTGAAGTTTAAAAGCAACAGCATACACAGTGTCTGAGAAAAGGCCTTGCACGCAAAGGTTTGACCAAAATTCTAAGTCCAAAAAGGGGCACAATTCAGTCAAAATCCATTCCAGAGGTATGGGACTTGACATACAAGGTCCCCTAATGACCCTGAATAAGTGTGTGGAGTTTCAAAGCAACAGCATACACAGTGTCTGAGAAAAGGCCTTGCACGCAAAGGTTTGACAACAATTCTAAGTCGAAAAAGGGGCACAATTCAGTCAAAATCCATTCCAGAGTTATGGGACTTGACATACAAGGTCCCCTAATGACCCTGAATAAGTGTGTGAAGTTTGAAATCAACAGCATACACAGTGTCTGAGAAAAGGCCTTGCACGCAAAGGTTTGACCAAAATTCTAAGTCGAAAAAGGGGCATAATTCAGTCAAAATCCATTCCAGAGTTATGGGACTTGACATACCAGGGCCCCTACTGACCCTGAATAAGTGTGTGAAGTTTGAAAGCAACAGCATACACAGTGTCTGAGAAAAGGCCTTGCACGCAAAGGTTTGACCCAATTTCTAAGTCGAAAAAGGGGCACAATTCAGTCAAAATCCATTCCAGAGTTATGGGACTTGACATACAAGGTCCCCTAATGATACTGAATAAGTGTGTGAAGTTTCAAAGCAACAGCATACACAGTGTCTGAGAAAAGGCCTTGCACGCAAAGGTTTGACCAAATTTCTAAGTCCAAAAAGGGGCACAATTCAGTCAAAATCCATTCCAGAGTTATGGGACTTGACATACAAGGTCCCCTAATGATCCTGAATAAGTGTGTGAAGTTTCAAAGCAACAGCATACACATTGTCTGAGAAAAGGCCTTGCATGCAAAGGTTTGACCAAGCTGGCAACGCGGACGCCAACGCCAACGCCGGGGTGATAACATAAGCTCCCCTATTTCTTCGAATAGGCGAGCTAATAAGTATTGAAATGCTTATTTTTAACGTCCATCAGTGTATGAACTACATTGGATCAGTTCAAAGTGTCGGAGAAGTCCTTCAGACTCCACCTATTTTCGAACAGCTCCAATGTAGTTCATACATCGATGGATGTAAAAAATAAGCATTTCAATCCTTAATACTCTGAAAATGGCATCATTGACAGCAATTAGCATCGGTGACAGCGACATTGGCGGTATAACCTCAACCGAGATAACATTTGTATTTGTTTAACTGTTACATTAGAATTTTAATCCACTGGCAACAAAAACAGTGTCAATAGTTTGAACTTTCGAAATACCAAACCTCGATGAAAACGAGTGTGGAGTTTCAAACCCATATAGAGCTTAAGTTGAACTATGTGCTCATGTATGCTTAATTCCGACATGTTTATATTTTCGAATAAAATATGAAAGTTGCAGAAAATGCAAATTAAAGTCCCATAATGCTTTTATATTCTAATACTTAACCAATAAACAAATGTATTTAATAACATATGGTAATATTTTATGCAGCTATAATGTTTATCATTATTATCGCGAACACAATGACAAATTAACGTGTGCTGCATACTTTTCGTTTGGGGAGTTCCAACAATTCATTTTGCAGTTTTGTTCTTATGGAGTAATTGCCTTTCATTACATGTAAAGAAAAAAAATAAGCTCTAAGTATTTTGTAATTTTGTCAGACAAAGGTATTGTGGGTCTTTAACATTCTGATTAAATAACATTTAACCTATCGTGCTGCCAAAAGAAGAGAAATGCATCGGTGACGGGTGACATATAATTTATGTTGTATCAGTGAACAGAGGCAGGTTTTATGCCGCTGTTCACCGATGCCACAGATTTCATAAGGTGCCCATCACCGATGCATTTCTGGTCATCCCAGGTCTATTGTAGCTCGCATAAAGCTCTTGAACGAACGAGCAAAAAGCAGCAAGATAGGTAAAATGTTATTTCATCGGTATGTCAATACACATTTTCCAGAAGTCCAGTGAAAATATCACCAAAATGTAGAAACCACACTAGTTTGGTATCTTGAAATTCAAACTTTTGACACTTTGTTGCCAGTGGATCAAAATCCTAAGCCGAGCCCCGGTAGCTCTGTTGGTAGCGACGCGGGCTGTCAATCCAGGGGTTGCGAGTTCAAATCCCGGCTCGGCCAACTTTTTTTCCGACGATTGACAAAAGTCAATGCGTCATTCGTCTTCCACCAATGGGCTAAGTCTATGTGGAAAAGCAGCCAGTTGCTTGGGAAGATGGTTGTGTGGAGTACTGGTGTGCGAAAACCAGGAAATGCATGAGTGCCGCTGGTATTTGTCTTTATGTCAAGACGGAGGTCAAAAGATTATAAGAACATTCTAAAGGTAAATAATTTAGTAATTACGATTCACAATTTAACCCTGGTGTATTGTTTTGCAAAGGGACTAAGTGCAAGGTTACTGTAATGTACTTTGATCTAGCAAACAGGGTAGATACAAATCGATCTTTCGCAAACAGTGTAGAGCCAAATCAAACTTGCAAAACTCAGGTTGATCCCCAATGAATGAATGAATGAATGAATGGTGTTTTAAGGCCCGTCGACAACTAAGGTCATTTTGGGCGCTTAATAATTTACTTACTGTAAATTATGAAATGATTAAAATTGAAATATAACTAACCAGTTTATTAGACAAAACAATCAAACATGATGTACCCGATATTTAACATTAATATAAAACGACATGTAAAACAATGTAAAACAGAATTTAGGCAAAGAAGCCAAACACTACTATGTAATACTTAACATAAAGATAAACAATATCTGAGAAAATGCATGTGCAAAAGCACGATTGTGCAAAAGCACGATTTAAGAAATAATCATATTTTATTAAAAATATTAATTTCCCTAAGGAAATCAAATAGAAGTTCAGGTTTGACAGACTCAAAGAGCTGACGCATACTTTGAGCCCTGAAAAATCTATCACGTATTGGAGCGAAATCAGCACATTCCAGAAGAATGTGTTGTATTGAAAGTTGTGTAAAACATGGAATACACTGAGGTGCTTCCTCACCCTTCAGTAAGTACGCATGAGTTAACCATGTGTGCCCAATGCGTAAACGAGCAAGGACAATTTCTTCTCGGCGACAGGATCTATAAGCCGGCAGCCACTCACCAAGTACTGACTTGATCGAGTGCAGTTTATTATTTACTTGCTCATTCCAATCACTTTGCCACTTATCGTGATGTAAAACATTTATTAAAGGTTTAAAATCGGAATAAGGTATTTTAAAAGGTGAAATATCTTGTAAAAGAGCAGACTTTGCTGCCAAGTCAGCATGTTCATTACCGTGAATGCCCATATGACTGGGGATCCAGCAAAACACCACATGTGCTGTTGCACAAATACGCGATAACTTAGAAAGGAGGTTAACAACAATAGGGTTATCTATTTTGTCATTCTGAAGTGCCTGCATAGCAGACAATGAGTCAGTAAAAATAATATATCGCCAATAACCGTCGGATTCAATATGGTCCAAAGCCAAATGAATTGCCTTTAACTCGGCAGAAAATATAGAAGCATTATTTGGCAACCGAAATGTTATCACATCGCCATCATGAACTGCAGCGGCAGCAGCCTTTTTTCCGTCCTTAGAACCATCTGTATAAATATGCTCAAAGTTATAATATGTATTTTTAATTTCCATATACTTGGATTTAAAAACAATAGGATCTGTGCAGGCCTTTTTATCAGTCGCAAGATCATAAATGAATGATGGACTATTTCGAGTCCAAGGTGGAGAATCTGAAATCTCCTGCCTCGCGATGTCCTCAAGATCAACATCAAGCTTAGCGACTTCGACCGTAACGAATACCAAAAGGCGGTATTACCCGTTCCTTCTTTAAAAATAATTCCTTGTATAAAGGTTTAAAAACAACTCTATGAGTGGGATTTGAAGGGTTAGACTTAAGTTTTAAAAGATACTGCATAGCCAGTTTTTGTCGACGTAAATATAAGGGTGGTTCATTGGCTTCTACATAGAGACTTTTGACGGGCGAAGTTCGAAAAGCGCCCAGGGCTAGCCGTAAACCCTGATGGTGAATGGAATCAAGTGATGCAATGTATGATTTTCGTGCTGAGCCATAAACAATACATGCGTAGTCTAATTTAGATCGTATTAACGACCTGTAAAGTCTCAAGAGAACTTTACGGTCAGCTCCCCAGTCCATATGGGACACAACGCGCAACAGATTTAAAGCCTTCTGGCATTTATTTTTAAGGTAATTTATATGAAGAACAAAAGTCAGTTTCGGAGGTTGATCCCCAATGATTATGTAGTAATATATAACACATAAGTACAAAAAGGGGGGGGGGGGGGGGGGGGTGCTAAATATCTACACAGTCTGGTGACTTCTTCACAGTAAGAATGTTTTCGCCAATTCTTTGTATTATGTATACCTTATGTTCTGTACTATCTGTAACATAAAATTATGTAATATGTAAATGAAACTAAAAAACAAACATCCACATGACTAAAAACAACATTGTGGTAAAAGAAAAAATATTCAATTATCAATTCCTTCTTTTTATAAATATCTACACAGTCTGGTGACTTCTTCACAGTAAGAATGTTTTCGCCAATTCTTTGTATTATGTATACCTTATGTTCTGTACTATCTGTAACATAAAAGTATGTAATATGTAAATGAAACTAAAAAACAAACATCCACATGACTAAAAAAAACATTGTGGTAAAAGAAAAAATATTCAATTATCAATTCCTTCTTTTTATCGACAATGTTGCCGAACATCTTACGCGAAACTAAATATTGAAGCTGCCCAATTTTCTTAATTTGAACAGGTTGCAATTTCTCAAAGACTTTGAATTAACGAACGTTGACTGCATCAGGTATCTCAATTAATGTATTAAAGGTATAGTGGAGGATGGCAACATTGCCTGAATCAATCGAAACTAGAAAGGTTGTTTTTATGAAAAAACATATGTCTCCCCATTGCAGTTTGTCAATGACTATTAACATATTGAACAAGGGGAGATAACTTTGCAACGAAGTAGCCCAGAGTTATAATTCTTGCAAGGTGCACAACTTCACATTGCCATCTGTCTATATTCCAAGTTTCAATAAATTCCTTTAAGTACTTTCTTAGTTCTGCTCTGGAGAAAGTTTACACTATTAAAATATTGAACAAGGGGAGATAACTCATAATTATTGCAAGGTGCACAACTTCACATTGCCATCTATCTATGTTCCAAGTTTCAATAAATTCCTTCAAGTAGTTTCTGAGTTCTGCTCTGGACAAAGTTTACACTATTAAAATATTGAACAAGGGGGAGATAACTCATAATTATTGCAAGGTGCACAACTTCACATTGCCATCTATCTATGTTCCAAGTTTCAATAAATTCCTTCAAGTAGTTTCTGAGTTCTGCTCTGGACAAAGTTTACACTATTAAAATATTGAACAAGGGGTAGATAACTCATAATTATTGCAAGGTGCACAACTTCACATTGCCATCTAACTATATTCCAAGTTTCAATAAATTCCTTCAAGTAGTTTCTGAGTTCTGCTCTGAACAAAGTTTACACTATTAAAATATTGAACAAGGGGAGATAACTCATAATTATGGCAAGGTGCACAACTTCACATTGCCATCTATCTATGTTCCAAGTTTCAATAAATTCCTTCAAGTAGTTTCTGAGTTCTGCTCTGGACAAAGTTTACACTATTAAAATATTGAACAAGGGCAGATAACTTTGCAACAAAGTGGCCCAGAGTTATAATTCTTGCAAGGTGCACAACTTCACATTGCCATCTATCTATGTTCCAAGTTTCAATCAATTACTTCAAGTAGTATCCGAGTTCTGCTCTGGACAAACGAAAGTTAAGAAGAAGAAGAAGAATAATAACTAGAGATTGTAACTGTAGCAACAGTTACGAACGATTCCCTTGCCATTTTGTTCGACCAATCAGAAACGAGGATTCGGATATGCAAGAATACACTTGAGAAAGTAGTATCACTTGATAAGGAACACATGTACTAGGTTTCAAGTCTCTATCACTGGTCGTTATTGAGTAATACAAGTCCGAAAAATCGACCAATCAGAAAAGAGTATTTGGTCATGAACGAATCCGTTTGTCAAAGCAACATAACTTGTTAAGGAACACATGTACTAAGTTTCAAGTTGCTATCACTTGTCATTGCTGAGTTATACAAGTCCAAAAAATCAACCAATCAGAAACGAGTATTCGATCATCCACGAAACATTTGCAAAGGCAGTATAACATGATTAGTAACACATGTACTAAGTTTCAAGTCTCTATCACTTGTCGTTTTTGAGTTATACAAGTCCAAAAAATCGACCAATCAGAAACGAGTATTCGGTCATGCGCTAATACACTTGAGAAAGTAGTACTACTTGATTTGGAACACATGTACTAAGTTTCAAGTCTCTATCACTTGTCGTTATTGAGTTATTCAAGGTCAAAATTTCGACCAATCAGAAACGAGGATTCGGACATGCACGAATACACTTGAGAAAGTAGTATATCTTGATAAGGAACACATGTACTATGTTTCAAGTCTCTATCACTGGTCGTTATTGAGTAATACAAGTCCGAAAAATCAACTTTTGCCAATATTGAACAAGGGGAGATAACTTTGCAACAAAGTGGCCCAGAGTTATCATTCTTGCATCTTGCACAACTTCACCTTGCCATATATCTATGTTCCAAGTTTGAATAGTGTCTGTTTATTAGTTCACCAGATATCGCTCGGACAAAAATTGATTAAAATATTGAATAAGGGGAGATAACTTTGCAAAAAAGTGACCCAGAGTTATCATTCTTGCATCTTCATCTAAGTCACATTGCCATCTATATATGTTCTAAGTTTCAATATTGTCTGATCAGTAGTTGATGAGATATCGCTCGGACAAAATTTTGGATAGAAGAAAAAGAAAGAAAGAAAGAAAGAATAATAATAATAAACTAGAGATTGTAACTGTAGCAACAGTTACGAACGATTCCCTTGCCATTTTATTGAACAAGGGCAGATAACACAATGGCCCAGAGTATTCGGTAATGCGCTAATACACTTGCGAAAGTACTACTACTTGATAGGGGACACATGTACTAAGTTTCAAGTCTCTATCACTTGTCGTTTTTGAGTTATACAAGTCCGAAAAATCGACCAATCAGAAACGAGTATTCGGTCATGCGCTAATACACATGCAAAAGTAGTACTACTTGATAAGAAACACATGTACTAAGTTTCAAGTCTCTATCACTTGTCGTTTTTGAGTTATACAAGTCCGAAAAATCGACCAATCAGAAACGAGTATTCGGTCATGCGCTAATACACATGCAAAAGTAGAACTACTTGATAAGAAACAAATGTACTAAGTTTAAAGTCTCTATCACTTGTCGTTTTTGAGTTATACAAGTCAGAAAAATCGACCAATCAGAAACGACTATTCGGTCATGCGCTAATACACTTGAGAAAGTAGTACTACTTGATTAGAATCACATGTACTAAGTTTCAAGTCTCTATCACTAGTCATTTTCGAGTTATACAAGTCAGAAAAATCGACCAATCAGAAACGAGTATTCGGTCAAGCTCAAATACACATGAGAAAGTAGGTCACTTGATTGGGAACATTTGTACTAAGTTTCAAGTCTCTATCTCTTTTCGTTAAAGTGGCCCAGAGTTATAATTATTGCATGTTGTACAACTGTACAGGGCCGTCTATCTATGTTCCAAGTTTCAATAATATCTGACCATTCGTTCACAAGATATCGCTCTGACAAAAATTTATTAAAATATTGAAAAAGGGGAGATAACTTTGCAAAACAGTGGCTCAGAGTTATCATTCTTGAAAACTACACAAGTTCACATTGCCATCTATCTATGTTGGAAGTTTCAATCAATTACATCAAGTAGTTTATGAGTATTGCTCTGGACAAAAATTTGGATAGGAGAAAAAGAAGAAAGAATAATAATAATAAAAAACAATAGAAAAACAATACGATTCCCAACTCTGTTGGGGAATCGTAAAAACAATAGAAAAACAATACGATTCCCAAACTAATTTGGGGAATCGTAATAAGAATAAGAATAACTACAAATACAGCATGTCCCCCCTTTCGGAGAAGGGGAGACATAATTAACAATGTATACTTAAAATGAAATTATAATTTTATATTACAATATACTTAATTTGTGATTGTAGAAATTGAAGGAAATACTCCCCAACCCTCCCAGCGTCCGAAATTTGTTCTTGACTTCGAGGCTGCGGTTTGGAAGGACATTCGAAGTGAGTTCCCTGAGGCAAAAGTGACGGGATGTGCCTTCCATTGGACACAAGCCGTCTGGAAGAAAGCTCAGGTAGTTAGGTTATTGATATGATTTATTCTCTCAAAAATATTGTTTCAAGGTTAATAGTTGCGTCACATGCTGGAAGCGATATAAATGCCAGGTTTTCCATCCATATTTTGTCCGTTTGCCGACATTTAAAAACAATTCTTGTGCAAATTAAAACTTGTAACCTATGATATTTTTGTGTAGATATGCAAGATAGTTCCCACAGATATAATACCTTTTTTTTGCTTTTTTCTAGAGCTTGGGACTCGGTACCCTATACAGGAAGGATGCCAGTGGGCATAAAGTTATAAGACGTGTTTTAGCACTACCTCTCCTTCCTGCAGAACACATTAGACCGGCCTTTATAGATCAACAGACGAAGGCTGAAGCCCACGAGAAGTTGACGGAACTTTTCAATTATATTCAGGAGACGTGGGTTGACGGTAGAGTCTGGAAGGCAGAAGATTGGTCGGTATACGGCCAGGCCATACGTACAAACAATGACTGCGAAGGTAATTATAACTAACATGTAACTTTTTACGGCAATAATTTAATCAAACAATGTTTACAAAAACACGAACTATAACAATGTTAATAATAAAGCGACAACTGCGCCGCCATTCTACATGCTTGTAGAAATTCTACACGAGGAGGCGTTCTTCCTTAACATACAAATGAGATTGGTCAGCGATAGAAAATTGAAAAAAAGTCAGAAAAAGAGAGCAAAGAAAAACCAATCCAAGATATTTAAATTCTGGTCGCTTTATAAGCATGGGGGAATGTCGGTGGACAGATTATTAGAGCAACTTTCGCGTGTTTATGGAAAGTAAATGAAAACTAATTGGAAAATATATATGAGCTACTGCATATTCCATTACATTAGAGCCGTCCCACGAGAAAAACAACATTATGGACACTGCGTAATGTATCGATCCATATCAGCCTGCGCCGGCTAATCTGGGCCGACACAGTCCGTAGGGTATAGAGGTATATAGTAACAGTCATGAAACAGAAAATCCAAAGGAGGCGAAAAGTGTCTGTCCTGGTTAGCCTGCGCGACATGCTTGGGTTGATCAGGTTCGATACTTTACGCAGAGTCAATAATGTTTGTTTTCTCGTGGAACGGCTCATTAATAATGTGCAAACTCGCCTCTTGCTGTAAAGTTTTGATACAATAAAAATAGGTTTTCCATAAGTTTGCTGTTTGTCGTGTACTACATATTTTTGAAATATGTAAAACGGTTAATATGTACAAATGATGGATTGCCTTTTTGAAAATGTTGAGTATATTTGATATATGCAGAGACCTAAATAGAAATGTGTATATATATATGTCTCCGGTATTACCCAGCCATACAAATGGCTTATGAGTCACTAGTCATCAATCAATATAAGTACTAATAAGAAGTGCTAATACATGATAATATGATATTATGAATAGTTATTAAACATGATTAAATGGAGTAAACTATTTCAGACCTTTTTAAATAACAATTTTGTATATATATAGCAGACTCTTAATAAGTCTTTTATCTGTCAACATGTACTTCAGACGTTCGGCAAATGGCACATCTAAAAAGTCTGGCAAAATTCTAGTTGCATAATTATAAAATAAAAGTCTCAAGTGAGAGTATTTTATACATTGAAACAGGAAATGATACTCCGTTTCCACCACTTTTGGTAAATAACATATCTCACAGAGTCTTTCTTCAATTTTTAAATTCTTAAAGCGTCCTGTTTCAATACGTAGAGGTTAAGTTCCTGTCCTAACTTGTGCTATGAAAGAGCGAAGGTGTTTCGGTAGGAACATTTTAACGAAGTTTTCACATGAAAATTCATTTTTTAGGAGGTCTCTATATGTCTTAATTTCGGTTGTGCTTGAAGTTTTATTGTCCATTGTAAATAATTCATGTTTGTAAGTTTCAAATATATGCCGTACAATCGTTTGCAATGATTTACCTCCCATAGATAGACTATGGTAAAGGTCCTGGAGGTTCAGTTTTTCAAAGATGTTTTTAATATCTGAACACCAGCTGCGTGGTTGATCATAGTCCCAGAGAAACACTGTCTTTGCAAGTATATGCCATAGTATTATGATTGCGGAATAGTTTCGTGTAAACATTAAAAGAAAGTCCGTCTATCGATCTTGCCTTGTTAAGGATCCCACCCAGAGCACGGCCCGCCGACTCGGCGAGTGTATTTGCTGTCGAAGTATAGTCTAGTGATTCAGTAAGAATACAACCGAGGTACTGATATTTGTAAAATGCACAACACTAGTTTTTGTCAAGTTAATTTTCATACGCGATGGCGTTTTTGCAGCAGGCGACTTGAAATCATAGCGGCAAATTAGTTAAATAAAATCTCAACTCGTAACCCTTTTCCTCATATAGACACTTTCTGACGCCTCTGTAGCAGACGGCTTTTTGAAAACATGGTGACAAAAGAAAAAAAATTGCTCAAAAAGCAGTTTCTCCTCGAGTTACCCTCTATTCAATTATTGTACTTTCATTTAAAGGCGAGTTTCCAATTTTGTTCGGGTATGCTTTCAAAGTCGTCTGCTGCAGAGTTGAGTTGTCGTATGTGGGAAAGGGTTAAAAGTACGTCTGCATTTGACACAGATAAAAAGTGTATAATTCTCAACATAGTTTGGACTCTTTCCCACATGTATACGCATTTTCAACATTTGTAGCAGACAACTTAGAGAAACATATTGGCAAAAGAAGAAATTTCTCATAACCAGCAATTCTCCGTTTATGACACTATTTACTATTCTGTTTAATTATTATACTTATATTTTTAGAAAATTTCCATTACTTTTTTCAAGATGTATGTAAAGTTCTCTGCGGCACATTTTTTTCTTTGAGAAATGATGTATGTGATAAAATAAAATTCAAAAAAAATCGGATTGATTATTGATAGTCTTGGACTTTAACTAAGTTTGTATATTTTCCACCTAAATAAAATGAAACTTTTTAAAAGAAATATTGTTATTTTCATTTTTTAACAAAGGCCAATAATATTACAATACTCATATGTACTTTCTTGCTACATCCCAACTGATAAACGTTTATTTTTGTAATTTCATTGCTGATTGCAGAGTTCATCCAATCAAGATATTGCAAATTGTATTGATATATCTTAGAAGTCATACCGCACATGTGACATACTGTTGTTAATTTGATCCTAATTCTCTAGTTAATGACATCTGCGATACCCCTTTCTCCAACCATTTATCAATAGTTTCGCAAACATGATTGAGAAGGATAAACTTTTATTGGATATTATTTTTAGAATGAAAAAATATAATGTGACAAATATGAAATGAGATACCATTTTAGATGTTTTTTCACTGTGTTTATTGATTAAATAAGACATGATTAGAAGTCTCTTACATTTTTTTAACTTTGCGGATTCAATGACAATGAGGACTAACATTAGTATACAGGTATGTGGAAGTTAATCTTGATCTTTAAAATTCGACAAAGGAGACCTGATTCAGCGTCTTCTAGATACAACATACCATTTATCAATACAAAATGTTAATTTTTAATAACATGCTGCCTGCCATCCAAATTTTCAATTATTTTCGGTTAAATGTTATACGGTACGAAACAGCCGATGTTGGTTTGGTTACGAAATAACCTATATATTTCTGGTTACGAAGCAGCCAATACGTTTTCGGTTACGAAACAGCTAATATATTTTCGGTTACGAAACAGCCGATTTTTATTTCGGGTACGAAACAACCAATTTATTTAAGGGTACGAAACAGCCGATTAAATTTCGGGTACGAAACAGCCGAACGTTTTCTGGGTACGAAACGGTTCGGTTACGAAGCAGCTGAAACAGCCGATTTGTATTTCGGGTACGAAACAGTAACAGTTACGAAACAGCCGAACGTTTTCTGGGTACGAAACGGTTCGGTTACGAATCAGCTATTTCTTTTCGGTTACTAAACGGACAGGTTACGAAACGTCGCTACTTCTTCTTCAGCATATAGTGACCTAGTTCATGTGCTGTATAAGCGTATTCATTTTCTTATATCTTTCGATCAATTCCGGGCAAATGTAAGAATCGTCCGGAAGGTTGGCGTGTATTAACAACGGTTAATGTGGGATAAAGCCGACACACTAAATTGCAGGAATGATGACCGTTCACATCGAGTGTTATAACAAACATTTATTAGTTCCTTTGCCTTTATATAAATGTTCAGAATATTTCTAATTATACTGACGTGGCTAAGCGGTCGATTATTGTCTGATAAGTACGCTTACACAGTACGTACAAATCGAAGAATTTAATTATATTGTGTTTTTGGGATAGGGGCGTTTGATAGGGGCGTTTCGCGCCTATCCCATACTAATGCTGCTTTCGCAAAGTCGGATTAAAGCTGCAACCACAGTACACATGTGTATACCTACACCAGAATCGAGTTTTGATTGGTTATAATCTGCCGTTTCAACGATTTCATTGGTTCGACCGAATCACGAAAAACCATCCGCTTGCATTAATTAAATAGACAAAATAGTTCAAACGAGTGAAACACACTCTGAACTATGATTGACCTTAATGTCAGTAATGTCAGTGGTGTAAGGTAACGTCGACCGTGCTGTGACCCCATTAGTTTACAACAGTCGACTTACATAGAGAAATGTGCAAATCACTGTAAATAAAATTATTGAAAGGAGTGGAAACCATTGTGGCAAAAGTATAAATTGCCTACGATTAAGCAATTTCTCCTTTTGTCACAATGTTTCCGATTGTCGTCTGCTGCACATGCGTCTGTAAGCGGGAAATGGTTACATCCTCCCAATGGAAGCGGAACCCTTTCCGTGATAATATAACAGTTCGAATATTGAAATATTGTTGAAAATGGAGCTATTGCTGACAATGAACAATTTCTCCTTTTCACACAATGCTTTCAAACACGTTTCAAATTAATTCTTTTCATATTTAAACGTTTTACTGTGGACATTCTTTTACTCTATCTCCTTTCCAGACACATTTTGAATAACATGCTAGAGATTAATGATAACGAGCAATTTTGCCTTACATCAAGAGGAAAAATATATAGTTTATACATAGCTTTGTGGAAAAAGAGGAAATGGGTCACGAATAACCATTCTGCAGCCGTCTGCTGCACATGCGTCGAAAAGCGACTTTAAACGGGAAAGGATTGAACCGTTTCCGTTATAGCTACTTAGTTACATACGAATGTTGAAGGTATATTTGCATACGGAGCAACTGCTGACAATGAGCAATTCCTCCTTTCCAAACAATGCTTTGAAACATGAATCAAATTTTTTCTACAACCTAGATAAAGAAAATATTTGTCTACAGTTATTATTTTAACCTTTGCCCCTTTTAGACACATTTGACTAACCTTAACAGATAAATGATAATCAGCAAGTTTGTCTTTTTCCACAATGTTTTAATTACTATTCAAAATAATACTTTCAGGCTTAGTTAAATGTTGTTTGCTGTATATTTAGTCTACGTGGTCAAGGGTAAAGACTTGTTATTACATAACCCGTCCAAAGAGAGAGGTCCTACTGTGTATACATGCCATGAAAGAATGGTACTTACAGTCTCACCGCTACTGGAGAAGTGTTGGTAAAACAGGTCGCGTGTTGTGTTGAATATTCTCACGTGTCGCTGTATGTCGACCCAACTAGGATATAGGAATTAAATCTACAAATTAGAGATAAGATTTCAACACTGATTGATTGTGGTTTAACGCCGTTTTGAACATTTTCTACGTTATATCACGGCGGCCAGTTCATCTACAAATGTGTTTCCTCACACCAGTACTCCACACAACAATCTTCCCAACCAACTGGGTTCTTTTTCACATAGACTTAGCCCATTTGTGAAAGACGAATGACGCATGTCGCATTGACTTATGTCAAACGTCGGAAAGAAAGTTGGCCGAAAATGTCAACATACACACGAGTTATAACCGCAAGGTCATTATTTATTTTATAATTGAGGCGCTTCTACCAATTTTGGAACTAAAATTATAATGTATATGCATTTGCGCTAATTGAAGATCCAACGTTCGTCAACGTGTAATCTAGTCCTAGACGTATCTGTTGACAAATAAACTAGAAATATAGTCTAAATAGGTTTTTGTAAATTAACCTTGTACGGTCCCATTTCGGAGATACAATTAATTTGCAAATACTTTACAAATACCATAATCTAAGCTTTCCTAAGCACAGACGTGTTTTGACGCATCGAACCAGTCTTCTGTAATCAATACTTTATAAGTTGTCTCTGTCTGTAAAGCTTGGAGGTATAATCCGGTGTCCGGCCGGCTGTCTGCCTGAATGTGCATTCGTCCGTCCGTCATGGATTGCATGTATTGGTCAAACCGTTGTTTCTGTATGGCAGATTTATTTGAAAGTGGTCACACTTATACCGTGTGATCAGGAGAACGGCAAAATACTAGGTACATAACTCTGGTCTGCTTATCTTAGTTATCTTCATTTTTCCTTATTTAGTTAAGCGATTGTCTCAATTAATTTCCATTGTATCCATTTCAAACTTGGTTTGTAGGTAACTTATGACCTACACATTTGCAGTGCACCATTACCATAACTTTAGCATGCTGCGTTTGGAGTGTGTATATTTTTGTCATTCCATATTCTCACTTATTATATGACTTTCGCATGCAACACATGCGTTCCGTGAAATGCCATTGTTTCGTTAATGAGTGTTTCCCAAGCGTTGTACTATGTCCAGAGCGACTGACTGTCTGTCCGTCTTTGTGTTCATCCATCCGTCCGTCTGTCCGTTACGGTTTGCATTAATGAGTCAAAACTTTGTTTCTGTTTCGCGGATCCATTTCAAAGTCGTCATACGTATACATTAGGATTAAGAGATCGATACAATATTTTGAACACAAATCCGATCTGTTTTTTTTAGGTGTAAAACTCATTTTTCATTTCTTCGGTTATTGTTTCAATAGATGTCCAATGTATCAATTTAAGACGTGTTGTATAGGAACAGAGCTACAGATGTGCAGTGCAAAAGAAACATAACTCTAGCATGCTTTCGATTGTCTTTCATTTATCAGCATGATTACAATATACATTGTGAATCTTTAGTGATTTCTGAACTGGAAATATTTTAATTAAGGGTCGCTGCTCAGTTTTTTGTCAATCTTTTTTATTTTGTTTATACAAGAAAAGAGTCAAACTTTGATAAATTAGGTATTTGTATTGTATAGGCAGGCAATATGTGTGCTTCGCACATTTTTGGTTTGGTTTGTTTAAAGGTCATTGTTTCAACAATGTGTGTCTATAGTATCTATGCCATATATTTTCAACTTACATATGCCCCTATACCATCAGGGCTTTCAGCGCTTTGATTAGCTCTACTGGCCAAAGGCCAGAAGGGCTTATGTCGTGGCGATTTGTCCGTCCGTGCGTGCGTGCGTGCGTCCGTAAACAATTTCTTGTTAACACGATACAGTCTTTACTTTTGATTGTATCTCAACTAAACTTATACAGTAGTTAGATATCCATGAGAGCTCGGTTCCTTTCGAAAACCATCCAGATCCGCCCATGCATGACTGGATTATGGCCCATGAAATTGTAAAAATTGCTATAATACAGCTTGTGAACACAAAAGAGCCTCCATTTACTATCCGATCTTCACCATACATACATGCTCTGGATTGAAAACGACCAAAGAACTATACCAGTAAAGCATAGGCCCTCATGGGCCTCTTGTTTTGTGGTTTTTTTCTCGAAACGTTTGACCATTATCTCGGGCTTAAATGCACACAATTGTTACGAATTGTATTATTATAATTCTCTTAAGTTTTATGAAAGTTCAGTAATGAAGCTAGCGTCCATAATTTTGCACATGAACAATAAACCGTTATCAAAGTAGTACTAGTGTAACCGGCCACGGCAGGCCACTTCGCCCACAGCCCTCGTTTGGGACGAGTTTATGTTTTGTAACAGTTGTCGACGACCTCTGACCTCCCTTTAAGATGCCAAGTAGGGCAGGTTGACAAACACTGTTGAATACTCCATTTTCTATATTTATTTATCATTCGTCTTCTTATAAAGTTAGGGTTTCGGTTAAGGGTTCTGTTAACGAAAATGTATGTCCATTAATTACCATTCATAGATCTTGGTACGGTAGATCAATTTAACGCACACTCGTTCCATATTGTTGAATACATATTTTACGTTTCTGTTGACGACGTATTAATTAATAGCCGTAAGGTACAGCGTCGTGATTATCCAGTCGTCTTCTCTTGGTATACGCCATCTGATACACCTTCTCCTCTTTTCGGTTAAACAGTTTCCTCGTTAGTTTGAGTCGCGACATATTTTTTCGGGGTTAGTAATGACGATGAGCGACATCTCCTTCACAATGAGTTCGTAAATGTCGTTTATCCCCTGCTCCGTACATATAAGTTTTAACTCATGTTTTAGGCCAGCGACCAAGCGTACGCCTTCATCTTGTGACGTCTTAGGCATATTGCTTTCAAAACAGTAAGGGTCACACTTGTCTGGTGAACGGGTCACAAGGTCTTTTACAGTTTCAAAATTGATGACTGGGCTGTTCTTATACTTCAGTGTAAAGCCTCTGACCTTACACGTTTGGTCTCCCCTATTAGTTATGTAGGCATAGTTTTTTGGACCTCCAGATACAAACTCCACTATGTGTTCGTATCGTTTCAACTCATTCGTAAGGTCACCTAGGTAGTCTCCCAATGGAGGATCGAGGTGCCCGGGTTTGCACACGTATATAACGCTATCGGTGTCGTAGTAAAGTAATCTTCTATCGAGTTGTTCCAGGACACTATATAGTTTCAATCTGGCCAAACATGTTGTGAATGTTGGCCTTATTGTCCTCCGGTAAACAGTCTTCTTTGTAGACGCATTCTAGCTAAATATTATCGTCCGTTACGATGTCCTTCATAAGGTCGGTGGAGACTTGTATGAGAAGATGGTCAACAAGATGTCCCGCATTAGATATTGTCAAAGCTAGAACAGTATGTAAAAACAAGCAGAAAATAAGAGAGTGGCACGATTGAACGCTCGAAGACGGAAATGGGTCGAATGTGAAAGATAAACGAATTCTGCGACTGCAAACTCTTATGACATTCTCACAAATCCTATAGATATTGACCTATGTGTTGTGTAAGCGTATCTTCGGTATATAGTGACCTACTTCTTGTGATGTATAAGCGTGTTCATTTGCTTTAAGGGAAATGTTCACTTCCTGTTAATATTTTTCACGAACCACACGTACAAAAACTTGTTCTTGGAGCATGATACTAACAAACACAAGCCCTGTAGTCGATAGAATTCTGAAATAACGACTGATGTCGGACAGAGTTGATGCTTTAGTTTACTAGATGGTTGTGTTAATCTAAAACAAACATTTCCTTTGATTTATGAAGAAATTAATTTTATTATTCTACATTCGTCGAAAGATTTTAGATAACGATCAGCTTACGACGTCAGAATGAAATTGAGAGTAAAAATATGATTAGAAAGGTTCGGGAATTTCTATGTAAAACGAATCGTTTAAAACAAAGAAACTTCACCGCGCTAAAATGTCTGTTAAGTTATTTAATGATGAATACGCTTACACAGTACTTACTAAATAGGTCAACTTGAAATGGCGGATTTAAAAATATTACTTAAGTCGGTAGGGTGCCCCGACATGTGCCACGGTTAAGCTATCCGCAACAATATTATAAATGTTATTTGTTAAATTCTCAAGAACAACCATCGGAGTTAATGATTTTGTTGTAGTTGTATCCGTCAAAATTAAGGTCACTCGCCGCAAATTCATTGTTTTCTGAGGAGTGCGCTTATACTGTAGGTTCAATGTGAGTCAATTTAACTTGGCGGATTTGTGTAAATAATGCATCGTTTTAACTTGTGCAACTATTAACAAGTGTCGTAAAAATCTCATTAAAATGCAAGTACAGGTTTGGTAGTACTGTTAAACAAGTAAGTACTGTAACGCGAAACATTAAAGAAATAGTTATCATATTCAAAAGTTTTCTAGGAAAATGTTTAGTAGGCCTATGTAACATTTACCGAGGCTAAACATGCTAAACCAATCATCCCAACATCCTTCAATTATTTCTGATGCAAATAATCCAATTGCTGAAGAAACGTAAACATCCATCTCGTTTTACATGAACCCTTGGGTCCTGCCAACATGATACTCGAACAAGGCTCAAAAAGTAAAAGACTCGTCTTCAAAGGCGACGGATCTTCTGTATAGTTGTTTAGCATTTGACATCGACCTCTGTCAACCCTTAAATATGACATATAAGTCAGACTATTAAAGGTGATATATGGAGGTGTTCATGTTTTCTTATTATTGAATATAATTGAAGTTTAACCCATAATAACAAGTTTTAAATCATATAAATTACGAATAATAATCTTTTCTAACATTATTTAGTTTTTTAACTTGAATTCCCGAACATTTATGCCATGGATTACCCCGCCTGATTTTAAGATCACAAAAGTAACTTCCCCTGGATTTGTGACGTCACAGTAGAACCTCCGGATTTAAATAGATAAACAGAACAGTGACAGAAATACAATTGACCATGGATATTTTAATAGACAGTGACTTGAGCGATGTTTGTGACTTTGACATTAATGAACCCGCACCAATAAGACCGTATCAATACGAGCCGATAGCTAATGCACGCTCATAAACAGTTACTAGGTACGAAGAAAGCACATCTGATTCTGATCCTTCATACGAGAACGACATCGACGAAAAATCCCGGATGTATCAATGTGGTGAGAATTTTCTACGGCATTAGACACGTAAACAGTGTCTATTATTAACCATTACATACAATGTTCCTTTGATGGTCCTCTTTCAAAATTGTTCAAAAACTTGCATTCTGTGTAGAACCTTTGTTGCTGCAGCATCAGAAATTGAGAAAGCTCTTGTTAGATTTCAACATAAAAATGGCTTTTACTGATAAACTATTTCTTTAACTGAGTGTCCACTCCTTGCAGTTTCATTCGAACTCCTGATCAAATGTTCACAGATATTTGCAGTTAAATATTTGCTTCTAATTAACTATCAATCAGGTGATCGATTTTAGGGCCATCTTGGCCCTCTTGTTTTAAAAAATCAGACGAGCTAAAAATGTCATGTTAAGTGGTGATATTTCACATAAGACGAGCACTTATAGACATTTCCATATATGTTTGCAAACATGTGTTCATAGTAGTCTGCTGCATATGTGTTGTGTGTACGGTCTACAAACCATGAAACAATCTTAGAAAATGAAGCAAATTTATATGATCTCAATTTTTTGTAAATTTTGAATTTGTGATTCTAAGTTTTAATAAAAGGGTAAAGTAAGAAATATAATGAAACAAAACATAGTATGCAACAGTGCTACTGCCATTTTTACCTGTTATGTTACTATATGTGCATGTTTATTTTATATAAATAAATCCGGTTTTAACCATACATACATTTTCAAAACTATTCTTATACACCAAGTATATAACAGTATAAGTTAGACATATCAATTCCATTGTTTAGCTAAACTAGCCGTTCTTAGTAGTCTGCTGCATATGTGTTGTGAGTACGGTTAATTTATAAACAATGAAACAAGCTTAGAAAATGAAGCAAATTTATATGATCTCATTTTTTAGTAAATTTTGACTATAATACTATATGTGCATGTTTATTTTATATAAATAAATCCTGTTTTAACCATACATACATTTTCAAAATTATCCTTATACACGCAGTATATAACATTGTTAATTAGACATATCAATTCCATATTTAGCTAAACTAGCCAAAGGCCAGAAGAGCTAATGCAATGACTTTGTGTCCATAGTCTGTGCGTAAACAATTACTTGTAACGCGAAAAAGTCTTTACACAGTATATATATTCATGAGAGCTCGGTTCCTTTCGAAATCCAGCCAAATCCGCCCTTGAAAGTTCAAATTGCTAAAATACAGCTTGTGAACATGAACACATAAGAGGCTCTATTTACTAAAACTGTCAATTGATAAACATATCTCTGAAAAAGTAAATAAACAAAGATTATTTATAATAATAAAATGTTCAATATAATTCGTTACCAGTACTTTGATTTACATTGGCTTACATGTTGTTTTATATTAAATGTTAAGTATGGCATATATCATGTCTGATTGTTTTGTCTAATAAACTGGTTATTTATGTTTCAATTTTAATTATTTTATCATTTGCAGTAAGTAAATTATTAAGCGCCCAAAATGCTATGGTAAAAAACAATGGTAACTTTTTTATTTCTTCACCCTTTATAATGAGACATGGCGCAGTCTATGCCGCTTACAATGTACTATCTCCGGCTTTTTACAGGAGTTTGATTGGTGGTCTAGTTTTTAGCTCTACTGGCCAAAGGCCAGAAGGGCTTATGTCGTGGCGATTTGTCCGTCGTGCGTGCGTGAGTGTGTGCGTCTGTCCGTCGGTCCATAAACAATTTCTTGTTAACACGATACAGTCTTCACTTTTGATTGTATCTCAACCAAACTTATACAGTAGTTAGATATTCATAAGAGCTCGGTTCCTTTCGAAAACCAGCCACAGATCCGCCCAAGCATGACTAGATTATGGCCCTTGAAATGGTCAAAATTGCTATAAAAGAGCTTGTTAACACGATACAGTCTTCACTTTTGATTGTATCTCAACCAAACTTATACAGTAGTTAGATAACCATGAGAGCTCGGTTCCTTTCGAAAACCAGCCACAGATCTGCCCATGCATGACTGGATTATGGCCCTTGAAATGGTCAAAATTGCTATAATAGAGCTTGTTAACATGATACAGTAGTTAGATATCCATGAGAGCTTGATTCCTTTCGAAAACAAGCCAGATCCGCCCCATGCATGACTGAATTATGGCCCTTGAAATTGTCAAAATTGCTATAATAGGGCTTGTTAACATGATACAGTCCTTATTTTTGATTGTATCTTAATCAAACTTATACAGTAGTTAGATATCCATGAGAGTTTGGTTTATTTCTAAAAAACGGCCAGATCTACCCATGCATGGCTGGATAATGGCCCTTGAAATTGTCAAAATTGCTATAATACAGCTTCACCAAACTTAGATGGTATTTGAATATTGATGACATATTGGTTCCTCTTGAAACAAGCCAGATCAATGCCAGTAGAGCATAGGCCCTCATGGGCCTCTTGTTTCAAACACTTCGACGAACCTGTTCTCAAAATCCAGTTTTGATAATGCTCCGGCTGTCGGCGATATTAATACATTTTGAGAAAAGGTTCATCGAAGTGTTTGACGAAACTAAACTACTAATCAAACTCCGTTGAAAAACCGGAGATAGGGCTCTGTAAGCGGCGTAGACTGCGCCATGTTTCATTGAAAATGATGAAGAAATAAAAAAGTAACCTTTATTTTTACTTCTAAACCGAAGTAAAATATTTCTGTCCACCGTAGCATTTGTGACGTAAAAGTCACGTGGTATACACACACTGCATATAACAGTTATACAATAACTTGCTGCAACAAAAAAGTAGAAACAATTATGAATTCATTGCGTTGTATATTCATTGTCTTTTTTCTATTATAATTGTAATATTAACTTGTGCATGTGTTGAAGGTCATCTAAGTGACTTGTAATTCTTGTATTGATTAAGAAATGACAGTTAGCTCTGCCTTGTATTATATCCTTGTTATAAAACACGTTCTTTGCTTTTTAAATGGATGCTAAAAAAATGAATATGAATTTAAACATTGTGTCTGAACGATTGGACGTTCGACAACGGAAATGGGTCGCATGTGAAACATTTGACAATTGTGTGAAATATGCAAACTCGGATGACATTCTGACAGATCCTATCGATATTTTGCCGACCTATTAAGTCATATTGACCTATGTGTTGTGTAAGCGGATTCTTAGTATATAGTGACCTACTTCATGTGATGTATAAGCGTATTCATTTGTTTTACGGGTAATGTTCATTTCCGGTTATTCTTTTGCACGAAACGGACATACACAAACTTGTTCCGGGAGCATGATACTATTAAACACAAGCCCTGTAGTCGATAGAACGATGACATAAGGACAGATATCGGACAAAGTTGATGCTTTAGTTTGCTAGATATGTGTGTTACACTAAAAACAAACTTTCCTTTGATTTTGGAGGAAAATGTAATTTTATTATTCTACTTTATTCTTCGAAAGATTTTAGTTAAACCTAGCATATAAAGGGTCATTACGATCAGCTCACGTCGTCAGAATGAAATTGAGGGTATAATGAAATATGAAAGAGTCCGAGAATTGCTATGTAAAACAAAATGGTTAGAACAAAGAAACTTCACCGCGCCAAGAGGTCGGTTATTTGATGATGAATGCGCATACACTATACGTTCTAAATAGGTCAACTTTAAATGGCAGATTTATAAATATTACCTTAGACGGTCGGGAATCCTCACCAATATTATTAATGTTATTTGATAAATTCTCAAGAACAACAATCCAAGTTAATGATTTTGTTCTAGTTGTCATATAGAGTCCGTCTAAGGTCACTCATTTTTAGCTCGACTTTTGGAAAAAAAACGAGAGCTATTGTCATGACCCTGGCGTCGTCGTCGGCGGCGTGGTCGTCCGGTTAAGGTTTTTTGTTTAGCTCATTTTTTTTTGTCTCCCTATCAGTCGAGCGTCTGTGCCGTACGCGGTGCTCTTGTTTTTTGATGGCATTAATGCGCTTATACTGAACGTTCAATATAGGTCAATTTAACTTTGAATATTGCGTCGTTTCATCTTGTCCAGCCATTACCAATTGTTGTAAAATTCTCATTAAAATGCAAGTACAGGTTTTGTCGTACTTTTAAACAATTACGTATTGTAACGCGAAACATTAAAAGAAATGAAGACCATGATATATGAAAACATATAAAACAAATATTATAAGTTTATTCTACATAAATAATTTACATTTATAATTGAACAAACGCAATAATTTTAACAATTTCTAAAACTAACAGTTTTAAAATTAACTTAAAAGTACGAACAAACTCGATGAAAAAAAAATTGGTACGAAACAATTTCGAAGATTTCAGTTCAAATTATTCTTTTAAATAACTTTCAAAGTGTTTGAAAATGTTTTTAAAATATATACTTTGATTGAAAAAACTCGAATTGTTTCTGTTTACTGTCTTGTTTAAAGATAGTGTACGTCGATATCTAGACGTAAACAATCAAATGTTTTAGGTCCAAAATTCCTTCTTTAAATACAGTAGTTACTCCTTGAACATGAACATGCATTAGTCTATACAAAACACATATTACACCTTCAAAGCCTCAGGTTATTACCTCGTTAAGGAATTCTCTCCCTTGATCAGATAGAATTGCATTCATTGCCCCATGTCTGTAGAGCAGCTTTTTGAAGCATGCCGAAACATCTTTCGCAGATTTTGACTGGATGGGATAGGCCTATACCCACTAAGTATAATAATCTGTTGCCATGAACATGTACTTAAAACCAGAAGCCGTGTTTTTGAATGGGCCCATGAGGTCACAACCAACCAGCTCAAAGGGGTGTTCGTTGTGTTATCACTAAATGTGATTAATATGATTATTCATTTCAACATTTTGTAAAATGGTATCAAATTCTTCATTGACAAAGTCATTGTTATACTCCTGGATTCGTAACTGAAACCTTAATGAAGGTGAGTCCTGGGTTCCATGATTGTTAAAGTGTATTCCTTAACGTTCAGTTACTGTTTGAATAAAATCAGTTAATCTAAACAGTTTGAGGATTTCCTGAATTGAAGTCAAAGTAGATTACCGGTCAGAAAAGCTCGTTCATAAAAGTGGAATTTATTAAATTTTGTCATTTTGACACTGTTCTGATACGGCCTGGTTGCCATGTTATTTAACCAATCAATATGGATTGAACAATTATTGTAGTGGGTGATTCAAGGATCTGCCTAATTATATTATAATCTTACAAGTAGATTTCTTCAAAATTAGAATTTAAACCTCGACAATTCCATTGTAAAATAGTGTTACTCATTATGATTGAATACATGAGTAAGACAGAACACAGAATAGGAAGTATGGATTTAATCATTTTGTAAAGGTAATCTTATAATTTTACATTGCTTATTATCATCTGCAATAGTATCTTCTGCTTCCATGTCTTCACCAAGACACTGGTAGCGTTTATGGTTTTTAAATTGGTCATCGGATCCCTTGGGAATACGATCCGACGCAACCACTTTACTTGGAACTTTTTTTTTTATTTGGTCTCGGACTCTTTTGAGTTTCTTTTGAGCTAAAAGTTGATGTTTCGCGTCTTGACTTTTTATTTTCAGTGACAACTTTAATTTGTTCAATAACTTTAATTGGGTTCGGTTTGAACAGCTACATCAGTCTGGGTGATAGCATCTTTTCTTTCCACGGGCTTAGAAGAGTTGTTTTTGGTGACATATGAAACGGTCAAATTAAATCGGGCTTCAACAATTTTCTTCGCCTCAGAAAAAAAAAGACCTTCTTTGCATTTGATGGTAAAAATTTCCTTCTCCCGTTTCCACACAAGGTATGAGCGGGAGGTAGAATAATGCTCACCCTCAGTTTGAACATTTAAGTGTATTCTTACAGTTATTCACATCTGCATCATGTTCTGAACATAATGTAGTGCAACGACGGCAAATCTTTTCTTCTGTAGA
Source organism: Serripes groenlandicus (assembly GCA_031761405.1). NCBI lineage: Eukaryota > Metazoa > Mollusca > Bivalvia > Cardiida > Cardiidae > Serripes > Serripes groenlandicus. The sequence continues at coordinate 15,113 of JASEVX010000477.1, read as the reverse complement.
TTTTCGACATTTGGATTCATGGTGGCCATACTTATAACAGTTGTAAGATTGCAAGGGCTATTAGGGATGTACATGTCAACAGGGACAATTAAGTATCCAACTTTAAGGGCTCTTGGCAAAATAGCAGTGTTGAATGTTAATACTAATGTGTGTGTTGGTCTTTTGATATTGTCCCTGTAGGAAGTCATCCTTCTGACATGGACGACCAGTTGGTCGGCCAGTTCAGAAGCAATTTCCTCCTCAGAAACTGCAAGGTCTGGGCATCTTATAATTCCTTTGGATGTATTTAGAGTATTATGAGCGGAGCATTTGGCAGAGATATTGAAAAATGTTTTTAATTTTAAGAGGTCTGCATGTGCTTTCTTCTCAACTTCAATGAGAAGAGCACCTGATTTCAATTTCTTAACATACTTAGGTGAACCAGCAAGAGAAAGAAGGCATTTCTGTATAACGAAAGGTGAAAGGGAAGATATTCCACCGCATATTAAGTCACTGAGATATTTGAGTCCAAAAAGGGCCATAACTTGCATTTAATGCTGTTATTTAACTTATTTACGAAAGTGTGATAGTTGGGTAGGGCTGTTTGAAGTTTATATCGATGCATAAAGAAAATACTGAAATATAGATAATAGTTGCATGCAAAATCATAACCAGCATGAACATAATGTAGTGCAACGACGGCAAATCTTTTCTTCTGTAGATTTTCGACATTTGGATTCATGGTGGCCATACTTATAACAGTTGTAAGATTGCAAGGGCTATTAGGGATGTACATGTCAACAGGGACATTTAAGTGTCCAACTTTAAGGGCTCTTGGCAAAATAGCAGTGTTGAATGTTAATACTAATGTGTGTGTTGGTCTTTTGATATTGTCCCTGTAGGAAGTCATCCTTCTGACATGGACGACCAGTTGGTCGGCCAGTTCAGAAGCAATTTCCTCCTCCTCAGAAACTGCAAGGTCTGGGCATCTTATAATTCCTTTGGATGTATTTAGAGTATTATGAGCGGAGCATTTGGCAGAGATATTGAAAAATGTTTTTAATTTTAAGAGGTCTGCATGTGCTTTCTTCTCAACTTCAATGAGAAGAGCACCTGATTTCAATTTCTTAACATACTTAGGTGAACCAGCAAGAGAAAGAAGGCATTTCTGTATAACGAAAGGTGAAAGAGAAGATATTCCACCGCATATTAAGTCACTGAGATATTTGAGTCCAAAAAGGGCCATAACTTGCATTTAATGCTGTTATTTAACTTGTTTACGAAAGTGTGATAGTTGGGTAGGGCTGTTTGAAGTTTATATCGATGCATAAAGAAAATACTGAAATATAGATAATAGTTGCATGCAAAATCATAACCAGCATGTCAAAGTCAAAAAAGGACCATTATTTGCATAAATTGCAAGATAGAGTTATCTAACTTGATAATCTACATACATGTTGGTGTGATAGTGGGGTAGGATTGGAAATTTCCAATGCATGCATGAAGTATATACAGAAATATGGACTTAGTTGCACGTAAAATCTTAACCAAGTTGTAACGTGCGCGTTGGCGCCAGGGTGAGTAGTATAGCTCTCATATGCTTCGAAAAGACGAGCTTAAAATGAAAGCTTTTAGGAGAGGACAATGAGACAATGCTTCCTATGAAGTTTTATTAGAATTGGCCAAGTGATAAGACAACATTTGAAAACATTGATCATTGTTAACCCTTTTCAATATACAACTTTGAAAACATCTAGGGATATATTTACTTTAAAGTCGTGTTGAAAACATTGTGGCAATAGGTGAAATTGCTGATTATGAACAATTTCACCTTTGTCCACAATGTTTTAAAAAGTCGTAACATTTTGAAATAATATAAACATCTACATACAAATCCAAGGAAATTGCTCTACCAATTTTGGTGGATCTTGCTCCTTAATTGAGCCCTTAGTCCGTTTTTGGAGGAGCCTTTTACTTCTGATAGGGCATATATCAAGGTATTTTTTGTCAAGAGTCACTTTCCCAAGAATATGGATGTGAGATGAAGCCATTTTCTCCCTCCTCATCACTTGACATCAGTTTATATGATGCCCTGGTTTTGAGCAAGTCTGTCACCAATTTGTTCTTCTCCATGGTCCAACTTGATTTCTTGTCACAGGCCAGCAGCCTTCTCCTTACTTTCTACAATACAAACTCACGTTATTTGTGTGGAAGCAGATTCAGCCCTTACCTTAAAGCTGAAAATCTTTAAACACAGGTAAAGATGCTTATTGTCAATGAAACAAGACTCAAAAATTCAAGTTTACAACAAGATTGTTAAAAGGACTGCATGTAAGTTCAAAAGCTATGTTACAGTTCTTCATACAATTTAAATTATGAATGAGGACAACAAAAGAACATCAATCCTGTGAGGTTTGGTTGGTTGAAGTGTTGCGTTTTGAAGAATAAAAGCATCATTGGATTCTGCAGCTGCCTGTAATGATGGATGCTTTTCTGGGTTGAAGCATACCACCCTTCTTACTTCAGTTTTGCTTGTTTGAGGGTTTGCTGTGAAATACCTGTTGTGTAATAAATAAACTGAAGTATGATAAAATGTTCAAATATTAATTGCATGCAATGTAATCCATTATCACATTGCCAATAAATTCATGTAAATGATAATGATTGTTTGATACGGATTCCATTCTGCTTTTTAATGTTTGTTAAGACTTTTTCACATACAGACGATTTTGTAAACATTGTGACAATTACCTGAAAAATCATCATTAAAGATAGCTTAATTTTTAAACAAAATTGAAAACATTGTGACCAATGGACAAATTTATTAGCATGAACAATTTCATCGTTTGGTACAATGTTTTCAAAAATAATTTGCTGCTATTGCGTTGAAATGCGTCTGCAGGCTCTGTACTATGGGTGGGTACTCATTACGTTTTTCTTCATATATAATGTGTTTAATACAAAATGAGGAATCGGCTGTGGTCGAGTGGTTAGCGTCGGGGATTTCGAAACCGGGTGTCCAGGGTTCGATCCCCAGTCGCGGCACTATGGTCATGGTGGAGTGCCCTTGGGCAAGGCGCATTTTCTAGCCTAGTACTGGTTTGTTTACCCAGGGATCATAGAAGATATGTCCTCTATCGAACAATACTACAATTCTGCAGCATACTTTGAAACCATAAATTAGTAACATTGTTAGAAAAGGAGAAATGTCCTCTATCGAACAATACTACAATTCTTCTGCATACTTTGAAACCATAATTTAGTAACATTGTCAGAAATTGTCATAATGTTGTATATATGTGTCAAATTTTCCAAGTAAATCAGATTCCTCATTTCTCCATGGATAACATAATAGCAATTTTTCTCTGAAATAGTTCTCTTCATCGGATTTGCGATTAAATCTGACATCACGTATAATTTTGGCATTAGAGCGCCTTTTAATTTTAATACCATTTTTCAGCTCTAAAACAGTCTGATCATCGAATAAGTCATCCTTTAAATGTTCATCATTTACTTCTTGATCATTTGTAAGATCAATTTCCTTGTCTGGATAAACAATATTTAATTGAGAGACATAATCTGCTAAACAATACTTTTCTAATATTTTGGGACGTTTAGAATACCTTTTTATCATATTATCTGCTACAATGTCTGTAGAGTCTGCAGGTAATTCTTCAAGAACTGACTTTGGTTTTAGCAACTGAATTCGTTCATCTGATGTTGATGTGTTTATAAAAACTACATCTCTTGTGCTTTTGGTCAGTGGCATCTGTAAAACTAAATAAACAGCCTCTTGTGCACTGACTTCAACGCTGTTAGAAAATACATTTCCAATATGTCTCACTTGCCTTTTGATATCAATATTACCATTTCGTGCTTCTTTTGCAGCTGCATGTAACAGATTACTCATTCCTCTTTGAGATTTGCTGATATATGAAACAATATACATTGCACAAGCATATGGATCTAGAACAAACTGTATATCAATGTTGGCCTTCCAAGCTTTTAACACTGCATTATTGTATTACACGTATGTTAACAAGTATTTCATTGGGGTTTCTTTTCAAAAACACTTTTGAAGAATTCAATGAACTTCTGATGCTTTTAATGTAATCTTCTTCATTCATCTGAACAATCTTTTCCAGGAACAAATCATAAGAAATATCATAGCCTTCCTTGTCGTCATTCATTTTTGTCTGAATTTGTTGGTACAACTTGCTATATTTATCTTTGTCATTTTCTAGTGGTTCTAATACCATTGTTCTTGGAAGGGGCGGTAACGGGTAACCAAACCGGCAAATTCTATCTTGCTTCTTACTACATGTTCTTGAATGCTTATGAATTTGCATATCAACTAGGTTGCCCATATCCTGATCCTCAATTGAGCACTGTAGAAATTGATCAACGTAGGCAGTTATGTCACAGTTTGAGTTAACATTGAATTTTGGTGCATTTTGAATCCATACAATCATGTGGATATGTGGTGATCCTCTTTGTTGAAATTCAACTCTATAGAAATAATCAGTGATCTGGCCAAGTGGTTTTTTTAAGACAATGTTAATGAATTCTTGAACCCTGTGATCAAAGTATCTGGAACAAGTAACAGGGTCTGACTGAATGAGTTGTGTCTTCTGTTCCCATGTGAGACCATTAATTTCATCTTTATTGTAATGTACCTTTTTATTCAGTGAAGTCAATGTTCTCAAAAGATCAGTCCATCTTGTATCTGCAGATGACAAAGATAAAAACCAAGTTGGTAATCCCAATTGACGAATCATTGCGAAAATATCATTTTTTCTAGTTTCCAGGTATGCAGGTGAGTTACGAATCTGTTTGAACAAATAGTAACCTTCATCTTTTTTAACAATCTTATCAATGGTATCGACATTTCTTGCTTCTGCTACAGTCAATTTATTTTTTCCAGGTTGGCGTCGCCTAACAGCTAAATTGACTTTATCATTAAGTTGTTTCATTTGTATTTGTTTCAATTTGAAGAAAATATTTGGTACGCTATTTGCAGCTCGCCGGTCCTGACGAATTAATTCCCATTTTGCAATATCACTATAATGAACAGGAACACACCTGTTGTCATTTTCTTTTCTCTTTTGACCACAAAATATAGATGGAAAACATAGAAATTCGGAATCCTTGTCTTGATATATACTTAATGGTCGTTGACCCTCTCCTGGAGCAAATGTAAATACTTCCGTCATCTAAAAGGGTATCAATATTACCAACATTTTCAACAGTACTTTCTTCTGCATCAGAATCATATAATTCATCTGCAAGAGGTTTTTCAGAATTTGATTGTAATGAACTATGTTCTGTTCTATTGCTGTAAGTTTCATTCTCATTATTTGAATATTTTTCATTTGTAAGGACTGTTTCAGGTGATAAAAATTCACGAACAGTTTCAATACTATTTTCTGTAACTTCTTTTATCCAATGTTCATCTATTTGTACATTTGCAGTTTTGTAAAGATCACTATTTTTCATGAGCCAGTGCAAAGCTATAAGTACTCGAACAGGACGCACATTTTCTGAGAATGCACAAGATTTGAATGATATTTTTTTCTTCAATTTCACTGCTACTGTCACATGTTCATCAAAAGGTCTTGGAAGTGCATTTACAACAGGTTGTATATTGACAGGCACATTACCAACATTTCCCTTAATTGACAATTGACGGCCCCATGGTAGTTCTCGTATTTGCATGAAAGGTATTCGTAAAGCAATTAATCGTTCTTCTAATGGAAATAGGTCTAATTATTTTGGTATTGATGGCCACTTCATTCCATTTAACACAGACAATTTAGGAATTTTTCCACAGGAAATATTTGATTTGCATGTGCAGCATATCCATTCTTTGTTGTCAACTGATAATGTTTGTGTCAAATATTTTATTTTTTGTGCTCCAGATAAAGACTTTGTCTCGGACACACTCTGTTTAAACCAAGTTTGATTACAGCAACTGCAAATGTATACTGGCCCATCTGATACACTTTTGTGGAAAATATCTATACAAGTGCTAATATCACAACCATATTTTCTACGCCTAGCAGAATTTTTTTCTTTATCTGAAAACTCTTGACTTTTACGTTTAGAGGTCTTACGTTGACAATCTTTATTGTTTTCAATCATTCTACTTCTAGCTGATAATCTCCTTTTCTGTTTAGCAAGCCTTTCCTTTTCCAAGTTATATGGATCTGATCTTGCTTTCTTTTTTGGTATTATTTGTATCTCAGTGTCCTTTACTTTGAACTCGTGTGATTGTCTTGCCTTTCTTTTAGATTTTAAAGTGTTCTGTCTTTCTTTAGCCTTGTTTTCGTCAAGCTTTCGGGTGGTTCTTTTTTCATTTCTTTCTTTTGCTTGAAACTCAAAACATTCTCTGGCTTTTTCTTTGATTTTAATGTGCTCTGTTTTTCTTTAGCCTTGTTTTCGTCCAGCTTTCGGATGTTTCTCTTTCATTTCTTTCATTTGCTTGAAACTCAAAACATTCTCTAGCTTTTTTCTTTGATTTGAATGTGCTTTGTTTTCTTTAGCTTTGTTTTCCTCCAGCTTTCGGATGTTTCTCTTTTCATTTCTTTCTTTTGCTTGAAACTCAAAACATTCTCTAGCTTTTTTCTTTGATTTTAATGTGCTTTGTTTTCCTCAAACTTTCGGATGTTTCTCTTTTCATTTCTTTCCTTTTCTTGAAACTCAAAACATTCTCTAGCTTTTTTCATTGATTTTAATGTCCTTTCTTTTTCTTTAGCCTTGTTTTCGTCCAGCTTTAGGATGTTTCTCTTTTCATTTCTTTCTTTTGCTTGAAACTCAAAACATTCTCTAGCTTTTTTCATTGATTTTAAAGTGTTCTGTCTTTCTTTAACCTTGTTTTCATCCAGTGTTCGGATGTTTCTCTTTTCATTTCTTTCTTTCAGTTGAAATTCTAAACTTTCTCTAGCTGTTTTCATTGATTTTAATGTACACTCTCTTTGCCTCATTTTGTTTTCTTTCTTTTTTCTAGTGTTTTTCTCTTTATCCGTAAAGGCAACACATCTTCTTTGTTTCTGTTTGTACAGTCTCTGAAACACTTTCCTTTCATTTTGCTTTTTTGTTAAGTTTTCTTTACTCATATTTCTTCCTTTTTGATCTTTAAAGTATTTACTAATAAGATTAACATGTTGCTCTTCTTCGTTATCAATTTCAAAATTGTTAGTGTGTTGAGACTGCAAATGTTTTATATTACTTCTACCTTGATTAAGCTTTTTGTACGAGTCAGTCTTACATCTGGTTCTTTCTTGGGCATTTGTGGCATGTTTTATACATTGTTCATCCATTTCCTTATCTACAAAATGAATTTCGTGAGGTTGATGTAGGCCATCACTTGTGAAAAACTTCAAGGGCAGAATTTCAAATTGTGAATAAAGGTCAATAGTCATACTTTCAAAGAGAGCATACATGTATGTAACTAAATCTTCAACACAATGAAATGATATCAGAATTGCATTACCATCAGGACATGTCAATCCATTCTGATCGTGTGAATGTGAATCAAAAAAGTAGAATATATTATTTTTGACAAACACTGCACAACAAATAGCCCCTATGATGATAAGAACATGTGAAGAACCTTGCAAACCAGTTTGTAATGATTCGTGAAGTGAAGGCAATCCGAAACTTCTTAAAGACTGAATACAAGTTCCAGAAGTAACATCCAATTTTATTATGTGTATATTTTTATTCAAAATAGTCACATTTTCAGGAATTTCATCAAAGGTTAGCAGTCTACTTTGATAAGTGTGATTTGCTTTCAATGACCGCAAAAGTTTGTTGTATAGAATATCTCCATCTATGAGAATCTTGTCCAAGTCACAACTTGTGCTGATGTCATAATAATGAGCATATATGAGAGCACAAATACCATTGGCAACACATTGGCTTCCTCGACTTTCCATATCAAATATTTCATCCCCTTGGTGAAATGTACCAAACATAACAGAATTGATAATAAAAGGAAATTTTGGACAAACGCTAGAGGCCTGGGAAACTACGTTAAAGTCATATATAGGTGCAGTATAAAGTGTTTCAAACGAGTTTTCAGGTAAATTTTCAATAAGATTTCTAGAAGTGTTCAATGTATCAGATGGCTTTCGCGCAAATTTGTCTGAAACCAAATTTTCAGACAAATAGGCACGGTGGGTAAACCCCCCCCCCCCCCCCCCCCCATCTGAAGTCCAGGTTCCCGTTTGAGTGTTCAATGTATCAGATGGCTTTCGCGCAAAATTGTCTGAGACCAATTCTTAAAAAAAATAAGCAGGTAGGGTAAATCCCCCATCTGAAGTCGAGGTACCCGTTTCAGCTGATTCAGGTTCTTCATAAACATTATGTTCCTTTCTGGTCGATCTCATTGTTGTTCGACTCGCCAATTTCCGCTGTGTAACTGACTTTTTTTTAAGTCTAGGCATCTTTCTGGAAATACAGAATAAAATATTTACAACTTATGACAAGAAAACAAATGTCAAAAATTAATTGATCATGGATGCCTGAAAAGATTATTGAAACCACTCCACTTAAAAACAGTAGAACTCTAGAACAATGAAGTTATACAATGAACAAGAATCTACCTAATATCATGCTATGTTTAGACAGGTTAATCCATTACATTCATGTAAGAAGATCTATACACACATTACTTATGGAATGTATCTACTTATTTTTGAGATCAGTGGTCCTAATAATATTCAGGTGTTGGTTTTCACCAAATATTCTGTGTTGCAGGTGTGTGATGCAGTAGAACTGTCCAGCTTTCAATTGCTCCTTTAGTTTGTCCGTCCAAACAACAATTTTCATATATTTTGATTGGTCAGCTACAACCCCAATACCAATACTCTTTGGTCCATAATTCGTGGACACTCTTCGGGTTTGTTCTAGGAATCCCATGAACTTTATGTTGACAGTTACCTAAAATGAACATAGAACATAATATATAATTTATTTCTGCATTAATCAATATGCGGCAACGAATCTGAAAACATTTAGACAAAGATATGGAATATCCATATAGGTAGGTAGAATATCTTAAGTCATTTATCAAACATGAACATGCTGCGTAAGTGTCAAGTTGTTCTATGGTGTTCAGTGTGCTTGTTTCATCTTTACTTTGTCATCATTATTAGAATTAAATAAATAAACATTGTTCTTTATTAAAATAGATGTGTATCCCAAACGTTTCAGTACTAACAGATATATATCAATGTCATAAGCAATTTCACTTTTCCTTCAGTTACCCCGCTTATTTTTAAATTGCCTGGAGGGTGAAGTTACTTATCCCAAATAATAAGCCTATTGATTAGCAACCCTAGCTGACAAGCTTTGTATATTGAGGAAATAGATGAAATGCAATACATGTACATGATTTGTAAGAGGGAGTTCTGGAATGAAATATTTGGTATTGTATTGTATTGCATAACAGAAAAGGGTTGTTTTTAACCCTTACCCACATACGACAATTATGCAGCAGACGACTTTGAACATATGTTGTCAAAACATAGACAATTTCTATAATTGAAAGGATAACCTATGACCAAACAAGAGCTGTTGGAGGACAGCACGCTCGACTTTGTTGTGCTTGCCAATGAATCAAAACATTTTTGGGTGGTACAGAGAACATAACCAAGTACTTCATATTATTTATAAGCAATGTACTTTATAAGTCGATAAAGGTCATCATTCTTACAAAAACCTTGACTGAATTATGCACTCTTGGGTGTTGGTGGAGGTGATGATGGTTAAAAGATGTTTGTAAGTGTTTTAAGCTTTATCTCTAATTGTTTTCAAATTTTAGCCGGATTGCTCTAGCAATTCCGGTCTATAGATTGGCGATGTCCGTCCGTCTGTCTGTCCGTCAACATTTTGGTAAAAGTTTAGAATTTTGCCTAAAGATAACCAGTAACAAGTTCTATTAATTTCTACGGTTACTTTGACTTTGACCTTGGTTGGTTGGTCGATTTTCAAGCTCAAATTTCCGATAATCCGGCCTTACCGTCTTCAGCGGTTTCTTGTTTTGATTTGGTATGAATAACTCTGAATTCTAATTTTAAAAAAGGCCATAATTCTTTAAAAATGAATTGACAAGAGTTATATCCTCTAATGGTTTAAAAAAAAGGTGGGGTGGTACGAGAACTTAACAAAAATGGAAGTCGAAAGAAAGGGCCATAATTCTTACAAAAACCTTGACAGAGTTATGTACTATTGTCTGTTGATGGAGGTAATGATTGTTAATACGTTTCGTAAGTTTTAAAGCAATATCTGTAATGGTTTTGAAAAAAAGCGGGGTGGTTAACAAATTTAATCACAATTCTAAGTGAAAAAAGTGCCATAATTCTTACAAAAACATGTACAGAGTTATGTACTCTTGTCTGTTGGTGGAGGTAATGATGGTGAATAAGTTCTGTAAGTTTCAAAGCAATATCTGTAATGGTTTTGAAAAAAGTGAATTGGTACATCAAATTTAATTAAAGCCCATTATTTATTTCAAAGATGATTCTCCATTTAAAATCTAAAATGTATTTAAAGTTAGTTGTTAAAAGTGCAATTCAATATATGTAATGATATTTAACAAATACATGTTCTTGTTGCAATTTTAATAGCCTTGGCAGTTTATAGTACAATACATATTTATATGAATTATCATAAATGAAAAGCATGATCAAATTAAGTTTCACCATATTTTTTAAATATTTGTTAAATATATTTGTTAAGTAAATATTTATGAATAATAATAGGATAATTTGCATGAAATAAATACATGCTCTCTATAACAATAAATGTGTTCATTTACTATCATATCTAAATTGCACATGTTCCATTTTCTATTTCAATATTAATAAATCGTCCTGCCTGAATTAAAAGGTTGTGAGAATGTAATGTAAAATATAGGGCGGTGTCGGACGACCGAATTCACAGTCACACACATGAAATTAATATAGGGTGGCGGGTCTACAAAATGATGTCGTCTTAATTCAGTGTCGGTTTGACTTGTATTCCATTATAATTTTATCTGAGATATTTTTTTTTTTTTTTTTAAAGTACTCTGTCATTGTGTTGTATTTCGTAGTGAAACTTACTTGACAATAAAATATATTTTAGTTCGCTTTTGAACTCTCCTCCCAAAACCGCCGAATTAATTGCGTGTTTGATCAATTGTAATCGAGTTGTCATGCAATTACGCAGTTTGTTTTATGCTCTGTTTAATAATCATTAGGCTTCCAACTTAAAACAGCAATTTCTACGATTTTAAGTATTGACAAAAGTATTTAAGGATGGACATGGATAACATGATATTTAATACAACTTAACTTACCTTGTTTTTTTTTATTTTGAACCAGTTTAATCGGATCGTTCTATCACTTCCTTCCCTTCGTTGAGCGCCATGTTTGTTTTTGCGTATTAATTTATTGAAATGAATATCCTTCATATGTGGGGAGCTTCAACAACTTTAATATTGTACACTCAAAATAAGTAAAGAATATATAATAGTTATAAAACAACGAGTAATTTCTACTTTTGCCACAATGTTTTCTCAGTCCATGCGGAAAAGATTCTTAATATCACACAGTTTTAGTCAAGGTATATTGCCATAGACGACTTTGAGTATAGACTAAGATTATCCCGTGTAAGCATACGACTTGTTCTGAGTCATACTTTCTCTGTACACACGGTATCTTGATGCGCTTTCACATTGTGTTTGTAATCAAAAACTGTTATATAACTGAAACAGCGAGTTATTTCTCATTTTGTCACAATGTTTACTTTTGTTACAATGTTTTCAACTTTTTTGTTTTTAGATCACCAGAGCCTAAGGCTCAGGTGAGCTATTCCTATCACTTTTTGTCCGTCGTCCGTCCGGCGTTAACTTTTAGCTTTAAACATCATCTCCTCCCAAACTCCAAGGACAATTTCCGTGAAACATCACAGGACTGTTCCTCTGGTTGGCTTCTTTCAAAGTTGTTCAAAGATTTAAATTCCATTGAGAACTTTGGTTGCTGCGGCATCAGAAAGGGGGCAAAAGGTCCAAACTTTAAAAATCTTCTCCTCCGAATCTGCATGTCAGATTCAAATATAATTTGGTAGAAATGTTCATTGGGTGACCCTCTATAAAAAATGTTCAAGCCATACTGATTGGTCGAAAAACATGGCAGTTAGGCGGCATCAAAAAAGGGGCAAAATGACAAAATTTGAAAATTCCATTTTTATGCAAATGCTTGTCTGATTTAAAGAAAATATAATATGAATCTTACTGTAATGATCCTCTTTTTAATTTGTTTAAGCCGTTTTGATTGGTTACACAATCATAAAAACCAGGCGTCATCACAAAAGGGGTAACTTGAACTTTTAGCTACAAATGACAACCATCTCCTACCATTCCAATAGACCAATTACCACAAAACATCACAGGAATGTTCCTTTGGTGGTCCTCTTTCAAAATTGTTCAAAGATTAAAATTCCAATGAGAACTTTGGTTGCTGCGGCATCAGAAATGTCCAAACTTTAAAAATCTTCTCCTCCGAATCTGCCTGTCAGATTCAAATATAATTTGGTAGAAATGTTCCTTGGGTGACCCTCTATAAAAATTGTTCAAGCCATACTGATTGGTCGAAAAACATGGCAGTCAGGCGGCATCAGAAAAGGGGCAAAATGACAAAATTTGAAAATTCCATTTTTATGAAAGTGTTTGTCTGATTTTAAGAAAATATAATGCGAATCTTACTGTAATGATCCTCTTTTTAATTTGTTTAAGCCGTTTTGATTGGTTACACAATCATATCAACCAGGCGTCATCACAAAAAGGGTAAATTGAACTTTTAGCTACAAATGACAACCAACTCCTACCATTCCAATAGACCAATTTCCACAAAACATCACAAGAATGTTCCTTTGGTGGTCCTCTTTCAAAATTGTTCAAAGATTTAAATTCCATTGAGAACTTTGGTTGCTGCGGCATCAGAAAGTGAGAAAAATACCCAAATTTTAAAATCCTTTTCCTACATAATCTACTTGTGCGATTGCAAGATAATTTGGTAGAAATGTTTCTTAAGTGACCCTCTAAATAAACTGTTGAAGCCATATTGATTTCGTTGAAAAACTGGGCAGCAAGGCGGCATCAGGAAAGGTGCAAAATGACAAAAACTTTATAATTCCATTCTTATTAAAGTTCTTGTTATATTTCAAGATATAAATGGCCTTTACTGATAAGCTGTTTCTTGAGAAGTGTCCACTCCTTTCAGTTTCATTTGCACTCCCTGATAAAAATTTCCAGATATTTGCAGTTAAATATTTGCTACTAATTTACTATCAATTAGGTGATCGATTTAGGGCCATCTTGGCCCTCTTGTTTATTAAGGCTTTGCTATTGCATGGATACTATACAATCACAGTTCAAATACTCATGCGTCCTGGGTGAATCAAACCAGCTACTCAATAGAACTGAACACACTATGATAAAAGGAGCAATTGCCCGCCCTGCTTTCAAAGGTTGTTTTGTGTGTATTGTTGAGGTTTGAGCCGTTCTAAACATCATTCCAGTCATACCACCTCGTCAGTTCACACACTCCTGATCCATTGGTGAATCAACCCAGCTATGCATTATAACATAACACATTGTGGCAAAAGGAGCAGTTGCCCGCCATGCTTTCAAATGTCGTTTTGTTTGTATTCTAGGGGTTTTGATCTTGGAAGCGATTTGTTGCATGACTAACTAAGTGTGAAAAGTGTCATAAAACATCTGCATGTGGGAAAGGGTTTGTATGTGTTCACTGGTCTTCGCACCTCTGCAGGCAATATTCCTTTCGCCGTTATAGTGAACGAGTTCCCCATAACCACGTTGCCACATGCTTAAACTCTCTATAAATGAACTATTGAAAACATTGTGGTAAAAACAGCTTTTGCTCATCATGTTTCCAAAGGTCCTTTTGATTGCGTTGTCGGGGGGTTCCATTTTCAACAGCATTTATGACAACTTCCTGGGTGTATCAACCCAGCTACAAGATAGGACTGAAAACAGAATTGTAAGAGGAGTTTTGGGCCGTTTTCAACAGCATTTATGTCCAATCACCCTCACAGTTCACATACTCATACGTCCTGAGTGAATCAACCCAGCTGCTCAATAGAACTGAACACACTTTGACAAAAGGGGCAACTGCCCGCTCTGCTTTCAAAGGTCGTTTTGATTGCATTGTTGGTTGTTTTAGGCCGTTTTCAACAGCATTTATGTTAAATACCCCTCACTGCTCACACACACATGCTTCCTGGGTGAATCAACCAATCTACGCGATAAGACTGAAAACAGTGTGGTATAATGAGCCATTGCTCGTCATGTTTTCAACGGTCGTTTTGAGTGCACTGTACGGAGTTTTAGGCCGTTTTCAACAGCATTTATGTCCAATCACTCTCACAGTTCACAAACTCATGGGACCTGGGAGAATCAACCCAGCTATGCGTTAGGACTGAAGACAGTATGGAAAGATGAGCCATTGCTAATCATGATTTCAAAGGTCGTTTTGTTTGTTTTGTTGGGTGTTTTACGCCGGTTTCAACATCATATATGTCAAATCACCCGCACTGTTCACATACTCATGCGTCCTGGGTAATTCAATCCAGCTACTCAATAGTACTGAACACACTGTGACAAAGGGAGCAATTGCCCGCCCTGCTTTCAGAGGTCGTTTTGTTTGTATTGTTGGGTGTTTTAGGCCGTTTTCCACATCATTCCAGTCATACCACCCCGTCAGTTTACACACTCGTGATCCCTGGGTGAATCAACCCAGCTATGCAATAGACCTGAACACATTGTGGCAAGAGAAGCAATTGCCCGCCATGCTTTAAAATGTCGTTTTGTTTGCATTGTATGGGTTTTGATCTTGGAAGCGAGTTGTTACATGACTAAATAAGTGTGTAAAGAGGCATAAAATAGCTGCATGTGGGAAAGGGTTAGTATCTGTTCACGGGTCATTTTACTTTATACTTCGAAATTTGAGTTAAACTGCATATCAGGGGCCATACCGATCAGCTCACGATGTCAGATATGAATTATTGAGGATATAATGAAAATAGAAAGGCCCGGCCCGGCCGCCCGGGCAGGTTATGTTGAAAGT
>JASEVX010000476.1:0-108838 GCA_031761405.1 Serripes groenlandicus | reverse complement strand
GAACGTGAAGGAGAACGTGAAGGTGAGAGAGAGAATGTACAGGAATGAGATAACATGCGGGGAGAAAGAACGTTAATAGAGAGAGAACGTAGGGGAGAGAGATAATTTAGAGTAGATATATAACGTGGGTGAGAGAGATAACGTGGATGAGATAGAAGAGAACATGGATGAGACACATAACCGAAATGACAGATAGAACGTAGAAGAGAGAGAGAGAGACCATTAAAGAGAGAGAGAGAACGTGGAGAGAGAGAGAACGTGAAGGATATAGAGAGATAACATAGAGGAAATAAAGAGAGAACGTGAAGGAGAGATATCACGCGGAGGAAAGAGAGAACGTGGAGGAGAAAGAGAACGTAGGGGACTGAGAGAACGTGGAGGAGAAAGAGAACGGGAGGAGAGAGAGAGAACGTGGCGGAGAGAGAGAACATACTGGCGAGAGAGAACTTAAGAGTAGAGAGAGAACGTTGAAGAGAAACAGAACGTATAGGAGATAGAGAGAATGTCCAGTAATGAATGACCGTGGGGGAGAGAGAACTTTAAGAGTAGTGAGAGTAGTGAGAGACACATAAAGTAGAGTAGAGAGAGAACGTGGAGGAGAAGGAGAACGTATAGGAGAGGGAGAGAACGTGAAGAAGAGAAAGAACGTAGAAGAGAGAGAGAACGTTGAGGAGAGAGAGAACGTTGAAGAGTGAGAGAAAATGTATAGGAGAGATATAACGTTGAAGAAAGAGAGAACGGGGTGGAGGTAGAAAGAGCGTCAAGGAGATATATAAATAAATCGTGGTGTTGAGAAATAACGTAGAGGGGAGAGAGACCCTGGATAAGAGAGAGAACGTAGAAGATAGAGAGAACGTAGTGGAGAGAGAGAGTAAAGGAGAGAGAGAACGTGAATGAGAAAGATAACGTGGAAGAGAGAGAGAGGGGAGAGATAGAGAGAGAGAGAGAGAGAGAGAGAGAGAGAGAGAGAGAGAGAGAGAGAGAGAGAGAGAGAGAGAGAGAGAGAGAGAGAGAGAGAGAGAGAGAGAGAGAGAGAGAGAGAGAGATATAGAGTTATTGAGTGATAGAGAGAGAATATGAAGTAGGGAGAGACGCTGGAGGAGTGAGAGAAAGTAGAGGAGAGAGATAACGGGGAGGAGACATAGATATAGCACATGGAGGAAAGATAATGTAAAGAAGAGAGAGAACGCAGATGGAGAGAGAACGTTGAAGAGAGATATATCGTGGAGGTGATTATAGGAGATAAGTAGGAGTAAGCTAGAGGTGAGTGCTAGGGGAGAGAGCTAAGGGTGAGAGCCAATCTCTGTTATCTAGAATACTCGCTCGGTTCACCAAGTGTTTTTTCTACGAAGGGGAGATTGGAGAATCAAGATAAGACACGCGGATATAAAAGTAAGTGTTAACCCTGTTCCAGCTATTTGCTGATTTCACCAGCTTTTATTAACCAGACCTGACGTTTACCAACAATTGGAAACGTTGACCAAGATCAGCTTCTACCCTTAGGCCATCTTAACTTGACATACATAAATTGCTTTCGCTTGTATCAGTTATTTGTAAACATAAAACAAATGACCAACAATAACGCGGGATAATACACGCTTTAGGAATACAGCAACAACCACGGGTGATTATACACGCTTTAGGAATACAGCAACAACCACGGGTGATGATACACGCTTTAGGAATACAGCAACAACCACGGGTGATGATACAGTCTTTAGGAATACAGCAACAACCACGGTTGATGATACGCGCTTTATGAATACAGCAACAACCAAGATTGATAATACACGCTTTATGAATACAGCTACAACCACGGGTGATGATACACGCTTTATGAATACAGCAACAACCACGAGTGATGATACACGCTTTAGGAATACAGCTACAACCACGGGTGATGATAAACGCTTTAGGAATACAGCAACAACCACGAGTGATGATACGGGCTTTATGAATACAGCAGCAACCACGAGTGATGATACACGCTTTAGGAATACAGCTACAACCACGGGTGATGATACACGCTTTAGGAATACAGCAACAACCACGAGTGATGATACACGCTTTAGGAATACCGCTACAACCACGGGTGATGATACACGCTTTAGAAATACAGCTACAACCACGGGTGATGATACACGCTTTAGGAATACAGCAACAACCACCAGTGATGATACATGCTTTAGGAATACAGCTACAACCACGGGTGATGATACACGCTTTATGAATACAGGAACAACCATGAGTGATGATTCACACTTTAGGAATACAGCAACAACCACGGGTGATTATACACGCTTTAGGAATACAGCAACAACCACGGGTGATTATACACGCTTTAGGAATACAGCAACAACCACGAGTGATGATACACGCTTTAGGAATACAGCAACAACCACGGGTGATGATACACGTTTTAGGAATACAGCTACAACCACGAGTGATGATTCAGGGTTTAGGAATACAGGAACAACCACGGGTGATTATACACGCTTTAGGAATACAGCAACAACCACGAGTGATGATACACGCTTTAGGAATACAGCAACAACCACGGGCGATGATACACGATTTAGGAATACAGCAACAATAACGGTTGATGATACACGCTTTAGGAATACAGCTACAACCACGGGTGATAATACACACTTTAGGAATACAGCAACAACAACGAGTGATGATACACGCTTTAGGAATACAGCAACAACCACGGTTCATGATACACGCTTTAGGAATACAGCAACAACCACGGGTGATGATACACGCTTTAGGAATACAGCAACAACCACGGGTGATGATACACGCTTTAGGAACACAGGAACAACCACAAGCGATGATACACGATTTAGGAATACAGCAACAACCACGGGCGATGATACACGCTTTATGAATACAGCTACAACCACGGGTGATGATACACGCTTTGGGAATACAGCTACAACCACGGGTGATGATACACGCTTTAGGAATACAGGAACAACCACGGATGATGATACACGCTTTAGGAATACAGCTACAACCACGGGTGATGATACACGCTTTGGGAATACAGCTACAACCACGGATGATGATACACGCTTTAGGAATACAGCTACAACCACGGGTGATGATACACGCTTTGGGAATACAGCTACAACCACGGATGATGATACACGCTTTATGAATACAGGAACAACCACGGGAGATGATACACGCTTTATGAATACAGCTACAACCACGGGTGATGATACACGCTTTGGGAATACAGCTACAACCACGGATGATGATACACGCTTTAGGAATACAGCTACAACCACGGGTGATGATACACACTTTAGGAATACAGCAACAATAACTGTTGATCATACATGCTTTAGGTAAATTGATGATACACCCTTTAGGAATACAGCCAAAAATAGTTCATGGTTTTGATGTATGTCAACGAACAAAAAACCTGAGCATAAATAAAAAATATTCAATTCGGGATCGGTTCATTTATTTCATTTTGGTTTTCCACAAGGGCACTCCACCATGATCTTCGTGGCACGTTTAGGGAACGAACACGGGATGCCTATTTTGTAATCCTGACTTTAACCATTCGACCATGGCCCCCGGTCGGTTCATACTTAAGACTAACATGCAGTAGTATCGACTTCCCTCATTGACGCCAAGGGATTCTGGGATACCATAACGATATATTTATTGATGTCCGGATACAAGAGTACATGATGTACTGGTTAGCCCTTTTCATCATACTGACGGACGCTTTTTGATGCCTCTATAGCAGAATTCGTTTGAACACTTTGTGACAAAGGAGATATTGCTTAAAATAAACATTTCACTTTTTGCCATTATGTTTTTAACCGTATTCAATAACTATACTTCATATATAGAGATGTTCACAAGTTTGCATGGATGTCTTTCGCTGAAGAGTTGTTGTATGTCTGAAGTTGTTATATATACTTACGAAACGCCGTGATATACCTGACGCACTGTTGGAAACAGCCTTAAATGACATTCAAACTGGTTATATACTTACGAAACGCCGTGATATACCTAACGCACTGTTGGAAATAGCCTTAAATGTCATTCTAACTGGTTATATACTTACGAAACGCTGTGATATATCTGACACACTGTTGGAAACGGCCTTAATTGACATTCTAACAAACATACAAATTAAATAATCATAATCAAAATGTCTTGGAATGTAAGAAAATGTGCACATTTGAATTCTGAATTTGTTTTGTGTTTCAATTGTGTATCAAGTGTTGTTTACTTTACATACTTCTGAATGCGTCTCAAACTACAACAACAACTTTGAAAAAATCAAGTCAAAACTAGGTAAAATCTCTAAAATAGACAACATAAATAATTAATAGAGTTACAATCATTGAGACAACATAAATAATTAATAGAGTTACAATCATTGAGACAACATCAATACTTAATAGAGTTACAATCATTGTGACAACATAAATAATGAATAAAGTTAAAATCATTGAGATAAAAGGAGAAATTTCTCACTATTAGCAATGTCTGCCCTAACCGCAATGTTTTCAAAAGTCGTCTGCTGCAAATGTGCCACAGTGGAAAAGTGGGCAAGTGTGGAAGGGTTAAAAGTCATCTTCTGCAAATGTGTCACAGTGGGAAAGTGGGCAAGTGTGGAAGGGTTAAAAGTCGTCTGCTGCAAATGTGTCACAGTGGGAAAGTGGGCAAGTGTGGAAGGGTTAAAAGTCATCTGCTGCAAATGTGTCACAGTGGGGAAGTGGAAAAGTGGGGAAGGGTTAAAAGTCATCTGCTGCAAATGTGTCACAGTGGGGAAGTGGGCAAGTGGGAAAGATTTAAAAGTCGTCTGCTGCAAATGTGTCACAGTGGGAAAGTGGGCAAGTGGGAAAGGTTTAAAAGTCGTCTGCTGCAAATGTGTCACAGTGGAACAGTGGATAAGTGTGGAAGGGTTAAAAGTTGTTTGCTGCAAATGTGTCACAGTGGGAAAGTAGACAAGTGTGGAAGGGTTAAATGTCGTCTGCTGCAAATGTGTCACAGTGTGAAAGTGGACAAGTGTGGAAGGGTTAAACGTCGTCTGCTGCAAATGTGTCACAGTGGGAAAGTGGGCAAGTGTGAAAGGGTTAAAAATCGTCTGCTTCAAATGTGTCAAAGTGGGAAAGTGGGCAAGTGGGGAAGGGTTAAAAGTCATCTGCTGCAAATGTGTCACAGTGGGAAAGTGGGCAAGTGTGAAAGGGTTAAAAGTCATCTGCTGCAAATGTGTCACAGTGGGAAAGTGGGCGAGTGTGGAAGGGTTAAAAGTCATCTACTGCAAATGTGTCACAGTGGGAAAGTGGGCGAGTGTGGAAGGGTTTAAAGTCGTCTGCTGCAAATGTGTCACAGTGGGAAAGTGGGCAAGTGGGGAAGGGTTAAAAGTCATCTGCTGCAAATGTGTCACAGTGGGAAAGTGGGCAAGTGTGGAAGGGTTAAAAGTCGTCTGCTGTAAATGTGTCACAGTGGGAAAGTGAGCAAGTGTGGAAGGGTTAAAAGTCGTCTGCTGCAAATGTGTCACAGTGGGAAAGTGGGCAAGTGGGGAAGGGTTAACAGTTCGAGACCCATAAAATATATGCTGTCGGTACTTTGCAAACAGCAAGGATGAATATCGGTCTGCGCCAATTCCGTTTCGTTATATGAGCCATCCCGCGAGAAAAACCAACATTGCTGATTCTGCGTAAAGTATCGACCCGGATCAGCATAAACATACCGCACAAGCTAACCCGGACAGACAATTTTCGCCTCCCGTGGAATTTCTGTTTCAGGAATCATTACTCTATACCTATATCCCCCTGAGTCGGAATTTGTCGGCCCAGATTAGCCTGTGTGGAATGATCAGCCTAATCTAGGTCGATACATTTCGCAGATGCCATAATGTTGGTTTTCTCGTTGAACGGCTCATATAGTTGTAAAAGCATCGTTCGTAGCCAATGGTTTAAAGACTATTGATTATAATATTAACAAATATAAATTGTTACAAAATTAACCCTTTCCAAACTTCACTAGCTATTTACTGCAGCAAACGACTTTTGAAATAATTGTTGCTAAATGACACATCGCATCACGTGACATACTCTGACATGAGCCAGTGTATGTCACAAGGAACAAGATGATTTTTGAGGAAGGTAAACATAAATATCAGACTGTACATATAGTATACATCAAGATCTATACTGTTCACATATTACACACAGATGTTTGTTAGGAGATTTGTTAACTACGGGAAACACAACCATGGTATCGTTTCCCCGTTACGGAAGTTCAACACTTTCTTAGTACACAATGCGGCTGATAAACCCTATACCGCATGTAATAATGAGTAAATTGTGATTAAATGGTTTCATTCTAAGTCGTCTGCTGTAGATTTGTCATATGTGTCGTTATGTGAGAAAACAAACATTATGGCCTCTGCGTAATGTATCGACCAAGATTAGCCTGCGCAGTTAGCAGAGGCTAATCCGAGCCGACACGTTCCGTTTCCAATTGATAGAGGTACATGTATATAGTAATGATTCATGAAACAGAAAATCCACAGGATGCGAACATTGTCTGTCCAGGTTAGCCTATGCGATATGCTTAGGCTGATCCGGGTCGATACTTTGCATGGTATGAAAACATAACGAGAAAAGGAGAAATAGTAACGCGCAATACAAATGGAAATGGAAATCAAATGAAATATTTTGAAGAAATCAAGTCATTATAGGAAAAGTTAAACATATCTCCCTTTGAACGTGTTTTGGCAATGTTGGGACAAATGCAGTGAATTGTTCGTATGAAAGAACGAGTTTACCTCTAATTTCAATCGACATAATATGAGTTAACCCTTTCCCACGTGCAGACACTTTCTGACGAAAGATTCGTCTGGAACAAATGCAGTAAATTGTTCGTATGGAAGAACGAGTTTACCTCTAATTTCAATCGGCATAATATGAGTTAACCCTTTTCCTGCGTGCAGACACTTTCCGACGTTCCCTACAGAAGACCACTTTTGAAAGCATTGTGACCAAATCAGGAATTTCTCATTATGAGCACAACGCTTTCAATTCTATTTGATAGTAATGCTTTCATCATTGGCGAATGTACATAACCTATATTTTACAAAAAAAAATGAAACTTTGTAAAAAATTAGAACTGCTCATCATGAGACAATTCTCCATGTGTCACAGTTCCCTGGGCATCTGAGTTAAACTGTTCACACAATCAGCAAAAAGAGTTAAACCGCTCACACTATCATCAAAAATAGTTAAACCGTTCACACAATCAGCAAAAACAGTTAAACCGTTCACACAACAATCAGCAAAAAGAGTTAAACCATTCACACAATCAGCAAAAAGAGTTAAAGCGTTCACACAATCAGCAAAAAGAGTCAAATTGTTCACACAATCAGCAAAAAGAGTAAAACCGTTTACACGATTAGCAAAAAGAGTTAGACCGTTCACACAATCAGCAAAAATAGTTAAGCCATTCACACAATCAGCAACAAGAGTTAAACCGCTCACACAATTAGCAAAAAAGAGTTAAAACGTTCATACAATCAGCAAAAAGAGTTACACCGTTCATACAATCAGCAAAAATAGTTAAACAGTTCACATAATCAGCAAAAAAATTAGACGGTTCACACAATCAGCAAAAAGAGTTAATCCGTTT
The DNA here is from genome assembly GCA_031761405.1 of Serripes groenlandicus. Classification (NCBI taxonomy): domain Eukaryota; kingdom Metazoa; phylum Mollusca; class Bivalvia; order Cardiida; family Cardiidae; genus Serripes; species Serripes groenlandicus. The sequence continues at coordinate 101,170 of JASEVX010000476.1, read as the reverse complement.
ACACAATCAGCAAAAAGAGTTAAACCGTTCACATAATCAGCAAAAAGAGTTAAACCGTTCAAACAATCAGCAAAAATAGTTAAACCGTTCACACAATCAACAAAAAGAGTTAAACCATTCACACAATCAGCAAAAAGAGTTAAACTGTTCACACAATCAGCAAAAATAGTTAAACCATTCACACAATCAGCAAACAGAGTTAAACCGTTCACACAATCAGCAAACAGAGTAAAACCGTTCACACAATCAGCAAACAGAGTTAAACCGTTCACACAATCAGCAAACAGAGTTAAACCATTCACACAATCAGAAAAAAAGAGATAAACCGTTCACACAATTAGTAAAAAGAGTTAAACCATTTACACACTCAGCAAATTTGCAGCACGACAATAACAATATTTATGCAAAATTATGGAAAGTCTCTGAAAAAGAAAAGTGTTATTTCAAAAGAGTTAAAAACACTGTGGCAGCGTATTAAGAGGGAAATGGATACACACATAACCTTCGGTATACAATCTACAAGACACGCTTTATGATTCCTTTCAGAAGAATTGAACATTTTAACTTCCTCTTTCTTAAAGTAGAATAATATATATAATATTAACAATATATGGCAAAATGTGTGCTACGAGGTAAGATACTACATGTATTACTACTACTTCTTCTACTATCACTACTATTAGTACAAATATTACTACTTTTATTACATCCTTAACTGGTATTGATACTCTTTTTCCACATCTACCTACAACAACAACAACTACTTCTACCACCAAAATAGTTTATACTGTCACTATCTCTTATTCTACTATAACAACATCTACTAGTGTCATTAATGTTATCATTTTATTTATTTAATATGTTAATATTTTGATATTTGTAATAATAATAGTTGTATCGTTGTTACTGTCATGCCAGGCTATTGTAGCTCAGTCGGTAGCAACGCGGGCTATCTTTCAAGGGGTTGCGAGTTCGAGTACCAGTTTGGCAAACATTCTTTCTGACGTTCGAAAAAACGTCAATGTGACAAGGGTCTTTCGTCTTTCGCCAATTGGCTAACAGTCTATTTGGAAAAGCAGCCAGTTTGTTGGAAAGTATGTTGTGTGGAATACTGGTATGAGAAAGCTGGGAAATACATGAGTAGGTGAACTGGCCGCCGTGATATAATTGAACAAATGATGAGTGAAAGCTGCGGAAACCCAAACAATAAATACTCGTAACTTGACTACATACTTTAATACCAAGATATATCACATATCGAACCATTAAATCCTATATATGTAGAATGCTAAATTGATGACTATATTCACAATAATAATTCAGTCGTTCATTTACTCGTTCGTCCACTCGTTCGTTTGGGTGTACTTGTGTGCGGTCGTTCATTCTGAGACTTGTTATTATTACAGTGAATGGTTGATTAATTGGTTAGTTGATTGAGTGTTAGATTATTCGACTGACTTGACATACATACAGACATTTATTCGTGCATTCATTCATTCGTTCATACACTCATTTATTCACTCATTCTTTCATTCACTCATTTATTCAATCATTCTTTCACTCATTCTTTCATTCACTCATTCATTAATATTCTTCTATTCTTTCATTCATTCACTCACTCAATATTTGTTTCACTCACTCACTCGATCTTTTAATCACTCACTCACCTGATTACTCCATTCATTAATTCATCTATCCATTCAATCATGCATTCGTTTGCTCATTCATCTATTTACTAATTTACTCACTCATTCCGTATGCATCCTGCTTTGTATCAACCACACCAACTCAATCATGCCCTGTGTGTGACCTTACTTACAGTGTAAGGTATATTAATGGGTAACACTCTGGATTTATCATTTGCATGCCTTGTTTTTCGTTTCGACAAGAATGCTAACTTCACCCACATTTTAAACATGTTACAACTTGCTCTAGCCTCTAACAAACCACACACATATTAGTTATTTATCAGTGTTCCCATTGTACTTTCATGCTTATATATGTTCGATCTCTTTTTCTTTCTTTTTCTTCTTAATGTGCTCATTTTTTCATATTTTCATGTTTATATGTTCGATCTTGATGTGTTCATGTTTTCTTTTGTATAATACTATGTGTTAGATAATCTATAGTATTCTATGTATTGTAATGCTCTTCATTTTTGGAGGAAATAAAGAATATAAACACTTTTGAAAGCATTGCGACCAAATCAGGAATTACTCATTATGAACCCACTGATTTCAGTTATATGTGATAGTAATGCTTTCATCAATGGAGAATGTCCATATCTTAACCGATATTGAAATAAAATGGAAACTTTGTAAATAATAAAAACTGATCATCATGAGACAATTCTCCATGTGTCACAGTTACCTGGGCATGTTACATTAATTACAACTAGTTTATATCCATCTAACATCGGTTATTACTAGTTCATATCCATCTTACATAGGTTATAACTAGTTCGTATCCATATAACATCGGTTATAACTAGTTCATATCCATTTAACATCGGTTATAACTAGTTCATTTCCATCTTACATCGGTTATAACTAGTTCATATCCATCTAACATTCATATCCATCTTACATCGGTTATAACTAGTTCATATCTATCTTACATCGGTTATAACTAGTTCATATCCATTAAACATCGGTTATAATTAGTTCATATCCATCTTACATTGGTTATAACTAGTTCATATCCATCTAAAATGCATATCCTTCTTTCATCGGTTATAACTCTATAACACTATTTATATTTATTGTTTACATTATATGCTGATGGCCTAATATTTACACAAGCCTTATGAATGCTTTGAAAACATTGTAAATACATTTGAGCCGTTCCACGAGAAAAGGGACAGACTGAAAATATCAGACTGTACATATAGTATACATCAAGATCTATACTGTTCACATATTACACACAGATGTTTGTTAGGAGATTTGTTAACTACGGGAAACACAACCATGGTATCGTTTCCCCGTTACGGAAGTTCAACACTTTCTTAGTACACAATGCGGCTGATAAACCCTATACCGCATGTAATAATGAGTAAATTGTGATTAAATGGTTTCATTCTAAGTCGTCTGCTGTAGATTTGTCATATGTGTCGTTATGTGAGAAAACAAACATTATGGCCTCTGCGTAATGTATCGACCAAGATTAGCCTGCGCAGTTAGCAGAGGCTAATCCGAGCCGACACGTTCCGTTTCCAATTGATAGAGGTACATGTATATAGTAATGATTCATGAAACAGAAAATCCACAGGATGCGAACATTGTCTGTCCAGGTTAGCCTATGCGATATGCTTAGGCTGATCCGGGTCGATACTTTGCATGGTATGAAAACATAACGAGAAAAGGAGAAATAGTAACGCGCAATACAAATGGAAATGGAAATCAAATGAAATATTTTGAAGAAATCAAGTCATTATAGGAAAAGTTAAACATATCTCCCTTTGAACGTGTTTTGGCAATGTTGGGACAAATGCAGTGAATTGTTCGTATGAAAGAACGAGTTTACCTCTAATTTCAATCGACATAATATGAGTTAACCCTTTCCCACGTGCAGACACTTTCTGACGAAAGATTCGTCTGGAACAAATGCAGTAAATTGTTCGTATGGAAGAACGAGTTTACCTCTAATTTCAATCGGCATAATATGAGTTAACCCTTTTCCTGCGTGCAGACACTTTCCGACGTTCCCTACAGAAGACCACTTTTGAAAGCATTGTGACCAAATCAGGAATTTCTCATTATGAGCACAACGCTTTCAATTCTATTTGATAGTAATGCTTTCATCATTGGCGAATGTACATAACCTATATTTTACAAAAAAAAATGAAACTTTGTAAAAAATTAGAACTGCTCATCATGAGACAATTCTCCATGTGTCACAGTTCCCTGGGCATCTGAGTTAAACTGTTCACACAATCAGCAAAAAGAGTTAAACCGCTCACACTATCATCAAAAATAGTTAAACCGTTCACACAATCAGCAAAAACAGTTAAACCGTTCACACAACAATCAGCAAAAAGAGTTAAACCATTCACACAATCAGCAAAAAGAGTTAAAGCGTTCACACAATCAGCAAAAAGAGTCAAATTGTTCACACAATCAGCAAAAAGAGTAAAACCGTTTACACGATTAGCAAAAAGAGTTAGACCGTTCACACAATCAGCAAAAATAGTTAAGCCATTCACACAATCAGCAACAATAGTTAAACCGCTCACACAATTAGCAAAAAAGAGTTAAAACGTTCATACAATCAGCAAAAAGAGTTACACCGTTCATACAATCAGCAAAAATAGTTAAACAGTTCACATAATCAGCAAAAAAATTAGACGGTTCACACAATCAGCAAAAAGAGTTAATCCGTTTACACAATCAGCAAAAAGAGTTAAACCGTTCACATAATCAGCAAAAAGAGTTAAACCGTTCAAACAATCAGCAAAAATAGTTAAACCGTTCACACAATCAACAAAAAGAGTTAAACCATTCACACAATCAGCAAAAAGAGTTAAACTGTTCACACAATCAGCAAAAAGAGTTAAACCATTCACACAATCAGCAAACAGAGTTAAACCGTTCACACAATCAGCAAACAGAGTAAAACCGTTCACACAATCAGCAAACAGAGTTAAACCGTTCACACAATCAGCAAACAGAGTTAAACCATTCACACAATCAGAAAAAAAGAGATAAACCGTTCACACAATTAGTAAAAAGAGTTAAACCATTTACACACTCAGCAAATTTGCAGCACGACAATAACAATATTTATGCAAAATTATGGAAAGTCTCTGAAAAAGAAAAGTGTTATTTCAAAAGAGTTAAAAACACTGTGGCAGCGTATTAAGAGGGAAATGGATACACACATAACCTTCGGTATACAATCTACAAGACACGCTTTATGATTCCTTTCAGAAGAATTGAACATTTTAACTTCCTCTTTCTTAAAGTAGAATAATATATATAATATTAACAATATATGGCAAAATGTGTGCTACGAGGTAAGATACTACATGTATTACTACTACTTCTTCTACTATCACTACTATTAGTACAAATATTACTACTTTTATTACATCCTTAACTGGTATTGATACTCTTTTTCCACATCTACCTACAACAACAACAACTACTTCTACCACCAAAATAGTTTATACTGTCACTATCTCTTATTCTACTATAACAACATCTACTAGTGTCATTAATGTTATCATTTTATTTATTTAATATGTTAATATTTTGATATTTGTAATAATAATAGTTGTATCGTTGTTACTGTCATGCCAGGCTATTGTAGCTCAGTCGGTAGCAACGCGGGCTATCTTTCAAGGGGTTGCGAGTTCGAGTACCAGTTTGGCAAACATTCTTTCTGACGTTCGAAAAAACGTCAATGTGACAAGGGTCTTTCGTCTTTCGCCAATTGGCTAACAGTCTATTTGGAAAAGCAGCCAGTTTGTTGGAAAGTATGTTGTGTGGAATACTGGTATGAGAAAGCTGGGAAATACATGAGTAGGTGAACTGGCCGCCGTGATATAATTGAACAAATGATGAGTGAAAGCTGCGGAAACCCAAACAATAAATACTCGTAACTTGACTACATACTTTAATACCAAGATATATCACATATCGAACCATTAAATCCTATATATGTAGAATGCTAAATTGATGACTATATTCACAATAATAATTCAGTCGTTCATTTACTCGTTCGTCCACTCGTTCGTTTGGGTGTACTTGTGTGCGGTCGTTCATTCTGAGACTTGTTATTATTACAGTGAATGGTTGATTAATTGGTTAGTTGATTGAGTGTTAGATTATTCGACTGACTTGACATACATACAGACATTTATTCGTGCATTCATTCATTCGTTCATACACTCATTTATTCAATCATTCTTTCACTCATTCTTTCATTCACTCATTCATTAATATTCTTCTATTCTTTCATTCATTCACTCACTCAATATTTGTTTCACTCACTCACTCGATCTTTTAATCACTCACTCACCTGATTACTCCATTCATTAATTCATCTATCCATTCAATCATGCATTCGTTTGCTCATTCATCTATTTACTAATTTACTCACTCATTCCGTATGCATCCTGCTTTGTATCAACCACACCAACTCAATCATGCCCTGTGTGTGACCTTACTTACAGTGTAAGGTATATTAATGGGTAACACTCTGGATTTATCATTTGCATGCCTTGTTTTTCGTTTCGACAAGAATGCTAACTTCACCCACATTTTAAACATGTTACAACTTGCTCTAGCCTCTAACAAACCACACACATATTAGTTATTTATCAGTGTTCCCATTGTACTTTCATGCTTATATATGTTCGATCTCTTTTTCTTTCTTTTTCTTCTTAATGTGCTCATTTTTTCATATTTTCATGTTTATATGTTCGATCTTGATGTGTTCATGTTTTCTTTTGTATAATACTATGTGTTAGATAATCTATAGTATTCTATGTATTGTAATGCTCTTCATTTTTGGAGGAAATAAAGAATATATACACTTTTGAAAGCATTGCGACCAAATCAGGAATTACTCATTATGAACCCACTGATTTCAGTTATATGTGATAGTAATGCTTTCATCAATGGAGAATGTCCATATCTTAACCGATATTGAAATAAAATGGAAACTTTGTAAATAATAAAAACTGATCATCATGAGACAATTCTCCATGTGTCACAGTTACCTGGGCATGTTACATTAATTACAACTAGTTTATATCCATCTAACATCGGTTATTACTAGTTCATATCCATCTTACATAGGTTATAACTAGTTCGTATCCATATAACATCGGTTATAACTAGTTCATATCCATTTAACATCGGTTATAACTAGTTCATTTCCATCTTACATCGGTTATAACTAGTTCATATCCATCTAACATTCATATCCATCTTACATCGGTTATAACTAGTTCATATCTATCTTACATCGGTTATAACTAGTTCATATCCATTAAACATCGGTTATAATTAGTTCATATCCATCTTACATTGGTTATAACTAGTTCATATCCATCTAAAATGCATATCCTTCTTTCATCGGTTATAACTCTATAACACTATTTATATTTATTGTTTACATTATATGCTGATGGCCTAATATTTACACAAGCCTTATGAATGCTTTGAAAACATTGTAAATACATTTGAGCCGTTCCACGAGAAAAGGGACAGACTGAAAATATCAGACTGTACATATAGTATACATCAAGATCTATACTGTTCACATATTACACACAGATGTTTGTTAGGAGATTTGTTAACTACGGGAAACACAACCATGGTATCGTTTCCCCGTTACGGAAGTTCAACACTTTCTTAGTACACAATGCGGCTGATAAACCCTATACCGCATGTAATAATGAGTAAATTGTGATTAAATGGTTTCATTCTAAGTCGTCTGCTGTAGATTTGTCATATGTGTCGTTATGTGAGAAAACAAACATTATGGCCTCTGCGTAATGTATCGACCAAGATTAGCCTGCGCAGTTAGCAGAGGCTAATCCGAGCCGACACGTTCCGTTTCCAATTGATAGAGGTACATGTATATAGTAATGATTCATGAAACAGAAAATCCACAGGATGCGAACATTGTCTGTCCAGGTTAGCCTATGCGATATGCTTAGGCTGATCCGGGTCGATACTTTGCATGGTATGAAAACATAACGAGAAAAGGAGAAATAGTAACGCGCAATACAAATGGAAATGGAAATCAAATGAAATATTTTGAAGAAATCAAGTCATTATAGGAAAAGTTAAACATATCTCCCTTTGAACGTGTTTTGGCAATGTTGGGACAAATGCAGTGAATTGTTCGTATGAAAGAACGAGTTTACCTCTAATTTCAATCGACATAATATGAGTTAACCCTTTCCCACGTGCAGACACTTTCTGACGAAAGATTCGTCTGGAACAAATGCAGTAAATTGTTCGTATGGAAGAACGAGTTTACCTCTAATTTCAATCGGCATAATATGAGTTAACCCTTTTCCTGCGTGCAGACACTTTCCGACGTTCCCTACAGAAGACCACTTTTGAAAGCATTGTGACCAAATCAGGAATTTCTCATTATGAGCACAACGCTTTCAATTCTATTTGATAGTAATGCTTTCATCATTGGCGAATGTACATAACCTATATTTTACAAAAAAAAATGAAACTTTGTAAAAAATTAGAACTGCTCATCATGAGACAATTCTCCATGTGTCACAGTTCCCTGGGCATCTGAGTTAAACTGTTCACACAATCAGCAAAAAGAGTTAAACCGCTCACACTATCATCAAAAATAGTTAAACCGTTCACACAATCAGCAAAAACAGTTAAACCGTTCACACAACAATCAGCAAAAAGAGTTAAACCATTCACACAATCAGCAAAAAGAGTTAAAGCGTTCACACAATCAGCAAAAAGAGTCAAATTGTTCACACAATCAGCAAAAAGAGTAAAACCGTTTACACGATTAGCAAAAAGAGTTAGACCGTTCACACAATCAGCAAAAATAGTTAAGCCATTCACACAATCAGCAACAAGAGTTAAACCGCTCACACAATTAGCAAAGAAGAGTTAAAACGTTCATACAATCAGCAAAAAGAGTTACACCGTTCATACAATCAGCAAAAATAGTTAAACAGTTCACATAATCAGCAAAAAAATTAGACGGTTCACACAATCAGCAAAAAGAGTTAATCCGTTTACACAATCAGCAAAAAGAGTTAAACCGTTCACATAATCAGCAAAAAGAGTTAAACCGTTCAAACAATCAGCAAAAATAGTTAAACCGTTCACACAATCAACAAAAAGAGTTAAACCATTCACACAATCAGCAAAAAGAGTTAAACTGTTCACACAATCAGCAAAAAGAGTTAAACCATTCACACAATCAGCAAACAGAGTTAAACCGTTCACACAATCAGCAAACAGAGTAAAACCGTTCACACAATCAGCAAACAGAGTTAAACCGTTCACACAATCAGCAAACAGAGTTAAACCATTCACACAATCAGAAAAAAAGAGATAAACCGTTCACACAATTAGTAAAAAGAGTTAAACCATTTACACACTCAGCAAATTTGCAGCACGACAATAACAATATTTATGCAAAATTATGGAAAGTCTCTGAAAAAGAAAAGTGTTATTTCAAAAGAGTTAAAAACACTGTGGCAGCGTATTAAGAGGGAAATGGATACACACATAACCTTCGGTATACAATCTACAAGACACGCTTTATGATTCCTTTCAGAAGAATTGAACATTTTAACTTCCTCTTTCTTAAAGTAGAATAATATATATAATATTAACAATATATGGCAAAATGTGTGCTACGAGGTAAGATACTACATGTATTACTACTACTTCTTCTACTATCACTACTATTAGTACAAATATTACTACTTTTATTACATCCTTAACTGGTATTGATACTCTTTTTCCACATCTACCTACAACAACAACAACTACTTCTACCACCAAAATAGTTTATACTGTCACTATCTCTTATTCTACTATAACAACATCTACTAGTGTCATTAATGTTATCATTTTATTTATTTAATATGTTAATATTTTGATATTTGTAATAATAATAGTTGTATCGTTGTTACTGTCATGCCAGGCTATTGTAGCTCAGTCGGTAGCAACGCGGGCTATCTTTCAAGGGGTTGCGAGTTCGAGTACCAGTTTGGCAAACATTCTTTCTGACGTTCGAAAAAACGTCAATGTGACAAGGGTCTTTCGTCTTTCGCCAATTGGCTAACAGTCTATTTGGAAAAGCAGCCAGTTTGTTGGAAAGTATGTTGTGTGGAATACTGGTATGAGAAAGCTGGGAAATACATGAGTAGGTGAACTGGCCGCCGTGATATAATTGAACAAATGATGAGTGAAAGCTGCGGAAACCCAAACAATAAATACTCGTAACTTGACTACATACTTTAATACCAAGATATATCACATATCGAACCATTAAATCCTATATATGTAGAATGCTAAATTGATGACTATATTCACAATAATAATTCAGTCGTTCATTTACTCGTTCGTCCACTCGTTCGTTTGGGTGTACTTGTGTGCGGTCGTTCATTCTGAGACTTGTTATTATTACAGTGAATGGTTGATTAATTGGTTAGTTGATTGAGTGTTAGATTATTCGACTGACTTGACATACATACAGACATTTATTCGTGCATTCATTCATTCGTTCATACACTCATTTATTCACTCATTCTTTCATTCACTCATTTATTCAATCATTCTTTCACTCATTCTTTCATTCACTCATTCATTAATATTCTTCTATTCTTTCATTCATTCACTCACTCAATATTTGTTTCACTCACTCACTCGATCTTTTAATCACTCACTCACCTGATTACTCCATTCATTAATTCATCTATCCATTCAATCATGCATTCGTTTGCTCATTCATCTATTTACTAATTTACTCACTCATTCCGTATGCATCCTGCTTTGTATCAACCACACCAACTCAATCATGCCCTGTGTGTGACCTTACTTACAGTGTAAGGTATATTAATGGGTAACACTCTGGATTTATCATTTGCATGCCTTGTTTTTCGTTTCGACAAGAATGCTAACTTCACCCACATTTTAAACATGTTACAACTTGCTCTAGCCTCTAACAAACCACACACATATTAGTTATTTATCAGTGTTCCCATTGTACTTTCATGCTTATATATGTTCGATCTCTTTTTCTTTCTTTTTCTTCTTAATGTGCTCATTTTTTCATATTTTCATGTTTATATGTTCGATCTTGATGTGTTCATGTTTTCTTTTGTATAATACTATGTGTTAGATAATCTATAGTATTCTATGTATTGTAATGCTCTTCATTTTTGGAGGAAATAAAGAATATATACACTTTTGAAAGCACTGCGACCAAATCAGGAATTACTCATTATGAACCCACTGATTTCAGTTATATGTGATAGTAATGCTTTCATCAATGGAGAATGTCCATATCTTAACCGATATTGAAATAAAATGGAAACTTTGTAAATAATAAAAACTGATCATCATGAGACAATTCTCCATGTGTCACAGTTACCTGGGCATGTTACATTAATTACAACTAGTTTATATCCATCTAACATCGGTTATTACTAGTTCATATCCATCTTACATAGGTTATAACTAGTTCGTATCCATATAACATCGGTTATAACTAGTTCATATCCATTTAACATCGGTTATAACTAGTTCATTTCCATCTTACATCGGTTATAACTAGTTCATATCCATCTAACATTCATATCCATCTTACATCGGTTATAACTAGTTCATATCTATCTTACATCGGTTATAACTAGTTCATATCCATTAAACATCGGTTATAATTAGTTCATATCCATCTTACATTGGTTATAACTAGTTCATATCCATCTAAAATGCATATCCTTCTTTCATCGGTTATAACTCTATAACACTATTTATATTTATTGTTTACATTATATGCTGATGGCCTAATATTTACACAAGCCTTATGAATGCTTTGAAAACATTGTAAATACATTTGAGCCGTTCCACGAGAAAAGGGACATTGTGAACGGACTGGCACTTTTCGCCTCCTGTGGATTTCTTTTTCAGGAATCATTACTCTATACCTCTATCCCCCTGAGACGCAGACGTCATACTGTTGGTTTTCTCACGGGGACGGCTCATATGAGCAAATATGTTGTACGTGGTAAAGGGGTAAATGTAAACTGAAATTTTGAATTAGAAGAACTGATCTGGATTAAACTGCCATATAGGTTTATCAGAACAAGAAACGATCAAATCAGGGTAAACAAAACATTGCGGGATAATGAAACAAACAATTCATCCTCGTGCAAAACCATTTCTCAACCTATCAGTGTCAAATTCGATTATTAGACAAAAAGGTTAAAGCGTTCACACAATCAGCAAAAAGAGTAAAACCGTTCACACGATCAGCAAAAAGAGTTAAACCGTTCGAACAATAAGCAAAAAGAGTTAAACCGTTCACACAATCAGCAAAAAGGGTTAAACCGTTCACACAATCAGCAAAAAGAGTTAAACTGTTCACACAATCAGCAAATAGAGTTAAACCGTTCACACAATCAGCAAAAAGAGTTAAACTGTTCACACAATCAGCAAAAAGAGTTAAACCGTTCACACAATAAAAAAAAAAGAGTTAAACCGTTCACACAATCAGTAAAAAGAGTTAAACCGTTCACACAATCAGCAAAAAGATTTAAACCGTTCAAACAATCAGCAAAAAGGGTTAAACAGTTCACACAATCAGCAGAAAGAGTTAAACCGTTTACACAATCAGCAAAAAGAGTTAAACCGTTCACACAATCAGCAAAAACAGTAAAACCGTTCACACAATCAGCAAACAGAGCTAGACCTTTCACACAATCAGCAAAAAGTGTTAAACCGTTCACACAATCAGCAAAAATAGTTAAACCGTTCACACAATCAGCAAAAAGAGTTAAGCCGTTCACACACTCAGCAAAAATAGTTAAACCGTTCACACACTCAGCAAAAAGAGTTAAACCGTTCACACAATCAGCAAAAAGAGTTAAACCGTTCACACAATCAGCACAAAGAGTTAAACCGTTCACACAATCAGCAAAAAGAGTTAAACCATTCACACAATCAGCACAAAGAGTTAAACCGTTCACACAATCAGCACAAAGAGTTAAACCGTTCACACACTCAGCAAAAAGAGTTAAACCGTTCACACAATCAGCACAAAGAGTTAAACCGTTCACACAATCAGCACAAAGAGTTAAACCGTTTACACACTCAGTAAAAAGAGTTAAACCGTTCACACAATCAGCACAAAGAGTTAAACCGTTCACACAATCAGCAAAAAGAGTTAAACCATTCACACAATCAGCAAAAAGAGTTAAACTGTTCACACAATCAGCACAAAGAGTTAAACCGTTCACACAATTACAGCAAAAAATATTTAAACCGTTCACACAATCAGCAAAAAGAGTAAAACCGTTCACACAATCAGCAAAAAGAGTAAAACCGTTCACACAATCAGCACAAAGAGTTAAACCGTTTACACACTCAGTAAAAAGAGTTAAACCGTTCACACAATCAGCACAAAGAGTTAAACCGTTCACACAATCAGCAAAAAGAGTTAAACCATTCACACAATCAGCAAAAAGAGTTAAACCGTTCACACAATCAGCACAAAGAGTTAAACCGTTCACACAATTACAGCAACAAATATTTAAACCGTTCACACAATCAGCAAAAAGAGTAAAACCGTTCACACAATCAGCAAAAAGAGTTAAACTGTTCACACAATCAGCAAAAAGAGTTAAACCGTTCACACAATCAGAAAAAGGAGTTAAACCGTTCACACAATCAGCAACAAGAGTTAAACCGTTCAAACAATCAGCAAAAAGTGTTAACCAGTTCACACAATCAGCAGAAAGAGTTAAACCGTTTACACAATCAGCAAAAAGAGTTAAACTGTTCACACAATTACAGCAAACAAAGTTAAACCGTTCACACAATCAGCAAACAAAATTAAACTGTTCACACAATTACAGCCAAAAGAGTTAGACTGTTCACACATTTACAGCCAAAATCAGCAAAAAGAGTTAAAATGTTCACACAATATGAAAAAAGAGTTACACCGTTCACACAATCAGCAAAAAGAGTTAAACCGTTCACAAAATCAGCAAAAAACAGTTAAACCGTTCACACAATCAGCAAAAAGAATTAAACCGTTCACACAATCAGCAAAAAGTGTTAAACCGTTCACACAATCTGCAACAAGAGTTAAACCGTTCACAAAATTAGCAAACATAGTTAAACCGTTCACACAATCAGCAAAAAGAGTTAAACCGTTCACACAATCAGCAAAAAGAGTTAAACTGTTCACACAATCAGCAATAACAGTTAAACCGTTCACACAATCCGCAAAAAGAGTTAAACCATTCACAAAATCACTGTAGCAGCGTATAAATAGGGAAATGGATACACATTTAACCTTCAACACTGTAGCAGCGTATTAAGAGGGAAATTAATACACACATAACCTTCAACACTGTGGCAGCGTATTAAGAGGGAAATGGATACACACATAACCTTCAACACGGTAGCAGCGTATAAAGAGGGAAATGGATACACATTTAACCTTCAACACTGTAGCAGCGTATTAAGAGGGAAATGAATACACACATAACCTTCAACACTGTGGCAGCGTATTAAGAGGGAAATGGATACACACATAACCTTCAACACTGTGGCAGCGTATTAAGAGGGAAATGGATACACATTCAACCTTCGGTATAAAACACTGTGGCAGCGTATAAAGAGGGAAATGGATACACATTTAACCTTCGGTATAAAACACTGTGGCAGCGTATTAAGAGGGAAATGGATACACACATAACCTTCGGTATAAAACACTGTGGCAGCGTATTAAGAGGGAAAAGGATACACATTTAACCTTCAACACTGTGGCAGCGTTTTAAGAGGGAAATGGATACACACATAACCTTCGGTATAAAACACCGTGGCAGCGTATTAAAAGGGAAATGGATACACATTAACCTTCGGTATAAAACACTGTGGCAGCGTATTAAGAGGGAAATGGATACACATTTAACCATCGGTATAAAACACTGTGGCAGCGTATTAAGAGGGAAATGGATACACATTTAACCATCGGTATAAAACACTGTGGCAGCGTATTAAGAGGGAAATGGATACACATTTAACCATCGGTATAAAACACTGTGGCAGCGTATTAAGAGGGAAATGGATACACACATAACCTTCAACACTGTGGCAGCCTATTAAGAGGGAAATGGATACACACTTAAACTTCAACACTGTGGCAGCGTATTAAGAGGGAAATGGATACACATTTAACCTTCAACACTGTAGCAGCGTATTAAGAGGGAAATGGATACACATTTAACCTTCAACACTGTGGCAGCGTATTAAGAGGGAAATGGATACACATTTAACCTTCGGTATAAAACACTGTGGCAGCGTATTAAGAGGGAAATGGATACACATTTAACCTTCAACACTGTGGCAGCGTATTAAGAGGGAAATGGATACACATTTAACCTTCGGTATAAAATACTGTGGCAGCGTATTAAGAGGGAAATGGATACACATTTAACCTTCGGTATAAAACACTGTGGCAGCGTATTAAGAGGGAACTGGATACACACTTTACCTTCGGTATAAAACACTGTGGCAGCGTATTAAGAAGGAAAAAGATACACACATAACCTTCGGTATAAAACACTGTGGCAGAGTATTAAGAGGGAAATGGATACACATTTAACCTTCGGTATAAAACACTGTGGCAGCGTATTAAGAGGGAAATGGATACACATTTAACCTTCAACACTGTGGCAGCGTATTAAGAGGGAAATGGATACACATTTAACCTTCAACACTGTGGCAGCGTATTAAGAGGGAAATGGATACACACTTAAACTTCAACACTGTGGCAGCGTATTAAGAGGGAAATGGATACACATTTAACCTTCAACACTGTAGCAGCGTATTAAGAGGGAAATGGATACACATTTAACCTTCAACACTGTGGCAGCGTATTAAGAGGGAAATGGATACACATTTAACCTTCGGTATAAAACACTGTGGCAGCGTATTAAGAGGGAAATGGATACACATTTAACCTTCAACACTGTGGCAGCGTATTAAGAGGGAAATGGATACACATTTAACCTTCGGTATAAAATACTGTGGCAGCGTATTAAGAGGGAAATGGATACACATTTAACCTTCGGTATAAAACACTGTGGCAGCGTATTAAGAGGGAACTGGATACACACTTTACCTTCGGTATAAAACACTGTGGCAGCGTATTAAGAGGGAAAAAGATACACACATAACCTTCGGTATAAAACACTGTGGCAGAGTATTAAGAGGGAAATGGATACACATTTAACCTTCGGTATAAAACACTGTGGCAGCGTATTAAGAGGGAAATGGATACACATTTAACCTTCAACACTGTGGCAGCGTATTAAGAGGGAAATGGATACACATTTAACCTTCGGTATAAAACACTGTGGCAGAGTATTAAGAGGGAAATGGATACACATTTAACCTTCGGTATAAAATACTGTGGCAGCGTTTTAAGGGGGAAATGGATACACATTTAACCTTTGGTATAAAATCTACAAGACACGCTTGATGAGTCCTTTCAGATGGAGTGTAAATCTTAACTTCCTCTTTATTAAAGTAGAATAATATACATAATATAAACAATATATGGCAAAATATGTGCTGCGAGGTAAGATACTGCATGTATTACTACTACTTTCTTCTACTATCACTACTATTAGTAGAAATACTAATATTAATACTTTTATTAAATCCTTGACTTGTATTGACACTCTTTTACCACATCTACCTACAACAACAACAACTACTTCTGCCACCGAATTAGCTTATATTATCGCTATCTCTTATTCTACTATAACAATATCTACTATTGTCATTACTATTATCATTTTATTTATTTAATATGTTAATATTTTGTTATTTGTAATAATAATAGTTTAAACGTTGTTAGTATCATGCCGAGCTATTGTAGCTCAGTCGGTAGCGACGCGGGCTGTCATTCAATGGGTTGTGAGTTAGAGTACCAGCTCGGCAAACATTCTTTCCGACGTTCGAAAAAAAGGCAATGTGACAAGGGTATTTCGTAGTTCACCAATTGGCTAACAGTCTATGTGGAAAATTAGCCAGTTTGTTTGAAAGTATGTTGTGTGGAATATCCGCAAGATGACATGAGCCAGTGTATGTCACAAGGAAAAAGATGATTTTTGAGGACGGTAAACATAAATATCAAGGGTGACAAGGGTCTTTCATATTTCACCAATTGGCTAACGGTCTATGTGGTAAATTAGCCAGTTTGTTTGAAAGTATGTTGTGTGGAATATCCGCAAGATGACATGAGCCAGTGTATGTCACAAGGAAAAAGATGATTTTTGAGGACGGTAAACATAAATATCAAGGGTGACAAGGGTCTTTCATATTTCACCAATTGGCTAACAGTCTATGTGGTAAATTAGCCAGTTTGTTGGAAAGTAACTGGCCACCGTGATATAATTGAATGAATGATGGATGAAAGAGGCGTATAAACCCGAATAATCAATATTCATACTTTGACTACATACTATTATACTAAGATATATCATATATCGCACCATTAAAAAACCCAAAACAATCAATACTCATACCATGACAATATACTATTATATCAAGATATATCAGATATCGCGCCAGTTAAAAGACGTTATATATAATTAGGATCACAATATCGATGTTACCTATCAAGGCGACTCTTTCGACATAAGTTTTGCAATGTGACTTCCATATTTCTACTGATTGTTTGGTGTTTAACGTCACTTTCAACTTTTTTTCAATTACGGCGTTTCCGGGGTAAGTTGCCAGTACTTTTGGTACATTTATCCTGACAACATCCAGTCTGTCGTATTGCTAAACTAGCAACTCAGAGCGCAAGTAGGGCAGTCAGTATTACCACTGTATTGTATTTGGTAAGACCCAATCGGCGAATGAACTAACGACCTCCGGCACACGAGGCGGACGCTCTACCACTACATTACCGAGGCGGACGCTCTACCACTACATTACCGAGGCGGACGCTCTACCACTACATTACCGAGGCGGACGCTCTACCATTACATTACCGAGGCGGACGCTCTACCACTACATTACCGAGGCGGACGCTCTACCACTACATCACCGAGGCGGACTCTCTACCACTACACCACCGAGGCGGACGCTCTACCACTACATCACCGAGGCGGACGCTCTACCACTACATCACCGAGGCGGACGCTCTACCACTACATCACCGAGGCGGACGCTCTACCACTACATCACCGAGGCGGACGCTCTACCACTACATCACCGAGGCGGACGCTTTACCACTACATCACCGAGGCGGACGCTCTACCACTACATCACTGAGGCGGACGCTCTACCACTACATCACCGAGGCGGACGCTCTACCACTACATCACCGAGGCGGACGCTCTACCACTACATCACCGAGGAGGACGCTATACCACTACATCACCGAGGCGGACGCTCTACCACTACATCACCGAGGCGGACGCTTTACCACTACATCACCGAGGCGGACGCTCTACCACTACATCACCGAGGCGGACGCTCTACCACTACATCACCGAGGCTGACGCTTTACCACTACATCACCGAGGCGGACGCTGTACCACTACATCACCGAGGCGGACGCTCTACCACTACACCTGAGGCGGACGCTCTACCACTACACCACCGAGGCGGACGCTCTACCACTACATCACTGAGGCGGACGCTCTACCACTACATCACTGAGGCGGACACTCTACCACTACATCACTGAGGCGGACGCTCTACCACTACATCACCGAGGCGGACGCTCTACCATTACATTACCGAGGCGGACGCTCTAGCACTAGATCACCGAGGCGGACGCTCTACCATTACATTACCGAGGCGGACGTTCTACCACTACATCACAGAGGCGGCCGCTCTACCACTACATTACCGAAGCGGACGTTCTAGCACTAGATCACCGAGGCGGACGTTCTACCACTAGATCACCGAGGCGGACGCTCTACCACTACATCACCGAAGCGGACGCTCTACCACTACATCACCGAAGCGGACGCTCTACCACTACATCACCGAGGCGGACGCTCTACCACTACATCACCGAGGCAGACACTCTACCACTACATCACCGAGACGGTATACTTCTACCGAGGAAATCACACAATTAGAGCATACATTCTGCTTATGTGGGTCTTTAAACACAAACGGCGCCAGTACTGGTTAGGGTGGTCTTTAAACACAGACGGCGAGGGTACTGGTTAGGGAGATTTTTAAACACAAACGGCGCGAGTACTGCTTAGGGTGGTCTTTAAACACAAACGGCGCGAGTACTGCTTAGGGTGGTCTTTAAACACAAACGGCGCGAGTACTGCTTAGTTTTTTTTTAAACACAAACGGCGCGAGTACTGGTTAGGGTGGTCTTTAAACACAAACGGCGCGAGTACTGCTTAGGTTTTTTATAAACACAAACGGCGCGAGTACTGCTTAGGTTTTTTATAAACACAAACGGCGCGAGTACTGGTTAGGGTGGTCTTTAAACACAAACGGCGCGAGTACTGCTGGTTATGTATATATAGGTGTTCAAAGTCGTCTGCTGCAGATTTGCTGTATGTGGCAAAGGGTTATTAAAATATTGTATTGTATTGCAGTCTAATCCAAAAAGGTTTAATATGTTTCGGTTGAACCAGGACACGTGTGTAGCGGGAAAATACACGACTAAAGGTTTTATGAAACGGGAAGTGAATGAAGTGTTGAAATCCGAATCATTATTTTCGGTGGTATAATAGGTTATAGCCTAAATAAATACACATTTTATTGACTGAATTCGACACGGTTAAATCCCCCAATTAAATATTTTTCCTACAAAAGAGAGAATTTCATATTACAGCTATAGAGCGATCGGTATGAGTTTAAGATTTAATCACAGCAGCACGACAATAACAATATTTATGCAAAATTATGGAAAGTCTCTGAAAAAGAAAAGTGTTATTTCAAAAGAGTTAAAAACACTGTGGCAGCGTATTAAGAGGGAAATGGATACACACATAACCTTCGGTATACAATCTACAAGACACGCTTTATGATTCCTTTCAGAAGATTTGAACATTTTAACTTCCTCTTTCTTAAAGTAGAATAATATATATAATATTAACAATATATGGCAAAATGTGTGCTACGAGGTAAGATACTACATGTATTACTACTACTTCTTCTACTATCACTACTATTAGTACAAATATTACTACTTTTATTACATCCTTAACTGGTATTGATACTCTTTTTCCACATCTACCTACAACAACAACAACTACTTCTACCACCAAAATAGTTTATACTGTCACTATCTCTTATTCTACTATAACAACATCTACTAGTGTCATTAATGTTATCATTTTATTTATTTAATATGTTAATATTTTGATATTTGTAATAATAATAGTTGTATCGTTGTTACTGTCATGCCAGGCTATTGTAGCTCAGTCGGTAGCAACGCGGGCTATCTTTCAAGGGGTTGCGAGTTCGAGTACCAGTTTGGCAAACATTCTTTCTGACGTTCGAAAAAACGTCAATGTGACAAGGGTCTTTCGTCTTTCGCCAATTGGCTAACAGTCTATTTGGAAAAGCAGCCAGTTTGTTGGAAAGTATGTTGTGTGGAATACTGGTATGAGAAAGCTGGGAAATACATGAGTAGGTGAACTGGCCGCCGTGATATAATTGAACAAATGATGAGTGAAAGCTGCGGAAACCCAAACAATAAATACTCGTAACTTGACTACATACTTTAATACCAAGATATATCACATATCGAACCATTAAATCCTATATATGTAGAATGCTAAATTGATGACTATATTCACAATAATAATTCAGTCGTTCATTTACTCGTTCGTCCACTCGTTCGTTTGGGTGTACTTGTGTGCGGTCGTTCATTCTGAGACTTGTTATTATTACAGTGAATGGTTGATTAATTGGTTAGTTGATTGAGTGTTAGATTATTCGACTGACTTGACATACATACAGACATTTATTCGTGCATTCATTCATTCGTTCATACACTCATTTATTCACTCATTCTTTCATTCACTCATTTATTCAATCATTCTTTCACTCATTCTTTCATTCACTCATTCATTAATATTCTTCTATTCTTTCATTCATTCACTCACTCAATATTTGTTTCACTCACTCACTCGATCTTTTAATCACTCACTCACCTGATTACTCCATTCATTAATTCATCTATCCATTCAATCATGCATTCGTTTGCTCATTCATCTATTTACTAATTTACTCACTCATTCCGTATGCATCCTGCTTTGTATCAACCACACCAACTCAATCATGCCCTGTGTGTGACCTTACTTACAGTGTAAGGTATATTAATGGGTAACACTCTGGATTTATCATTTGCATGCCTTGTTTTTCGTTTCGACAAGAATGCTAACTTCACCCACATTTTAAACATGTTACAACTTGCTCTAGCCTCTAACAAACCACACACATATTAGTTATTTATCAGTGTTCCCATTGTACTTTCATGCTTATATATGTTCGATCTCTTTTTCTTTCTTTTTCTTCTTAATGTGCTCATTTTTTCATATTTTCATGTTTATATGTTCGATCTTGATGTGTTCATGTTTTCTTTTGTATAATACTATGTGTTAGATAATCTATAGTATTCTATGTATTGTAATGCTCTTCATTTTTGGAGGAAATAAAGAATATATACACTTTTGAAAGCATTGCGACCAAATCAGGAATTACTCATTATGAACCCACTGATTTCAGTTATATGTGATAGTAATGCTTTCATCAATGGAGAATGTCCATATCTTAACCGATATTGAAATAAAATGGAAACTTTGTAAATAATAAAAACTGATCATCATGAGACAATTCTCCATGTGTCACAGTTACCTGGGCATGTTACATTAATTACAGCTAGTTTATATCCATCTAACATCGGTTATTACTAGTTCATATCCATCTTACATAGGTTATAACTAGTTCGTATCCATATAACATCGGTTATAACTAGTTCATATCCATTTAACATCGGTTATAACTAGTTCATTTCCATCTTACATCGGTTATAACTAGTTCATATCCATCTAACATTCATATCCATCTTACATCGGTTATAACTAGTTCATATCTATCTTACATCGGTTATAACTAGTTCATATCCATTAAACATCGGTTATAATTAGTTCATATCCATCTTACATTGGTTATAACTAGTTCATATCCATCTAAAATGCATATCCTTCTTTCATCGGTTATAACTCTATAACACTATTTATATTTATTGTTTACATTATATGCTGATGGCCTAATATTTACACAAGCCTTATGAATGCTTTGAAAACATTGTAAATACATTTGAGCCGTTCCACGAGAAAAGGGACATTGTGAACGGACTGGCACTTTTCGCCTCCTGTGGATTTCTTTTTCAGGAATCATTACTCTATACCTCTATCCCCCTGAGACGCAGACGTCATACTGTTGGTTTTCTCACGGGGACGGCTCATATGAGCAAATATGTTGTACGTGGTAAAGGGGTAAATGTAAACTGAAATTTTGAATTAGAAGAACTGATCTGGATTAAACTGCCATATAGGTTTATCAGAACAAGAAACGATCAAATCAGGGTAAACAAAACATTGCGGGATAATGAAACAAACAATTCATCCTCGTGCAAAACCATTTCTCAACCTATCAGTGTCAAATTCGATTATTAGACAAAAAGGTTAAAGCGTTCACACAATCAGCAAAAAGAGTAAAACCGTTCACACGATCAGCAAAAAGAGTTAAACCGTTCGAACAATAAGCAAAAAGAGTTAAACCGTTCACACAATCAGCAAAAAGGGTTAAACCGTTCACACAATCAGCAAAAAGAGTTAAACTGTTCACACAATCAGCAAATAGAGTTAAACCGTTCACACAATCAGCAAAAAGAGTTAAACTGTTCACACAATCAGCAAAAAGAGTTAAACCGTTCACACAATAAAAAAAAAAGAGTTAAACCGTTCACACAATCAGTAAAAAGAGTTAAACCGTTCACACAATCAGCAAAAAGATTTAAACCGTTCAAACAATCAGCAAAAAGGGTTAAACAGTTCACACAATCAGCAGAAAGAGTTAAACCGTTTACACAATCAGCAAAAAGAGTTAAACCGTTCACACAATCAGCAAAAACAGTAAAACCGTTCACACAATCAGCAAACAGAGCTAGACCTTTCACACAATCAGCAAAAAGTGTTAAACCGTTCACACAATCAGCAAAAATAGTTAAACCGTTCACACAATCAGCAAAAAGAGTTAAGCCGTTCACACACTCAGCAAAAATAGTTAAACCGTTCACACACTCAGCAAAAAGAGTTAAACCGTTCACACAATCAGCAAAAAGAGTTAAACCGTTCACACAATCAGCACAAAGAGTTAAACCGTTCACACAATCAGCAAAAAGAGTTAAACCATTCACACAATCAGCACAAAGAGTTAAACCGTTCACACAATCAGCACAAAGAGTTAAACCGTTCACACACTCAGCAAAAAGAGTTAAACCGTTCACACAATCAGCACAAAGAGTTAAACCGTTCACACAATCAGCACAAAGAGTTAAATCGTTTACACACTCAGTAAAAAGAGTTAAACCGTTCACACAATCAGCACAAAGAGTTAAACCGTTCACACAATCAGCAAAAAGAGTTAAACCATTCACACAATCAGCAAAAAGAGTTAAACCGTTCACACAATCAGCACAAAGAGTTAAACCGTTCACACAATTACAGCAAAAAATATTTAAACCGTTCACACAATCAGCAAAAAGAGTAAAACCGTTCACACAATCAGCAAAAAGAGTAAAACCGTTCACACAATCAGCACAAAGAGTTAAACCGTTTACACACTCAGTAAAAAGAGTTAAACCGTTCACACAATCAGCACAAAGAGTTAAACCGTTCACACAATCAGCAAAAAGAGTTAAACCATTCACACAATCAGCAAAAAGAGTTAAACCGTTCACACAATCAGCACAAAGAGTTAAACCGTTCACACAATTACAGCAACAAATATTTAAACCGTTCACACAATCAGCAAAAAGAGTAAAACCGTTCACACAATCAGCAAAAAGAGTTAAACCGTTCACACAATCAGAAAAAGGAGTTAAACCGTTCACACAATCAGCAAAAAGAGTTAAACCGTTCAAACAATCAGCAAAAAGTGTTAACCAGTTCACACAATCAGCAGAAAGAGTTAAACCGTTTACACAATCAGCAAAAAGAGTTAAACTGTTCACACAATTACAGCAAACAAAGTTAAACCGTTCACACAATCAGCAAACAAAATTAAACTGTTCACACAATTACAGCCAAAAGAGTTAGACTGTTCACACATTTACAGCCAAAATCAGCAAAAAGAGTTAAAATGTTCACACAATATGAAAAAAGAGTTACACCGTTCACACAATCAGCAAAAAGAGTTAAACCGTTCACAAAATCAGCAAAAAACAGTTAAACCGTTCACACAATCAGCAAAAAGAATTAAACCGTTCACACAATCAGCAAAAAGTGTTAAACCGTTCACACAATCTGCAACAAGAGTTAAACCGTTCACAAAATTAGCAAACATAGTTAAACCGTTCACACAATCAGCAAAAAGAGTTAAACCGTTCACACAATCAGCAAAAAGAGTTAAACTGTTCACACAATCAGCAATAACAGTTAAACCGTTCACACAATCCGCAAAAAGAGTTAAACCATTCACAAAATCACTGTAGCAGCGTATAAATAGGGAAATGGATACACATTTAACCTTCAACACTGTAGCAGCGTATTAAGAGGGAAATTAATACACACATAACCTTCAACACTGTGGCAGCGTATTAAGAGGGAAATGGATACACACATAACCTTCAACACGGTAGCAGCGTATAAAGAGGGAAATGGATACACATTTAACCTTCAACACTGTAGCAGCGTATTAAGAGGTAAATGAATACACACATAACCTTCAACACTGTGGCAGCGTATTAAGAGGGAAATGGATACACACATAACCTTCAACACTGTGGCAGCGTATTAAGAGGGAAATGGATACACATTCAACCTTCGGTATAAAACACTGTGGCAGCGTATAAAGAGGGAAATGGATACACATTTAACCTTCGGTATAAAACACTGTGGCAGCGTATTAAGAGGGAAATGGATACACACATAACCTTCGGTATAAAACACTGTGGCAGCGTATTAAGAGGGAAAAGGATACACATTTAACCTTCAACACTGTGGCAGCGTTTTAAGAGGGAAATGGATACACACATAACCTTCGGTATAAAACACCGTGGCAGCGTATTAAAAGGGAAATGGATACACATTAACCTTCGGTATAAAACACTGTGGCAGCGTATTAAGAGGGAAATGGATACACATTTAACCATCGGTATAAAACACTGTGGCAGCGTATTAAGAGGGAAATGGATACACATTTAACCATCGGTATAAAACACTGTGGCAGCGTATTAAGAGGGAAATGGATACACATTTAACCATCGGTATAAAACACTGTGGCAGCGTATTAAGAGGGAAATGGATACACACATAACCTTCAACACTGTGGCAGCGTATTAAGAGGGAAATGGATACACACTTAAACTTCAACACTGTGGCAGCGTATTAAGAGGGAAATGGATACACATTTAACCTTCAACACTGTAGCAGCGTATTAAGAGGGAAATGGATACACATTTAACCTTCAACACTGTGGCAGCGTATTAAGAGGGAAATGGATACACATTTAACCTTCGGTATAAAACACTGTGGCAGCGTATTAAGAGGGAAATGGATACACATTTAACCTTCAACACTGTGGCAGCGTATTAAGAGGGAAATGGATACACATTTAACCTTCGGTATAAAATACTGTGGCAGCGTATTAAGAGGGAAATGGATACACATTTAACCTTCGGTATAAAACACTGTGGCAGCGTATTAAGAGGGAACTGGATACACACTTTACCTTCGGTATAAAACACTGTGGCAGCGTATTAAGAAGGAAAAAGATACACACATAACCTTCGGTATAAAACACTGTGGCAGAGTATTAAGAGGGAAATGGATACACATTTAACCTTCGGTATAAAACACTGTGGCAGCGTATTAAGAGGGAAATGGATACACATTTAACCTTCAACACTGTGGCAGCGTATTAAGAGGGAAATGGATACACATTTAACCTTCAACACTGTGGCAGCGTATTAAGAGGGAAATGGATACACACTTAAACTTCAACACTGTGGCAGCGTATTAAGAGGGAAATGGATACACATTTAACCTTCAACACTGTAGCAGCGTATTAAGAGGGAAATGGATACACATTTAACCTTCAACACTGTGGCAGCGTATTAAGAGGGAAATGGATACACATTTAACCTTCGGTATAAAACACTGTGGCAGCGTATTAAGAGGGAAATGGATACACATTTAACCTTCAACACTGTGGCAGCGTATTAAGAGGGAAATGGATACACATTTAACCTTCGGTATAAAATACTGTGGCAGCGTATTAAGAGGGAAATGGATACACATTTAACCTTCGGTATAAAACACTGTGGCAGCGTATTAAGAGGGAACTGGATACACACTTTACCTTCGGTATAAAACACTGTGGCAGCGTATTAAGAGGGAAAAAGATACACACATAACCTTCGGTATAAAACACTGTGGCAGAGTATTAAGAGGGAAATGGATACACATTTAACCTTCGGTATAAAACACTGTGGCAGCGTATTAAGAGGGAAATGGATACACATTTAACCTTCAACACTGTGGCAGCGTATTAAGAGGGAAATGGATACACATTTAACCTTCGGTATAAAACACTGTGGCAGAGTATTAAGAGGGAAATGGATACACATTTAACCTTCGGTATAAAATACTGTGGCAGCGTTTTAAGGGGGAAATGGATACACATTTAACCTTTGGTATAAAATCTACAAGACACGCTTGATGAGTCCTTTCAGATGGAGTGTAAATCTTAACTTCCTCTTTATTAAAGTAGAATAATATACATAATATAAACAATATATGGCAAAATATGTGCTGCGAGGTAAGATACTGCATGTATTACTACTACTTTCTTCTACTATCACTACTATTAGTAGAAATACTAATATTAATACTTTTATTAAATCCTTGACTTGTATTGACACTCTTTTACCACATCTACCTACAACAACAACAACTACTTCTGCCACCGAATTAGCTTATATTATCGCTATCTCTTATTCTACTATAACAATATCTACTATTGTCATTACTATTATCATTTTATTTATTTAATATGTTAATATTTTGTTATTTGTAATAATAATAGTTTAAACGTTGTTAGTATCATGCCGAGCTATTGTAGCTCAGTCGGTAGCGACGCGGGCTGTCATTCAATGGGTTGTGAGTTAGAGTACCAGCTCGGCAAACATTCTTTCCGACGTTCGAAAAAAAGGCAATGTGACAAGGGTATTTCGTAGTTCACCAATTGGCTAACAGTCTATGTGGAAAATTAGCCAGTTTGTTTGAAAGTATGTTGTGTGGAATATCCGCAAGATGACATGAGCCAGTGTATGTCACAAGGAAAAAGATGATTTTTGAGGACGGTAAACATAAATATCAAGGGTGACAAGGGTCTTTCATATTTCACCAATTGGCTAACGGTCTATGTGGTAAATTAGCCAGTTTGTTTGAAAGTATGTTGTGTGGAATATCCGCAAGATGACATGAGCCAGTGTATGTCACAAGGAAAAAGATGATTTTTGAGGACGGTAAACATAAATATCAAGGGTGACAAGGGTCTTTCATATTTCACCAATTGGCTAACAGTCTATGTGGTAAATTAGCCAGTTTGTTGGAAAGTAACTGGCCACCGTGATATAATTGAATGAATGATGGATGAAAGAGGCGTATAAACCCGAATAATCAATATTCATACTTTGACTACATACTATTATACTAAGATATATCATATATCGCACCATTAAAAAACCCAAAACAATCAATACTCATACCATGACAATATACTATTATATCAAGATATATCAGATATCGCGCCAGTTAAAAGACGTTATATATAATTAGGATCACAATATCGATGTTACCTATCAAGGCGACTCTTTCGACATAAGTTTTGCAATGTGACTTCCATATTTCTACTGATTGTTTGGTGTTTAACGTCACTTTCAACTTTTTTTCAATTACGGCGTTTCCGGGGTAAGTTGCCAGTACTTTTGGTACATTTATCCTGACAACATCCAGTCTGTCGTATTGCTAAACTAGCAACTCAGAGCGCAAGTAGGGCAGTCAGTATTACCACTGTATTGTATTTGGTAAGACCCAATCGGCGAATGAACTAACGACCTCCGGCACACGAGGCGGACGCTCTACCACTACATTACCGAGGCGGACGCTCTACCACTACATTACCGAGGCGGACGCTCTACCACTACATTACCGAGGCGGACGCTCTACCATTACATTACCGAGGCGGACGCTCTACCACTACATTACCGAGGCGGACGCTCTACCACTACATCACCGAGGCGGACTCTCTACCACTACACCACCGAGGCGGACGCTCTACCACTACATCACCGAGGCGGACGCTCTACCACTACATCACCGAGGCGGACGCTCTACCACTACATCACCGAGGCGGACGCTCTACCACTACATCACCGAGGCGGACGCTCTACCACTACATCACCGAGGCGGACGCTTTACCACTACATCACCGAGGCGGACGCTCTACCACTACATCACTGAGGCGGACGCTCTACCACTACATCACCGAGGCGGACGCTCTACCACTACATCACCGAGGCGGACGCTCTACCACTACATCACCGAGGAGGACGCTATACCACTACATCACCGAGGCGGACGCTCTACCACTACATCACTGAGGCGGACGCTCTACCACTACATCACTGAGGCGGACACTCTACCACTACATCACTGAGGCGGACGCTCTACCACTACATCACCGAGGCGGACGCTCTACCATTACATTACCGAGGCGGACGCTCTAGCACTAGATCACCGAGGCGGACGCTCTACCATTACATTACCGAGGCGGACGTTCTACCACTACATCACAGAGGCGGCCGCTCTACCACTACATTACCGAAGCGGACGTTCTAGCACTAGATCACCGAGGCGGACGTTCTACCACTAGATCACCGAGGCGGACGCTCTACCACTACATCACTGAGGCGGACGCTCTACCACTACATCACTGAGACGGACACTCTACCACTACATCACTGAGGCGGACGCTCTACCACTACATCACCGAGGCGGACGCTCTACCATTACATTACCGAGGCGGACGCTCTAGCACTAGATCACCGAGGCGGACGCTCTACCATTACATTACCGAGGCGGACGTTCTACCACTACATCACAGAGGCGGCCGCTCTACCACTACATTACCGAAGCGGACGTTCTAGCACTAGATCACCGAGGCGGACGTTCTACCACTAGATCACCGAGGCGGACGCTCTACCACTACATCACCGAAGCGGACGCTCTACCACTACATCACCGAAGCGGACGCTCTACCACTACATCACCGAGGCGGACGCTCTACCACTACATCACCGAGGCAGACACTCTACCACTACATCACCGAGACGGTATACTTCTACCGAGGAAATCACACAATTAGAGCATACATTCTGCTTATGTGGGTCTTTAAACACAAACGGCGCGAGTACTGGTTAGGGTGGTCTTTAAACACAGACGGCGAGGGTACTGGTTAGGGAGATTTTTAAACACAAACGGCGCGAGTACTGCTTAGGGTGGTCTTTAAACACAAACGGCGCGAGTACTGCTTAGGGTGGTCTTTAAACACAAACGGCGCGAGTACTGCTTAGTTTTTTTTTAAACACAAACGGCGCGAGTACTGGTTAGGGTGGTCTTTAAACACAAACGGCGCGAGTACTGCTTAGGTTTTTTATAAACACAAACGGCGCGAGTACTGCTTAGGTTTTTTATAAACACAAACGGCGCGAGTACTGGTTAGGGTGGTCTTTAAACACAAACGGCGCGAGTACTGCTGGTTATGTATATATAGGTGTTCAAAGTCGTCTGCTGCAGATTTGCTGTATGTGGCAAAGGGTTATTAAAATATTGTATTGTATTGCAGTCTAATCCAAAAAGGTTTAATATGTTTCGGTTGAACCAGGACACGTGTGTAGCGGGAAAATACACGACTAAAGGTTTTATGAAACGGGAAGTGAATGAAGTGTTGAAATCCGAATCATTATTTTCGGTGGTATAAAAGGTTATAGCCTAAATAAATACACATTTTATTGACTGAATTCGACACGGTTAAATCCCCCAATTAAATATTTTTCCTACAAAAGAGAGAATTTCATATTACAGCTATAGAGCGATCGGTATGAGTTTAAGATTTAATCACAGGTACCGTAATACAGCTATAGAGTGAACGGTTGGAGTTCAAGGTTTAATCACAGGTACCGTAATACAGCTATAGAGTGAACGGTTGGAGTTTAAGGTGTAATCACAGGTACCCGTATTGTATCCTGTTTAAACATATTTTTGTTTTTCGCATTTTACAATGACCTAGAAGATTTAATTTTATAACAGAATTGAGTTGAAATTTTAGTTCCAAAACAAAGTCGGACACCATCAATCGCTGGAGGTATGTCCCTGCTACATAATAAAGGTTAATATTGTTTGAATGATTTATAGGGAATATACTTAAACACATAATCAATGAAAAATGAGATTGTATTTGTTAAGTTAAATCTTCTATGTAATAGTTAAATGCGAAACGAAATATTTGTTAACAGGCTAAGATACTGGTACCGTTGGTTTTGACCCATTTATAAGAGCTTTTGAGTGAATCGTTGGATATCTAAGGAATTTTGACCCATATGTAAGAGTTATTGAGTGAACCGCTGGATATCTAAGGGTTTTTGACCCGTATATAAGAGCTATTTAGTGAACCGTTGAATAACTAAGGGGTTTTGACTCATATATAAGATATATTGAGTGAACCGTTGAATATCTTAGGGGTTTTAACCCATATATAAGAGCTATTTAGTGAACCGTTGGATATATAAGGGGTTTTAACCCATATATAAGAGCTATTTAGTAAACCGTTGGATATCTAAGGGGTTTTGACCCATTTATAAGAGCTATTGAGTGAACCGCTGGATATCTTAGGGGTTTTAACCCGTATATAAGAGCTATTTAGTGAACCGTTGGATATCTAAGGGGTTTTGACTCATATATAAGAGTTATTGAGTGAACCGTTGAATATCTTAGGGGTTTTAACCCATTTATAAGAGCTATTGAGTGAACCGCTGGATATCTTAGGGGTTTTAATCCTTTTTATGCGATATTGAGTAACCCCGCGCAAGGGAGTAGGAATTGGAAGTATGTGATACAATACTAAAAGGATATCAGCGAACCAGCAGTTCTAATTGCTCGAATACGCTATTTTTAAACGCAGATCTGTTATACGAAATTATTCGAGTAAGATTATATATTTGACTGTTCGAGTAATCAAGAGTATTTTATTCGTATAAGTAGGTTGATGTTCAAATATATATTTCAAAAGTTTATATTACAAAAGGTCGTAATATAACACTAATGAGTAAATGTGACAGCCGAGTCATGTTACATGTTATTATAGATATTGTATTATTGTTTGTATTCAATGCATAGTGGATTTAGACTTGATAGTTGGACATGTTCTAATATATATCGTACTATTGTTTGTATTCAATATATATTTCTTTATTTCCTCCATAAATTGAAGATTTACAAAAGCACATGTGTATACAAGAAATTCACAATTCAATGGTAATGAGAATAATATTAACATTCATACACCCACATACACGCACGTACAACCACATTTTCGCACATAAACCTCACACATAATCAATAACTGTCAAAAATGAATATTATTTACATATAATACGTCCCATGGCTAATCCAACTACCAAAATAGTAATTGCAGCGGTTAAATAGAGATAAAACTCACATTAGCCGCTGCATACTTAAAGCGAAAGCGAAAATAAAGTTGAATAACCCATGGAACGTGTCAGTGCTTTGAAGAGCAAAATTCATATTTAATTACAAGTATAAAGATTCCACGCAACTTTTTATTTTTTTTACATATAACACGTCCCATGGCTAATCCAACTACCAAAATAGTAATTACAGCGGTTAAATAGAGATTAAAGCTCACACTAGCCGCTGCATACTTAAAGCGAAAGCGAACATATAGTTGAATAATTCATGGAACGTGTCAGTGCTATGGGAAACAAAATTCATATTTTATTACAAGTATAAAGTTTCCACGCATGATGGACAAATCTGAAGCATAGCTTTACGAAAACATCGTATCGATCTCCAAGAACAGAGTACAGCGGAAAACAAGGGGTGCCGAGCAGAATACTCACATAATTATAACCATCAAGGTTAAACAATATACGTGGGATATCATGACCAAAATGTCCCGTAATTATACTTCTAAATTTTAATCTAGCTGTGTTAACAACCTGACAGTCCAATATTACGTGAAACGTAAGATTTGACTGTAAGTTTGAACTTCTGCATTTCAAACATTCCGTCTTATAGTACATAAGATTAGCGACTAGCTGAGCTACCGATGAACAGTATTTAAGCATGCTTGGATATTTCAATGCGAAATTCCATATGTCAGACGAGTAAAAACAAGGTTGGATTTGTCTGTACAGTGCGAAGTCTACTTCAGCAGTATTTGTTTCCCACTCATATACATAATAATTGTTAACTTTGTTTAAATACAGCTTTTTCCACGATGACTTACTAGGAAAGATCCCACTTTTTATGTACGCATCAACAATGTACCCTAGATTGTATTTGTGCAAAATTATAAAAATGTCAACAATGAATCCAATTGTCGATACACCTGACATATAAGAACATAGGCGAATCAAAAACATGGTTTTAGCCGCTGAGTCATTAACCAGTGTACAAAACTGCCCAATAGGTTTAGTTTCCTCTTTTCAATTTCAGATTCGATTGGCAGACATGACATGAGACCCAGGACAACGTTTGTCCTGGATCTCATGTGCATGCCCTGAATATGTTTCAAACATAGGCGGTGCGAACGCTCTAACAATATCATATCGTTGTTTGAAAAGGGAATCAATTCAGTCCCAAAAAGTGCCTTTGGAAGAATAACTGCGTTATATATCTTCTTACTTTTTATGCGATATTGAGTAACCCCGCGCAAGGGAGTAGGAATTGGAAGTATGTGATACAATACTAAAAGGATATCAGCGAACCAGCAGTTCTAATTGCTCGAATACGCTATTTTTAAACGCAGATCTGTTATACGAAATTATTCGAGTAAGATTATATATTTGACTGTTCGAGTAATCAAGAGTATTTTATTCGTATAAGTAGGTTGATGTTCAAATATATATTTCAAAAGTTTATATTACAAAAGGTCGTAATATAACACTAATGAGTAAATGTGACAGCCGAGTCATGTTACATGTTATTATAGATATTGTATTATTGTTTGTATTCAATGCATAGTGGATTTAGACTTGATAGTTGGACATGTTCTAATATATATCGTACTATTGTTTGTATTCAATGCAGACTGGATTTAAACTTGATAGTTTGACATGTTATAATATATATCGTATTATTGTTTGTATTCAATGCAGACTGGATTTAGACTTGATAGTTTGACATGTTATAATATATATCGTATTATTGTTTGTATTCCATGCAGACTGGATTTAAACTTGATAGTTTGACATGTTATAATATATATCGAATTCTTGTTTGTATTCTATGCAGACTGGATTTAGACTTGATAGCTTGACATGTTATTATAGAAATCGTATTCTTGTTTGTATTCAATGCAGACTGGATTTAGAGTTGATAGTTTGACAGGTGAGACGTTCCACGAGAAAACCAACATTATGACCTCTGTGTAATGTATCAACCCAGATCAGCCTGCGCAATCCGTGTAGACTGATCCGGGCCGACACATTCCGTTTCAGGGTGATAGAGGTAAAGAGTAATGATTCCTGAAACAGAAAATACACAGGAGACGAAAAGAGTCTATCCGGGTTAGCCTGCGTGGCATGCTTAAGCTGATCCGGGTCTATACTTTACGCGGGACGGCTCATATAATGTATATCAGTTTGCGTGTTACATCTATGATTCTGCTTAGGTGTTTTAATTTATTGTGACCAGTATAAATGTACCTCTATTTCTTTTTCAGCATGATTTCGATTGTTGTAATCGTTGTGCTATCATGCGTTGGTGTCGACGGTAAGTCTTTTAGTTCCTATTCATTGTTCTTCGTAACATTATTCTTCTTCTTCGTCGCCATTGGCAAATTAGTATTCGTGTAGAAGTAGCCAGATGCATTGCAATGGTGTTGTATTGAGTATTAGTGCGATAAAGCGTGATGTGATCTGTCCCCCGTAATATAACTAAAATGCAATTTGAAACAATGTTTGGTTCTTTTCAATCAATCAATCTGTGTCGTCGTGAGATGGGGTTATAAAGACTATTTACGGAATAATTATATCTTCTTAGCCATGTCCACGAATCTTCTTCTAACATTTTCTTTAAGAATCGATCATGGAAAAGATTCACGTTAGTGTTTCTAAACGATCGAAGTTCAATCATACATCACGGTATACATGTACATCTAGAACAAGCTTGTGTAAACGGTAGCCTATATCTTCATCAGAGTATGCGCGGTGCACGGACTTATGTACTGTTCACTGTTCATACATGCGAATTATATTCTCACCATGAACGGGCTCACATACAGGAAGATAAACTGGACTAATATGAGCCGTCACGCAAGAAAACCAACATTGTGGCCTCTGCGTAATATATCGATCCAGATCAGTCTGATCACGCCGCGCAGGCTTACCTGGACAGACACTTCTCGCTTCCTGTGGATTCTCTGTTTCAGGAATCATTATTCTTTACCTCTACCCTCCTGAGGCGGAATGTTGCGTCCCGGATCAGCCTGAGCCGATTGCGCAGCCTAATCTGGTCGATACATTACGCAGAGGCCATAATGTTGGTTTTCTCGTGGGACGGCTCATATATCTAAAACTTTCTTTTGAAATAGTCAACATGTCTCAAATTAGTACAGTATTTCTGAAATAATTCTCTGGATTATACTGTATCTTAAAGGGACGAACGAGTCGTGTATAAGCTATCATATGTTCTATAAGAATGACATTTGCCAAATGCACTGATTGACTTGAAACGACATCATATAGAAACACTTCTATAAAGAAAAAGAAAATCATTGTCAGTATTTGTTTATATTTTATTAAAAGGTATGTTGATATCTCTGAATAAGAATGTCACAAAGAGTAGTGAATTTGAAGAAAAACCTGGCTCCGGTACAGGCTATGGAGGATATGCTGTCGATGGAAATAAAACGCGAACTTCTGATACCTGTTCATGTTGTGCACTCACCGATCATAGCTATAACCCTTGGTATAGACTAGACTTGGGAAAGGAATTTATTATCTCGAAGTTCGAGATACTCGGACGATTACAGCCAGTAGACGGGACACATCGTAAGTATATTATATGATATGATCCGTCCCGCGATAAAACCACCATTGTGGATTCTGCGTAAAGTATCGACCCGGATCAGCCTAAGCATGTCGCGCAGGCTAACCTGGATAAACACTTTTCGCCTCCTGAGGATTGTCTGTTTCAGGAATCATTACTCTATACTTCTATCCCCCGAGACTGCGCAGGCTGATTTGGGTCGATACATTACGCAGAGGCCATATTGTTGGTTTTCCCACCCAAGTAGTGCGTAATAAAAGCCGTGTATTACATGAAATAATAGTGTGTCTTTAACTGACATTGACTATGTGAAGGTGGGTTTACTGGCTACATGCATTGCATAAGTATGTGATGAAGTGAACCTGCTTGAAATGGAGTGTGTATTTTTTAAAACAAGAAATTGTACACGTTTATTTATGTCCTATTGATGCATACCTTTTTAAACTGTATGTATTTATATTTATTTCCCTCTAATTGTTGAACAGACTTAAAATATTCAAGTTCCAGGTTGCAGGTAGCAGATTGCAGATTGCATGTTGTAGGTATATTTGTATTTCCTTGTGTTGAACAGACAACCACATAAGAATGGTCGACAATATTATTAAATTATCACACAATCGAGATTTACAAGTGTTTTTTGTTTTATTAGGATTTTACCCCGCTGTCAACATTATTTCAGTAATATCACGGCGACAGTTCACTTATGTATGATCCCTGGGTAAACAAACCAGTACTAGGCTAGGAAATGTACTTTGTTTATTAGCACTCCTCCATGACCTAGTCGCTTTCTGTAAGTGTCGCAATCCGCCGTGGTCGAGTGATTAGAGACATGGACATGAAACACGGCGGAATGCGACACTTACAGAAAGCGTTTAGACGTCAACATCGACCTTGAAACATGTTTGTACAATAATTATGTAGTTGTCACTCTCTCTATAGCACATTTAACATCTATATATAAAATCAATGTTTAGCTTAATAACATTCAAATGCATTACTACATCTAAATAATGTTTGTGCAATCTAATGCATCACCAATACCTCAGAAAAAACCAAATGTACACAAGTTTACTTCCAATTAAATCGTACGGCGGAGTAATCTAGATGTACAGCACAGCTATACATGTAAACAAATAGATTGATTAATTGATTGATTGGGGCTTAACGCCGTTTTCAACACTCGTTCAGTCTAATCACGGCTGTCATCTACTCATGTGTTTCTTTGCTTTATCACACCAGTACTCAACACAAAATATTTTCCAAGCAACTTGCTACTTTTTCCATATATATACTGTTAGCCCATTGGCGAAAGTGTAAATAAATAGATCTAAGCATATGGTTTGATACACATACAACGTTATTAACTTTTTACAGAAAAAACACGTAAGGGGAAAACATGAATAAGCGAATTCTTTACTTTCTCTTTCAGCGCCGAATTGTTTAAAGTAGACTGTTCCATGTTCAAAATTGTGCGTCTCCAATTTTCATGTATAAAATGTTTGGAGTATTTTGATAACAAAGGCAATCAATGCTGATTTCATGTCAGACAGCTCGTTATGAATCAGTATTCTTTGCAAAAAAAAAAACAATATTGCCTTTGGCGCTGAGAGAGCTAATCTCTGTGTTTAGTAAAAATAAATGGTTGGATTAAAGGCTGTACCATTTGTTTCAGAAACTTGTCTTTTTCGCTGGTCAAATTTAACATAGAGTTACATAGACAAAGTTATAAGATTACATTTTTTAAAATTTCGCAAACATCATTTTCTCCATGGTAATAGAAAAATAATAAGATTCCCCATTAATGCTTAAATATTTTGACTTATTAGTCGCCGGGCAAATGCCGGCGACTTCTATTTTTAATAGCTTTTCGGAAATGACATGGGAGGAGGAGCTATTATTAGAAAAAAAACAAATTTAAATGTCTTGAACATATTACAATTGTGATTGTTTAAAAACACTTAGTTATGACACATTTAAAATGAAATAAATATTCCGATGTTTTAAGTATTTGCGGTTTCTTTATTTTGATTCGCATTGATTTGTTTTTGTCTTATTTACGGAGACAAAAGAGTCCCTGCTAGACTTGCTGCAGACTGTTATGTGTCAATATCGAGATACAAATCACGTCGAATTCTCTTTTTAGTAGCAATTTTAACATACTGAATGTTATTTTCATGTTCAAAGAGATGTATGTAGAATTCATTTGATAATGTTAATCCATGAATATATAAAATAGGAACTGTTTCTAAGCTAAATATGTTTATCAAGTGACTACCGAATACCGACTGCGTAGATAAATCTCCTTTGCAGAGAGCCATTCTTTACAATCACTTACAAATAGTTAATTATAGGTGATTTAAAATGTTTATTTGGTTCGATACAAAAGACGAAAAGAACAAACTGAGATAAAACTGGTTTTAATATAACAAATACTTTGAATGAACACCCTCTGCCTATAAAGAGAGTGTAAAAAACGACAATTATGCGAAGATGAAACGAATCGGATCTTCCGTATACAATTATTTCGTCCTTGACAATTTTAAATTTGTCATTAGATTCCCTACAAGCATTTTGATTGCGATCTGCATATTGTTATGCATCATTAACACACGAGCGCTCATCATTATATCATTTTAAAACACAATCTCTGCCTATAAAGAGAGTGTAAAGAACGACAACTATGCAAAGAAGAAACGAATCGGGTCTTTCGTACAAAATTATTTCGTCCTTGACAATTTTAAATGTGTTATTAGATTCCCTACACGCATTTTGCTTGCAATCTGCATATTGTTATGCATCATTGACACAAGGGTGCTCATCATTATATACTTTTAAAACATGAGTAGACTAATGATTGGCAAGATTACGCATTTCCTGTTTATGATCAATAATTAGTTGGCGTGTATATGGTCAACCTACCATAGAATAGAGATTGATCATAAACAATGAAAGGCTATACTTATATTTCAATGAAGGACATTCACTTCGTTGACAAGTAAATGCAGGTTATGATACATTTTCATTTGACCCCACCCCTGATGTTTCAATATGCCCTTTAGTTGATAACTGTTTTTGGTTTTTTTCAACTACTATAATGCAAGTGTTAAGCATAACTGCAGTATGGATTTCCGGCGACATTGATGCGTTGCATCAACTTTCTCTTGTAATTATGTTATTGAATGCTAGCTTTTGTCATATATGTAAAATGTGCTGTTCCTGTGATCCCGAGGACGATATTTTCCTCTTTCGGACTCTCTCTGTTACAATAACTAATACATGTGAAAATGGTTATCATCAAACGCGTTTGAAATGATTCAATTTAATTGTTTTAACAGAAAATATTGGCAATGTTGGTATAACAATAACTGACGACACAAATTCGACTGTCTTCTTCGAACAAACTCCAAATGAAGTCATTTACAAATACAGCAATACTACAACGCCGCCCATTCAAGCACGCTTTATTTATCTACAAAAACACGGGGTCCGAGGTCATTTTACTGTCTGTGAGCTCTCTGTGTTTGGAGGTGAGAAAACTATAAATTATTACTCATGATTGTATACAATGTTGGGTTTATAAAGTTTTGAAAGGTAATATGAGAGAAGACACCAGTATCAAACCATCGTAAAGTTAATTGGTATAGTCCAATAATATTCCAAATGTTTTCATTCCTCAAATATCTCTCGTCATATAAGTGTCATAACGTTGCCTGGCATCATTTGAAATAGGATAATTTAGACGTTTGCTTCAAATATCAACGACGGGTCATATGGATACTACTAGTGTAAGTCTTAACATAAGACACTCTGGTCTTTATATATGGCCATCTATATGACAATACACATTCGCGTCATAACACATTATCAGTACAGATACTTTCATCAAGATATAAGGTAAATTATTAAATTATTATAAATTACATAACTTGTCGTATCTGTAATATATATTCTTATTCCTGGTGGTTTACACGCTATAACACACTCGTTCAAACGCACTCGTTTTAGCTTACGGGTGTAACTAACCCTTGAACACTTTGTATTGTATGCCATGTAGATTGCGTGGACGGTGAATTCGGAGATGACGACTGTAACGGTCGATGTCACTGCAAGAACATTACAGAACCATGTGATAAAACTATTGGTACATGCCCTCCAGGTGGTTGTCTTAATGGATATGATGAAACCTCGTGTGATAAAGGTATGACATTATATAGTTGATTATAGTATTTGTATATGATCCCACATTAACATTATGATAATGCTATATTGAACGACGAATAATAGCCACGGGATCGCTCTTGGTTCATCAATTTGTAAAACATATTACATATTTAATTATTGTTATCACATAGCATCTGTCATCTGTTCATTCATACGCTGTTTTTCGACAACAATACGATGTTCTACACACTCCATAGGCCAACAAGTGTATATGAGAGGGTTTGTTCCCGGAACGCCTACTCGATTTAATATCTACCTGGTCAAAATTGAGGATTAGGGGGCCTTTTAAAGGGAAGTTATAAGGGATAGATTTATGTGGACTTAATTGATAAGATAATTGAACATGGTCAGATTTTCTTTTATAAACAAAAAATATTATTTTGTATGTATTACGCTTCAATCTGAATTTAAACACTTCAAAACTTTTACAGTTGAAAAAAAAAGATATTTGGATGAAATGTGATTGAAACGTATTGTTGAAAATGGGCCAATGCATGTTAAAAGCGAAGGCTACTTTCCCCACAACAATTTCAAGTGGTACACTTTCTAAAAAGGCAACAGGTTAGGGAGCTTATTCTGTTGGCATGAGTTTGATTTTCGTCTGCACTTGTGATCGGTTTTAAAAATAATACAATTTAAACTATTTTCATTTGTTATCATATTAATCAACATAATATAGAAAATGAGTATTTGTAAACATTCTTGTGTATGCATAGCACAGATAAAACATATACATATATACAACAGCACATGATATACATTAGATAGATGCTATTTTCACACAGGTAAGCTCCCAACTGGATGAGTTGGGTTGCTGAAACCACATGAGTCATTAAATCAATCACTCCAGTTTGGTATCTCTCTTTGAGAACTATCAGGCGACGATCAATGTTCATGTACCGTTGCGTTTGTGGTCTTGTAGTTCCACCTGCAGCTTTCTGAATTATGTTGATATCGTTGCAGTTCTGAACGTCTTTAAACATCTGTATGGCCATGAATATATTAGAGTGGGCATGTTTGGTTTTTAGTTTACTGTGACATCCTTCAACATTAATAGCTATCAAACTGTAAGAACATAAAGCTTTAATTTAAAGGGCGAATATTTTGTGTGTTTGAATGATAATTTGTTTGTGCTACATGTTTAAACCAAATTAAACACAAATTAATAATGGATTAAATTTAACTTAATTATTAATTAATTAATAGCTATCAAACTGTAAGAACGTAAAACATGATAATTACATTTACACAATTTACTATTTAAATATTTAATACTTTTATCATAAGTTTTTAAAAAAGAGTTCCAAAGTCATCTACAAAATAAATCTATAATATACCCTTTACAAGGCCCCCTAATTCCCCGATACACTTTAAGTCGAGTAGGCGTTCCGGGAACACACCTATGAGAGTACATCTTACCGCAGTAATCAAAATCAATATTTTTACAGCATTTTTACTTACGTAACATTCTACGAATAGTGTCAAGGTCAAGGTAATTCGGGAAAAACCGTGAAAAGCATTGTATGTACCACGCGGGAAGCCTTTGAATATCTGATCAGCCCAGAAGCAGTATATTGTGAGTTCGATATATGCACACCCTTCCTTCATTGAGTGTCAAATTGTGAGGATAAGGTAACGACTGGGTTTCAAGAGTTTTGATAAAACGTACTAGAAGTACCGCTTGTGCTTGCTTTACTTCTATTATATGGGGACCATACGCTATTTAGATAAATCTGATGAAGAGCAGATAATCCCCACTGCAAAAGTTCGATCATCAATTATGATATATATTATTTAAAAAGAGGTGTACATTTTTTGCGATTTATTACTTTTGACAATATCTACATCTATTGTTCTTCTTCTTCTTTTTTGCACCTTCTTCTTCTTCTTCTTCTTCTTCTTCTTCTTCTTCTTCTTCTTCTTCTTCTTCTTCTTCTTCTTCTTCTTCTTCTTCTTCTTCTTCTTCTTCTTTTTTTTCTTTTTCTTCTTCTTCTAATTCTGCTTCTTCTTCTTCTTCTTCCTGCTCTTCTCCTTCCTCTTCTTATTCGTCTTCCTCTTTTTCTTCTCCTTCTTCTTCTTCTTCTTTTTCTTCTTTTTCTCATTATTCCTCCTCCTTTTCTCCAACCTCTTCTTCATCAACTGCTTCGTCTTCATCTTCTTCTTCTACTACTACTTCTTCTTCTTCTTCCTTTTCCTCCTTCTCTTCTGCTTCCTCTTCTGCTTCCTCTTCTTCTTCGTCTTCTTCTTCTTCTTTTTCTTCTTCTTCTTCTTCTTCTTCTTCTTCTTCTTCTTCTTCTTCTTCTTCTTCTTTTTCTTCTTCTTCTTCTTCTTCTTCTCCTTCTTCTTCTTTTTTTCCATCAATTTGTTGTTCTTCCTATTTACCACTTTCATATTTGTCATCCTTTTCCTACTCCTCTTGGTCGTCTTCTTCTTCTTCTTCTTCTTCTTCTTCTTCTTCTTCTTCTTCTTCTTCTTCTTCTCCTT
Source organism: Serripes groenlandicus (assembly GCA_031761405.1). Classification (NCBI taxonomy): domain Eukaryota; kingdom Metazoa; phylum Mollusca; class Bivalvia; order Cardiida; family Cardiidae; genus Serripes; species Serripes groenlandicus. The sequence continues at coordinate 59,139 of JASEVX010000476.1, read as the reverse complement.
CTTTTTCTTCTTTCTTTTCTTTCTTCATCTTTTTTTCATCCTCCACCGATCATAAATACTATTATTTATCAGTAATAGAAGCAGATGTTAGAAGTTGTAGCAGTGGAAGTTCTAGTAACAGTAGTTATAAACGTATTTGAAGTTATAGTAGTTGTTGTTGTAGTAGTAGTTGTTGTTGTAGTAGTAGTTGTTGTTGTAGTAGTAGTTGTTGTTGTAGTAGTAGTTGTTGTTGTAGTAGTAGTTGTTGTTGTAGTAGTAGAAGAAGTAGTAGTAGTAGCAGAAGTAGTAGTAGTAGTAGTAATTGTTGTTGTAGTAGAAGTTGAAGTATTATTATTATTAGTAGTAGTAGTAATATTAATAGTAGAAGAACAAAAATGTAATAGTAGTAGAAGTAGTTGTAGTAGTAGTAGTTGTTGTAGTACATGTAGTAGTAGTAGTAGTAGTAGTAGTAGTGGTAGTCGTATTAGTAGTAGTAGTAGTAGTAGTAGTAGTAGTAGTAGTAGTAGTAGTAGTAGTAGTAGTAGTAGTAGTAGTAGTAGTAGTAGTAGTATTTTATTTATTATTTTATTTATTTTAATTCCTCCTAGTGTAGATTGGTAAATATCAAATAAACACAAGTTTGAGTTAAATTAATAAATAGTATGGATATAAAGCGTCGTTATGCAGTTAATGTACAAATAGTAATATGGATATATACACTGTTATATAGAGAGATTTACTGCATTTCATCATGGATATGTGCTTTATGAACTTGTGTCATCTTTAAAGTTCGATTATTCGAGCACAGAAAGCAGTTAAGTGCATTTTGGAACTGTGTGTGAATTCGGATCACAGAGTGTTCGAGCATTATTCTTTCTGTCTCATGTGAGATATCGATTTCCAGTTCTGAACCTAGATTCTTTAACATGAAATCCGAGCTTAGTCCTTCCGCAATACTAGCATTAACATCCTGTCGTATGCATTGACAACAGTATTTACTGTTAATTTTCAGCTTCTTTTATTCTATTAGATAATTTAAGTGATGCTTCTTGCCTGATTGCCAAGTTTATCGCTTTGTCATGTACGTGAATATATGTGTTCCCGATGAGAAGCGAAAGTGGAGCGTCAAGTGTTAACCTATTAAATACCACGATGCTTGATTTACTCGCGCTTACTTCACACTTCCATTGTGTTGCGTATCGATATACAATGTCTAGTAAGACTTGCAAATTGTTAGGGGATAAGGCGATAATAGACAGGTCATCAGCAAAAGAATGATTACCACATCTGAGATTATGTCCTAGATTTAAACTGTAATCGGAGTCCTCTAATTGATGTAAAAGTTCATTAAAATAAACTAGGTAATACAACCTTGAGGCAACTCCTCTCTGTCGAACGCCTCTCTTAATCTGCACAGGAAGTGATGTGCTATCGCGACTGAGTACATTGTACGTTAAATTATTATAAGAATCGACAATGAGTCGAAGAATTTTACCGCATAACCCTAGTTGTGCCAGTTTAAGGAATATCCCGTTATGCCAGACAGAGTCAAACGCGGCCTTAACGTCAAGAAACGCGATTATTTTCTGACAAAGCATATACTGTTTCCTGTAAAGTCTAAGCTGCCGATTTACAGCTTAGTTATTTCTGGAACCCTTGCTGCTGGACATAAGGAATGTAATTTACTTCGATGAAAGGAATGATTGGATTCTGCATAGTAAGAGTTTTTCAAAAAAATTACAAAAGCACGGGATTAATGATATTGTGTATAACTGAATGGGTCACTTTTACTCTTACCCTTGAAGATAGGAATTATGAGGCTCTTCCTCCATCTTTCGGGTATAATTTCTTGAATTAAAACGCTATAAAAATATCAGTAATAAATTTGTATTAGACTTTACCTCTATGTATGATATGCTCATCAAGGATAAGGTCATGTAACGGGCTTTTACCTCATTTTAAATCTTTTTACAATATGTTCAATGTTTTCGCGAGTAAATGAGTTTTCATAACCTTGTAAAACGTATCATTTTGTTCAGCTGAGTTGTCATTCATGAAATGATTAACCAGTGAATTAAATTAGTCTGTTAAGCCAAATGTGTGATCATCTTAGGCTTCGGGGGAAATCAAAAGTATCTTTGAAGAATTCTGAAAAACCGTTTGATACATTTTCATCTGCATATGTTATATTCTTCTATACAATTTCAGCACATACGGTACATTTTTCTTTTTCCTTTTAGCCAGTTTATAAAACAGGTGTATGTCTAAATGGGCAGTTTTATAAAGTTCTTCGAATGTTTTATTGAGGAAGAGATTACAAACAATGCGCTGATTTCGCATGAAATTGCGTTTTGCACATTTGTATCTCTGATATGACTCATACTCGACCCCTCTTGGTTGGCCGTGGTTAATCCAGATTTGCAGTAGTCGCCTATATTCAGCGTGAGCTTGTCTTAGGTCATGCGACCAATACGGTTTCGTGTGTTTGTTAAATTTACCTTTTGGTAGGCAATTTTCAGCTGAATTTAAGGTCGAACTAACAATCAAATCAGACAACTGATTTGGATAATTTTTTGAGGTGGAAGTTAGAGAGGACAGGTATCGAGATAATGTATTTTCTAATGAGTTCAATTCGCTTGCATTACATTTATCCCAGGCGATACACTTTCGATCGGTTAATTGTACTTGCTTCTGTTTAGTTACATTGACCGATGCAATTTAGGTAGGTGGTCTGATGTAAATACGTCCTTTTCTGGTTACGGTTTATACTGTTTTATGTTGTTTATAAGTGTCTGTTCTATGAGTATATGGTCAAGCTAAGACATATTTCTTACATATTTGAACTCTTCATCACTGTGATGAAGTGCTATACGTCTATTGTTTGCCGTGAACTGTTGTAGTTATGACGATTTCTCACTGGTGGCGTCATCATGCATTTGGCAAATTCTCTAAGACGCGCATTAAAATCACCAAGTATTAACACTTTACCTTTTAAAGAACACGTGTGCGTAATAGCCTCAAGTTTTGTAATTGTTTCGTAATAGTGTTTAGTGTAACTGTCCGACGACATTATATATATACTCCGATTATATATAACGACTACCCCTTTACCACACTTAGCCGGAACGTACTTGTCCATCGAGCTATCACAAACCGAAAATGACTTATATTATGGATTTATACTATCAACAAATGATTTAGAATGGTTAAAGAGTTTGTGTTCAGATATGATGCCAATATCAATATCATTCTTGTCTAACATATCGGAAAGTGCATAATCAGACGACATATTTCCTCAAACGTTCTAACACATAACATTTAATACCACGTAATAAAGAATATTTTTATTACTTTACGGATTATATCATATTGTTTAGGGGAAAATTACTAGACTTCTGGGTTAGAAGTAGCGCAACTAGTAATATTATTAGCATTAGTGGTAGTAGTCGTTGTAGTAGTAGAAGTAGTAGTAGTTGTTGTGGAAGTATTATTATTATTATTATTAGTAGTAGTAGTAGAAGTAGTAGTAGTAGTAGTAGTAGTAGTAGTAGTAGTAGTAGTAGTAGTAGTAGTAGTAGTAGTAGTAGTAGTAGTAGTAGTAGTAGTAGTAGTATTAGTAGTAGTAGTAGTAGTAGTAGTAGTAGTAGTAGTAGTTGTAGTAGTAGTAGTAGTAGTAGTAGTAGTAGTAGTAATAGTTGTAGTAGTAGTAGTAGTAGTAGTAGTAGTAGTAGTAGTAGTAGTAGTAGTAGTAGTAGTAGGAGGAGGTAGTAGCAGTAGAAGTAGTAGTATCATTAGTTGTAGTAGTAGTTGTAGTAGTAGTAGTAGTAGTAGTAGTAGTAGTAGTAGTAGTAGTAGTAGAAGAAGTAGTAGTAGTAGTAGAAGTAGTAGTAGTAGTAGAAGAAGTAGTAGTAGTAGTAGTAGTAGTAGTAGTAGTAGTAATAGAAGTAGTATTAGTAGTAGCAGCAGCAGTAGTAGTATTAGTAGTAGCATCCGTAGTAGTAGTAGTAGTAGTAGTAGCAGCAGTAGTAGTAGTATTAGTAGTAGTATAAGTAGTAGAAGTAGCAGCGGTAGTTGTAGTAGTAATAGTAGTAGTTGTAGTAGTTGTAGTAGTTGTAGTAGTTGAAGTATCAATATGTATTCCTTCTGTTTGTTTTACTTCAGTGTGTCCTCATAACAAGTATGGAGAAGAGTGTAACTCACTATGTGGGGAATGTGCTGGTAATACTACATGCAATCATATCGATGGTACGTGTAATGGATGTGATCCAGGATATCGCACAGTATACTGTAATCAACGTAAGTTATGAGACCAAATCACGGTCTTGATTAAGGAACTTATTAGCTAGATTACCAAGATGATTATTGGATCCTGTCTTTGGGAATATGTACATGTTGACATTTCTGAACAATGCAGAATAGAATAAGGGCCCTCTTTAAGGCATGTAACAATAACAACATACATAATTTTAAAAATAAATACATAATATAAGGCAATCACAGCTTAACCATATAAATCTGTACATGTAACATTTATAGATTCGTCTCATTACCAAGGCGTTTGTTTAGATCACCCCATATATCTGCACATTCTTATTAGAACATACCATAGTGTACTGAATATTTTTTTAATATTGTCAAATAAATATGAGTACAAGACGTTGATCAGACATGTACAATGCTGATCTGAATCTACAGTGTTCACAGACAGCCAGCGTGGAAGACAGTGGTGCAGAGGTAGAGCGTCGGCTTCTCGTACCAAACGTCCCAGGTTCGAGTCCCGTGATGAGCGGGTTCTGAATTTTGGACTTTTCTGCACAAACGGCACGAGCACTGGTTAAGTCATCGATTGTGATTAATATAAGCTGAAAGCTTGTTTCGCAATCGATGTAAAATAAATAAGTTTAAACCTTTCCCTCATACGACAATAATGCAGCAGACGACTTTGAACATATATTGTCAAAAAAAGAAAATCTCTATAATTAAATTGATAACCTATGACTAACAGTGGAAAACATTCTGGCAAAATGAGAAATTGGTCGTTTTGAGCAATTTCTTGTTTTGTCACTATGTTTTCAAAAAGCCATCAGCTGCAGAGTCGTCAGAAATCGTCTGTATGAGGGAATGGGTTAAACTAAACAGCCAGCGCGTACCCTTTACAACGGATGGGCTCACATATTCCTCATTTAAAATTCGGTGCATATCGGGTAAAATACATGCAAAATGGTTATACAGTCCAACCTGTGTTTAAAGACCACCCATCGGAAGGGAACAATCTGGTCCTTTTTATAGGTGGTTTTTAATAACAGGGTGATTTATGCAGAACTTGAGTAATTGGGACATTTTAAGTGTGGTTGCTATAGAAAGGGAATTGCTAAATACAGGTGGTCTTTAAAACAGGTTTGACTCTACTTATACATACAAGACGATCGAACATAGACCACGGGTATCGGTTGTTCTTCTTTCTGTTCATCTGCTTGCATTAACATTTTCCAACATACGTCAAATATATAGCAGATGATTTTGAAAACATCAAGACAAAATATGGATAATCTATATGAGATGGAGTTGAAAAGATTGTGGCAAAAGTGTAAATTGGTCATCATGGGCAATTTCTTCCTTTACCGCATTGTTTTTAAAAGTCGTCTGTTGCGGAGAGGCGTCTTAAAACCACATGCAAGCGGGGGTTAGGTAAAGATTCGCTAAATTTTAACAATCCAACTCTGTAATATATAAACCAAAATGAATCTATTGACAACACACTGGACGTGTAGAACAGCTGGGTGTACGTCAACGTTCCAATATATCATACACAACCAGATATGTCAAACGATTCCAAATCCCCGGACACGGCCCATTTATATATTTATTATGGTAAGATGGTCCTGACAATATTGAACCGACATCACGCGACTTTAGATAGAGAAATAAAGTAGTCGACCTACCAGCGAAACAGTCTCGAAGTGTATTTAGTGTACATATATATGGATTATCTGATCAAACGTAACAAATTATTTAAGGTACAAGGGTTTACTTAGTACTTGACATATGAGTGTGTCATCATTTATCCCGAATAAGTAAAGAGCTGAAAATCGTGTCAATCGTCTAAATGTGTAGCCACTTTATTAGTCACGTGCATGAAATTTGCAAAATTACTTTCGTCTATTAGAACTGTATTTATATTATTTCAAATTCGTTCCTGTGTGTTAAGAACTGTCGAATTATTTATTTCAGCATGTGAATACGGAATGTTTGGTCAGAATTGTATCGACGACTGTGGTCAATGTCTGGACGAACCGTACTGTCCTGTTGTAGATGGTATTTGTCTCAATGGGTGTGACCCCGGTTATACAGGTTCAACCTGTAAGGAAGGTATGTGTGTGTTATGGTATTTGTCTCAATGGGTGTGACCCCGGTTATACAGGCTCAACTTGTAAGGAAGGTATATATATGTGTTATGGTATTTGTCTTCATGGATGTGACCCCGGTTATACAGGTTCAACCTGTAAGGAAGGTATGTGTGTGTTATGGTATTTGTCTTCATGGATGTGACCCCGGTTATACAAGTTCAACCTGTAAGGAAGGTATATATATGTGTTATGGTATTTGTCTTCATGGATGTGACCCCGGTTATACAGGTTCAACCTGTAAGGAAGGTATGTGTGTGTTATGGTATTTGTCTCTATGGGTGTGACCCCGGTTATACAGGTTCAACCTGTAAGGAAGGTATATATATGTGTTATGGTATTGGTTTCTTAAGCGTGTAACCTTTGTCAATACAATTACATAATTTCATACTATATTGTTTGTTTAAATTACACATTGATGTCCCCATAACGTTCTGATAAGATCAAGGAAAACTGCATGATCTCGTTGATTGAAACGAAACTTCTTAAGAATTACATGAAATCGTTGTAGGAATTCGACTTGGTGATGGATTATATATACATATTGTTGGGACGATTCATGCAAAATGTGATCGTGGACTAATGTCGTAACAACTTACTTGGTTACATGCCCATACTAAATGCGACACAGCCACAATTTCACAAGCAATAGCCGCTAAATACATGTACCGTATTAGTTCTAATGTTTTTGTTTATTTTGGTATGTTGGCTATATTGGCGGAAAGGCATTGATTCCACCAACATTAAAGAGCGCAAATATAAACCACCGTTTGCAACAGACAATATATTGTATGATTCATTAAGTGTAATTCTCAGTTACATTTATCTAAAATATTTCCAATTCTAAACAATTTTAAATTTTCATGTTTACGACACCGCATAATAAAATATGTCCGTTTCTCTCCCGAACCATGGTACATACAAATCACATATAATATTCACACAGCATGTCAAGATGGTCAGTTTGGTTTGCAGTGTACCGGGAGATGTTATTGTAAGGACGGTCCATGTGACAAGATAACTGGTGAATGTCAAGGCGACTGCAGTCCTGGGTATAAAGGATTCGCATGTGATGAATGTAAGCTTAAATTTATTAATGTATTCTTATTGTATTCTAACAAAACCAAAAAAATACTCCAGCAATACTAAGGTTGCTATTTGTGTTGAAAGGAGTTTTATATCCTATTCCACAATTAACACGTATTGTAAGTTTGACTGTATTGTTTAATGTATGTGTTGCTTACTATGTTGTGTTGCATTTAGCCCACATTAAACATGATTGAAGCAAAACCCGTGAGGTATAACAGATGGATTGTGTGCTTGTTCTTAGTATAATTTAGACGACATTGCATTTCTGGGTATAACAGGTTCGCCTGTGATGAACGTAAGCTATAGTAATACATTCTTATCTCAATTTTACAATGCACAAAGGTGGCCATTCAACGGTATAAACGATGTTGTTGTTGTTGATAGCTCATGAAATCAGTTTTATATCATATTCCACAAAAAACACACATGGTATATTTGCCTGTGCCTTTTAAAGTACGTGTTGCTCACTAAATTGTATACGACACTGTAGCACAACGTGTGTTGTATAACAGATGGGTTGTTTGATTTGTATTTGTTATCTCTTTGATCACATTGTACCACCACGTGTGTTGTATAAAATATGGGTTATTTGATTTTCTTTGTTATCGGTTTGATCACATCGTAGCTAGCTCCTTGATATAAAGGATTCGCTTGAGATTGACGTAAACTATAGTAATGCTTTGTATAACACGGCACACAAGTGGCACATCAGTGGTATAAACGGTGCATGTGTTGTTGATATATAATGAACATATTTATATATCCTATTCCACAAGGATTTATTCTAATAAGGGCACTAGAGGTGTACACGGTATATTTATTGTACATAATAATAGATAAGTGTTCTTCGGCATGGATCACATGTTGACGAAATAATATCTCCGTCGGGCTCGAGAAGAATATTTTGTATTCAGCGCCGTTTCAGCAGTAAATTTGCCACATCACGGGTAAGCTTATCCGTGATTACTGTGTTACTAACAAATACCGTTCAAGAAAGTTTACCTTGCGAAATACCACTCGACCATAACAGCCGTCGTGAACTAGTATGGAACCAGTCACACACGGACTGAAATCCCCTGATCTATGCATCATGTCAAGGTTGTTTTCCTATACTAGATCTATGTCACATTCGATGTGTTGGTGGTTTTCTTTCCTTTGCAATATCAATAGCATGTTAAAAGCAATATCATGTTGTATTACTAGTAAATAAAACGTAATATAAAACGACAACTGCGAGATTTACGAGCAATGGATTGTGCAGTATGTAGCTCCTCTGCCAGTCAATATCATGTCATAGTGCCCACTAAACCATCATTATAATGATTGAATGGATATTAATATTTATCACATAAGTCCTCTCTGCGACTGTCAAAATTCCATTACATAAATATCATATGGCACTACATACAAATCATATGACACTTCTAGTTTGGTTTCCAGTCGTACGCTCAAGTCTTGGTTACAACGCCGAAACCAAACTATGAAAATGACGTCACGTCAGCGGTTTAGTGTCATAAAGTTAGTCACTTTGGCGCCAAAACCTGTTCATTTCATGTAGAAATATGGTAAACATAAGCACAATATTTTGAAATACGCCTCATAAATCATTGTATGTGATAAAAAGAGTATCTCATTCGTGTGTATTTATTATCACTTTTAATAAGCTCGTTAACTAAGCTGAATATGACGCTCGCCTTCCTTCAGACTTAACCAGTACTCGCACTGTTCATGTGGAAAAATCCCAAGGGAAGAACCCGCTCATCACGGGGTCCGAGCCCGAGATCATTGGAACTACAGACCGACGCTCCACCTCTTCACCACTGTCATCTTTTAAATATTCATTTCCTAATTTTAGCTTGTGATGGTGGATCTTACGGATACAACTGCTCGTCGGTATGTGGAAAGTGTACAGCTGGATCGACCTGCAATCATACTGACGGAATATGTAGTGGATGTGATCTAGGGTATCTGACAGAATACTGCAATGAAAGTAAGTTGTCAAACATCTTTACACGCTTTAAAGAATCTATCCATTACTAAGCAGTTATTATACTGCCATAACTCGTTTTAAATGATTGTATAGCCACTTCACTGCTATTTACTCACTTTTTTTACAATAGTACAAAGACATGAATAAGTCATAACTAGGCGAAAAGGGATACCTGACAGAAACCTCTATTCACACAATGCAAATGTTAAGTTGGCACCGTATACCACTGTATTGCTCTCACTGTGTCAAGTTTATTTACTTTAATTGAACTATTCCACAAAATATGTAATAAGAAACGATCGATTGTGTACTCAGTGCGTAGTATGCCAATCATAGATATATATACAAATAAAAGCCACCGACACACTGGTAGTTACACAATTGAATTGCATGTAATTACAGAAGAAATATTCAAAACCCTTATTTCTGGAATACATCGACAAATGTTAAACATTATACCAGAAGCTTTATTTCCCATAAGCTAGAACTGTTATCAATGTTTACGTCAACAAAGACACTCAATGGTACACACAGATGCGAATATAGAATATATACTTTCTAATTTGGTAGGCTAGTATTTATTATGTTCTGTAAAACCTTATCATTTTTATTAGAACTCATTTCAAAAGTAGCAACGAGTGTAATTACACGCAAATTATCACAAATCAGATCACATGTTTTCATCCATTTATCGAGTACATATTATGTATGTTTTTAAAACATTTTGACCAAAGCTGAAATTGTTGATCTTGCTGACTTTATCTACCTACTCCGATTTTCTTATAAATTTAAGAATGTACGTAATTTCAGCATGTGCACATGGCATGTACGGTCAGGACTGTACCGAAACATGTGGCAACTGTCATTCGAATAGAACCTGTGATATAAAAGACGGAACATGCGTGGACGGCTGTGATTCAGGTTACAATGGTACCCTTTGTAAACAAGGTACGCCTTTCTTCATTCGTATTCGATCAATGTAATCCTTCATCAAAAATATCTCTTGCAACTAATATCACCATCTATTGGCGTCTGATATGGCCTTATACACTACTATTATCATCTATAGGTGTCTGATAAGGTCTAACAAACTAATGAATATCTCTTGCAACTAATAATACCATCTATAGACGTCTGATAAGGTCTTACAAACTAATGAATATATCTTGCAACTAATATCACCATCTATTGGCGTCTGTTAATGTCTTACAAACTAATGGAGTCGTTTTTGGTATCAATAGAGTTGTACTTCCTACATGCATATATTATGTAGAGAAGGATTTAGCCCATGATTAAAATATACATGCTAATACCTTGTTTTAATATATAAAAGTCGCAAATATGTTTTACAGTCGTTTAGTGCAGCATAGGTACAGCGTTTTGTTTGATCAGGGGTCACCTAAATAATAGCAGGGCGTTTGCTGTTCTTTGATCGTTATGTTGTCGGTGTTTATCTAGAAACGTCTTTGTTTCCTACAGAGTATATTCTTTAACACAGGTACATTAAACATGTCCTTGCGTCGTGATTGTACGTTGAAAAATGTATCATACAATTTACTTTGTCGTTTTAATGATTAATCGATTCAATTAAGCGTTTCGTCGATTTCAACAATGTTTTAGTTATGTCATCGTGGCCAGTTCCCCTAACGTTATCGAACATGCACTCAAAATGCATGTTACCATTACTTACAGACACAAATCAAGGGCTTGGCGTGAAACGCTTGTAACTAGAAACCTTGGTTTAGAGGCAATTTTGACCACTTTGTAAACAATGCAAATTTAGGTGCCATAGCTCTGAACGAGCAATGGCACCTAAATGTCCATTGTTTACCAAAAAAGATGATTTAACGCTCATACAGTTATTATGGCGAGGTGATTAACCTTGGTAGAAAAAATACCAATTTTACAACAATTTGACGCCAATCCCTCGAAATGTCGTACTATTACCTACAGACACAAATATCATATAAAAAAAAAAATGCTGAGCAATAATTATATTTTAGAATGCAATGACGGTAATTTCGGGTTCAACTGTAACATGAAGTGTGGCATGTGTTATAACAACGCGACATGTGACAGGAAGTCCGGCGTGTGTTCAACCGGATGTGACGTAGGTTACAAAACGGAGCAATGTGATGAAGGTAAGCAAATGGCAATAGTGCCGAGCGCGAGGGTAAACAACGTCAACTAAGCAGAAAAGGGTAAACAGGAGAGAGCTTCCTTAATAAGTTAAATGATTTCTGCTCAATCATGGTTTTATTTATATTTGATATGAATTGTAATGAGATGTATATGTAAATTAGAATATAAATAAAATATTGTTTAAACCAATGTAAGCGCTACAAAATGGCGGATTGTGAGTGTAGGAATATGATTTCAGTTATGTTTATATTACATTTTCCTTTCATTGATTTCTCTTGTAATGTCTGTAGATACGATAGTCTACATTCCTGTTTTTTCCTTAAAATAATTGTGTGTAGATTTTCCAATTGCTATGACTGAACATTCATACGCCTGTTCATACTGAACGATGATTGAATGACCCAATAGACGTCGAATGTTGTAATAGAGTACAGTTACATGTGGACAATATCCTTCTATTGCCTTATTCAACTACGGTATGAATAGATTTAAAACTCGGTAAACCAATACTCTAATACTCGAATTATTGTCGCCTACAGGTATTCAGTGTTTAACATTGGTTATCTTCTATATTTCATACTCAGAAATTACGTTCAAAATATGATATTATTTGTTCGAAAACAATCAATCATAATTACTCATAATTGGTAACGGTAAACACTTCCACACAAACTCACCAGAGAATTCAACGTTTAAACATATGTGATATAAACCTGAACGCATCTTCTAACAAAAAAATGGAAGTGTAGCCTGATGTCAAACTGGCATGTCCATTATACGACAACACATTAGAAGCGGCTCAATGTGTTAATGATGCACCATGAACAGGGCGCCATTATTACGCCGACGTTATACGAACTGTAATACGAAATATGTTGGGACAACTCGTATTAATTGTGTTAATTAGCTCCTTCAGCGTCATAGTGTTTAAAGTAGACTATTTGGTGTTAACATCGGGCGTCTGCATTTCTTATGTTATTAGATTATTGAAATATTTTGCTAACTACATTTAAAAGGCAAACTATCCTGATTTCAGGTGAGACAGTTCGTTACGAGCTGATTCGCTTAAATCTGCATTGTTTGCATAGACCTTAATATTGCCAATGGCGCTGAAAGACTTAATTACATCTAATTTCCCCATTGTTTTAGTTTGCGATGGCGGATATTTCGGACAGAACTGTACAAGCAAATGTGGAAAATGCACTGGCGGAGAAACTTGTAATCATGAAACAGGTTATTGCACCGGATGTGCGCCGGGGTATCTCAATCTGTCATGTAATCAAGGTAACTATATTGATACTTAACACAATTCAAAACACATGAAATAATTCGAGCTTTTTTTATTATAAATTGGACAATTTTAATATCGAGAATGTGTTAGTTTGATTGAAATTGTTAAATATCTGATATCTGACATCTGATACGGTATGTTCCTTTTGTACCTGCTTTTCTAGCTAGTGTGTATCTACTGTTCGAAGGCCATTGGTATCTCTATATGAGCCGTCCCGTGAAAAAACAAACATATGGCCTCTGCGTATTGTATCGACACATATCAGCATGCGCAGTCCGCGCAGACTGATGCGGGCCGACAAATTCCGTCTCAGGGGGATAAAGGTATAGAGTAATGATTCCTGAAACAAATAATCTACAGGAGGTGAAAAGTGTCTATCCGGGTAATCCTGCGCGGCATGCTAAGGGAGATCCGGGTCAATACTTTACGAAGATTCCACACTGTTGGTTTTCTCGTGTAACGACTCATATGTTCATGTACCCATGCATCGGTATCGATGTTGGCGTCATTAGATAAGCTAATCTTGGTATACACTGGTCTCAAATACAATAAAGTATTTTATTATACTATCGAGTTTCAATATCCAGATAAGACTGCAGGGATGTGCAAGCTAATCTTGGTATACACTGGTCTCAAATACAATAAAGTATTTTATTATACTATCGAGTTTCAATATCCAGATAAGACTGCAGGGATGTGCAAGCTAATCTTGATATACACTGGTCTCAAATACAATAAAGTATTTCATTATACTATCGAGTTTCAATATCCAGATTAGACTGCAGGGATGTGCAAGCTAATCTTGATATACACTGGTCGCAAATACAATAAAGTATTTCATTATACTATCGAGTTTCAAGATCCAGATTAGACTGCAGGGATGTGGAAGCTAATCTTGATATACACTGGTCTCAAATACAATTAAGTATTTCATTATACTATCGAGTTTCAATATCCAGATTAGACCGCAGGGATGTGCAAGCTACTCTTGATATACACTGGTCGCAAATACAATGACGTATTTCATTATACTATCGAGTTTCAATATCCAGATTAGACTGCAGGGATCTGCAAGCTAATCTTGATATACACTAGTCGCAAATATAATAAAGTATTTCATTATACTATCGAGTTTCAATATTCAGATTCGACTGCAGGGATGTGCAAGCTAATCTTGATATACACTGGTCGCAAATACAATAAAGTATTTCAATATAGAGATTCAGTATCCAGATTAGACTGCAGGGATGTGCAAGCTAATCTTGATATACACTGGTCGCAAATACAATAAAGTGTTTCATTATACTATCGAGTTTCAATATCCAGATTAGACCGCAGGGATGTGTAAGCTAATCTTGATATACACTGGTCGCAAATACAATAAAGTATTTCATTATACTATCGAGTTTCAATATCCAGATTAGACCGCAGGGATGTGTAAGCTAATCTTGATATACACTGGCCGCAAATACAATAAAGTATGTCATTATACTATCTAGTTTCAATATCCAGATTAGACTGCAGGGATGTGCAAGCCAATCTTGATATACACTGGTCGCAAATACAATAAAGTATTTCATTATACTATCGAGTTTCAATATCCAGATTAGACCGCAGGGATGTGCAAGCTAATCTTGATATACACTGGTCGCAAATACAATAAAGTATTTCATTATACCATCGAGTTTCAATATCCAGATAAGACTGCAGGGATGTGCAAGCTAATCTTGATATACACTGGTCTCAAATACAATAAAGTATTTCATTATACTATCGAGTTTCAATATCCAGATTAGACCGCAGGGATGTGCAAGCTAATCTTGATATACACTGGTCTCAAATACAATAAAGTATTTCATTATACTATCGAGTTTCAATATCCAGATTAGACCGCAGGGATGTGCAAGCTAATCTTGATATACACTGGTCTCAAATACAATAAAGTATTTCATTATACTATCGAGTTTCAATATGCAGATTAGACCGCAGGGATGTGCAAGCTAATCTTGATATACACTGGTCGCAAATACAATAAAGTATTTCATTATACTATCGAGTTTCAATATCCAGATTAGACTGCAGGGATGTGCAAGCTAATCTTGATATACACTGGTCGCAAATACAATAAAGTATTTCATTATACTATCGAGTTTCAATATCCAGATTAGACCGCAGGGATGTGCAAGCTAATCTTGATATACACTGGTCTCAAATACAATAAAGTATTTCATTATACTATCGAGTTTCAATATGCAGATTAGACCGCAGGGATGTGCAAGCTAATCTTGATATACACTGGTCTCAAATACAATAAAATATTTCATTATACTATCGAGTTTCAATATCCCCCAAATCAAAAATACGTTCCGGTGTATTCTGGATAAAAGTGTTTGATGGCTTGTAATGGTAACTTTGTGAATGGAATGTTTTTCAAAGAATGCCAATCAGGCTAGAAGTAAATATTTTGTATTGATTTATCTTCCAAATCCATTTAGAATGCGATCCGGGTTATTTTGGACAGAACTGTGCGATGAATTGCAGTGGAAAGTGTATAAATGGCAGTGCATGTAATATCACCAACGGCGAATGTGACATAGGATGCGATAATGGTTATGTGGGGACAATGTGTATTGCATGTAAGCATATCATGTTTAATTGGTTTGTTATGTCATTTCCAACATTATCTTATTTATATCTGGGACATGGATCATTTATGCATGATCCCTTTGTAATCCAGTTAGTTGAAGGCTTGGAAAAGTGCCTTGTCAAAGGTTATCCCAGTTTGACAACCGCCGAGTGCCGATAGCTCAGTCGGTAGCGACGCGGGCTGTCAATCCAGAGGTCGTGAGTTCAACCCAAGCTCGGCCAACATTCTTTCCGTCGTTTGACAAAGGTAATTGTGACAAGCGTCATTCGTCTTACACCAATGGGCCAACAGTCTATATTGAATAGAAGCAAGTTGCTTGGAATGATTGTTGTATGGATAACTGGAGTGATATGACAACACAGTGTTATGCCACGTTTTAAAAACCGTTGAGACCAGGGGTGTATGCAGTTAATTCTAACACACCGAGTGTCTAAAGCGGTAATGTGAGGCTTGTACTCCTCCAAATACTCGGTAAGTGATAGGCTACTTGTCCTTAAAGTGGTAATGTAAGGCTTGTATTCCGCTGAATGCTCGGTTAGTGATCGGCTACTTGTACTTAAAAGCGGTAATATGAGGCTTGTACTTCTCCGAATGCTCGGTTAGAGTATCTGAGTATACGCCCATACAACAACAAGAGATTTCTGAATGGTCTATTCGATGTTTGCTTTAAATCTATTGTCATTTGTTTTAATATGATCAGGTTTGACACCAAGATTGTCTAGAAACATATCCATTGATTGTCAGATTCTGGTTATAAGATCTTAATAAGTTTACTTACACAATTTAGCATATGCACTTACTGAGAAAATGTTGTAAGGGATCCCATTGCGAACAAGTCAATGACATATACGGTTACTGACGACGCGAGAAAACAAACATTGTGGACTTTATGTAAAGTATCGACCTGTGGACTGCGCAGGCCGATCTTGGTTGATACATTAAGCTGAAGCCATAATGTTGATTACCTCGCAGAACGGCTCATTTTAAGTTAGATTATGGGCCCACAGTGTAAATTAGTTGACTGTGTCAATGGGGAAGCTTATGGCGGGATCGGTAGTCTAAAGAACATTATATTGGCTTCGGCTTGTTGTATTGCCAAAAAGACAGGACTATATTAACGCAGCTTGTACATATTTTGATTCGTATTAGTAAAGGGTGACCTGTCCTCCAACGATCAGCTAAAAAGTGACGATGCGGCCTCCAGTCCGCTAGGAGCAATTATAGGTGCTGTAGCTGGGGTCATTGTCATAGCAATACTTGTTATTGTCGTGGTATTCGTTATTAGAAGACGAAGGTAAGGCATATTTTATAAGCATTGGGATATTTCGCAAAGGGCGGAGAAAGTACGGGACACTTTTTCTCAGTATTAAGGGTTTTGGTAAATGACGAAGAGAGTATGACACATTGTGTTGGCAATGAGATTTTTAGTACGACACAATGTGTTGGCATTGAGATATTCGGTAATTTACAGAGAAGCAACATATGCAATTATCTAGCATCATCTATTTAGTGCCACAATATTAGTGTGTGTCATTCTTAAATTAGAACAAATTATATATGAACTATATGACTGAACAATTATTCGACTTTTGAATATGTTTTTCATTGGCATATATCAAGAGGCCTTCTTCTGATCATGAGTGTGCATTATTTCACACGGTGAACACTGTAACTGTTATTGACGCCGCGTGGAAACGCAGCGTCAGTATTGAATAGGTTTCAATTTTGTTCAATTAATCGAATAGGGAGCAACCAACATTAGTATTGTAAAGAAAAACTTTGTAATACGTGTTTGTTTGACAAAAATAACCTTTATGAATCAATAAATTGTATTAACTGATTTAAGAAACAACAAGATACACAATACGTATGTCTTCTATCGTTGTTTTGAAACTTTAGACACATTAAATTGGTATTTAATAACTTTTCCCAAACTTTCCTAGGCTAGGTTTTTGCCTATTTATAAAATTATGTTGTATTTATAAACTTGAAACGTTCCTCGTTCTCCTTACAAATCTTGTGTCACACTTAACTTATAAGTAGAGGCATTAAACCTTAAGTGAATATCTGTTAATATTTCAGCACCTATGTTTTTATTATCTAACTGATCTAGTTAGCTCAGATTTAAAACCGTTTGTTGGTAAAAAAAAAGAAATTTCAGCCTGTATGACACATTAGAGTTGCAGTCAATGTTAAGCAAACTGTAAACCAAACGGTTTCAGGACTAAACTTGTCATTTCACGACTAAACTTCACATGCTGAATATCACATAGATCTTAGCAGCATATACAGCATATACATCATATACAACGTCTAATCCCTACTTCAAGATTGGCATTTCTGCTCTTGATATTCTTTTATTATAAACTATGGTAGCCAGGTGAGAAAGATAGGCACATCTATGCCTTCTTGTTTAAAATAAAGGGACATTTGGTATTCGTGTTAAACATATTAAGATCCTTTCTGTTTTCACAGGTTATTTTAATGTACTGAACTACATCTGCTTTCTTTAAGTCATGCTTCAAAATCAGGCGTTTGAACTGATTTGCAATAGTATCAGATGATATTGAAATGTTAATATTTCTAATCAATTTAAGGCCAAGTAACAGATTTATCCTGAACTTGAAAAAATCAAAATTGATAATAAAGACAATACTGATGCACACGTGCCAGTCTCGTTTAAAATCTAAAAATAGCTTTTGACGACTATATATTATCATACATCATTATGGCGCGTAACACACACTTATAATCTAACAATTTTATGGAGCAGACTCACACACTTATAATCAAGTATTGTTCTTACAGTTTTATGGCGCAGAATCGCACACTTATTCTTTAGTATTATCTTTACATAGTTATGGCGCAGAATCGCACACGTATACTCTTGTATTGTTCTTCCATCTTTATTGCGTAGAATCGCACACTTATACTCAAGTATCATTCTTACATCTTTATAGCGCAGAATTGCACACTTATACTCAAGTATTGTTCTTACATATTTATGGCGCAGAATTACACACTTGTACTCAAGTATTGTTCTTACATCTTTATGGCGCAGAATCACACACTTATACTCAAGTTATTGTTCTTACATCTTTATAGCGCAGAATCGCACACATATACTTAAGTATTGTTCTTACATATGTATAGCGCAGAAGCATACACTTACACTCATGTCTTGTTCTTGCATCTTCATGGCGCATAATCGCACACTTATACTCAAGTTATTGTTCTTACATCTTTATGACGCAAAATTGCACTTTGTCGATTATCAGTATTATTTGGTATGTTTTGTTTTAACTATAAACAATTAAATACGTAACACTTATTTTTGTGAAACAGAAATCTGGCGAAAGAAAAAGACCATATGGCTACATTTTCGCCGGATATTTACAGTGAAGCAGAAGGACCGACGAACGATATACCGTCGCAAGATCTGTATAACTACGCCGTCGGTGGGTATTCGATTAACTTTTCAAAGTAGTTTACATCAGAAAACATAGCAAAGTATGTATAACTAGGCCGTCGGTGTGTATTCGATTAACTGTTTAAAGTAGTTTACATTAGAAAACATAGCAAAGTATGTATAACTAGGCCGTCGGTGTGTATTCGATTAACTGTTTAAAGTAGTTTACATCAGAAAATAAAGCAAAGTATGTATAACTACGCCGTAGGTGTGTATCGATTAACTTTTTAAAGTAGTTTACTTCAGAAAACATAGCAAAGTATGTATTACTACTCCATCCTTTGGTATTCGATTGAATATACACAAAATGATTATATCTGCAGACATAGCACAATCTGAATAACTACGATATCAGATGTATGCGACTTTCTATCCGAAAGTATATTCATCTGCAAGCATCGAAATATCTATATAACTACACCCTCGGCTAGTTTTGTTAGTAATACTCAGCCGGTTGGTATTCGGCTTTATATCCAAAAGCAGATTATATGTCTGCAAACATTGACATATTTATATAACTACACTCTCGGTTGGTATTCGACTTGTTATCCTAAAGTAGATCATATCCTAAACATCGCAAAATCTGTATAACTACACAATCGTTTTAGTAATCCACTTAATATCCAAAATTAAGATCTAAATATTCGAGTTGCTACCTAATGTAAGGGAACAATAAACGATAGACTATAAAGGGAATCATCATTACACGTTCATAAATACTATATTTGGTTGTATTTTACTCACTTTCCATCGAAAAAGAACGAGTAAGTGTATTACATCGGAATACATTAACTGTTAACATAATGCAGTCAATGTAAATGTTTATGTTCATTCTATGCTATTCCATTACTTTAGAAGATCACCTATGTAACTGTTAACATAAAGCAGTCAATGTGAATGTTTATGTTCATTATATTATATTCCATTAATTCAGAAGATCACCTATGCAACTGTTAACATAATGCAGTCAATGTGAATGTTTATGTTTATTCTATTATATTCCATTAATTCTGAAGATCACCTATGTAACTGTTAACATAAAGCATTCAATGTAAATGTTTATGTTCATTTTATTATATTCCATTAATTCAGAGGATCACCTATGTAACTGTTAACATAAAGCAGTCAATGTGAATATCAATTTCACGCGTTTCGTAGAATAGCGTGAAATATTTTTCTTCGCGTAGCGTATTCAAAAGGGTTATTCGTAAGCGCTTGGGTGCATGGGTAGCACGATATATTGGTGAGTTATGTGTATATATTGTTGTGAATTGGCGGGGTAAGTTCATTCTACCGGACGAGAGCAAGCAGTTCACATCTTGTTTTCGATAGTTGATTATGGTTTATATTGTTATTATAATACAAGTTGCATAGAATGAGGTCTAACATTCAAATCTGTCATTGACAAATTGACAAAGGTTTCCAGAGTTTTTCCATACAATGGTTTTTATCTCTGGTCGTTCCTGGGCGAGACGGATTTCCAAAATATATTGTCTTACTTCGTAATTCAGATGTTTTATTCATTACATAAACATGTTTATTCAACCCGTTTTACAGGCTGTCACATTGTGTACATATATTTCACTGTAACTGCTTCATGTTCATTAAAGAGACTCGCCGTCTGGTATTTGCATATGGGTGTTTGTATTTTAATTTATACGTAGAAAGAAAAATGTTTATGTTTATTCTATTATATTCCATTAATTCAGAAGATTACCTATGTAACTGTTAACATAAGGCAGTCAATGTGAATGTTTATGTTTATTCTATTATATTCCATTAATTCAGAAGATCACCTATGTAACTGTTAACATAAAGCAGTCAATGTGATGTTTATGTTCATTCTATTATATTCCATTAATTCAGAAGATCACCTATGTAACTGTATACAGTACATACGTTTTCAAAGAAATAAAAGCAGAATGCAAATTGTAACGTAAACTAACGAGTCATTGTTTGTTTCTAAATTTAGTTTTGATTTTATCAACATTTGATTATTAGTGATCGAGATGGTTACGATATGGTTGAGATTAACATGAGACCACTTGTATCTATAAATATATATTCACAATTTTGAAATAATCTCAAATACGTATACATGTTTTCTGTAATATATACATGTATTATATGTATATGTATTAGTATTTTAATAAACAGTACCAGTAACATAACTATATATACACTCAAACCTGTGTTTAAAGAACATCCTGGGAGAGTGAACAATATGGTCTTTGTTCACAGGTGGTATTAATTGCAGGGTCATTTTTTACAGAAAAAATAAGTATTTTAAAAACTAAAGGTATGTTCGCTTAAGATCGGGAATTGCTTTTACAATGTGGCCTTGAGCCCAGGTTCGACTGTAAAAGGAACAATACATAATCCGTTGTCTATGTTTCATGTGTTTTTGTTTTTCTCCCACAGTGATGAAGCCAATGAACAATGGAAGGCTCGTAGTTAAGGAGGACATCAGCACCCTGAAGTCAAAACCATATGGTACATCCCTAATATGTTCGGCGTTTTCATATAAAGTCGGAAGAGATCGGTATTATTCGGTACTATTCGTGGAATTGTCGGTAATTTCCGATGAAAATGACAGATACGTTCTCGAACAATACCGATCTGTAACGACTTCGGACGGTAATCGCCGTGCATACATCCTACTTTTGAATACCGACCAATTATGGAAACATCCGAGCCCATAAGAAAATGTTTATTACCTGTATAGCATTAGCCTATGTTGAATGATTGTAAATAATAGATTGATTGATTGATTGGGGTCTAACACCGTTTACAACACTTGTTTAGTGCTATCACGGTGAGCATTTAACCTACTCATGTGATCACTGGCTTTATCACACCAGTACTCCAGATGACATACTTTCTAAGCAACTGACTGTTTCTCCTTGTGGACCTATAGCCTATTGGTGGAAAACGAATGACGATTATCATAGTGACCTTTGTCAAACATCTGAAAGAAGGTTGGCCGAGCTTGGGTTCAAACTCACAACCCCTGGATGGAAAATAATTAAATGTTAGCCTTTAGAACCATTAGAGATTCTACTTAGTGATTTAAATCAACACATTCGTATCTCAAGTTAAAACATCCCATGTTTTCCTTATTTGAAAATTTATTAACTATTTCCCATAGTGAATTTAGTGAAATAGGTCTTTAAAACTTCCCTGTCTTATTAATTTTTCGGAAACAGATACCGCACGTAAAAGCAGCAAAGACAATGACACAACAACACCAAAAGCAAGTAAAAAGACGAAGAATGTCTCAGTTAAAAGCGGTAAACATGCTAAAAACAATCAACCGGTGGATAATGAATACTATGGTTTCGCACCTCGTTTAAACGACCTTAACATTCATCAACTTTGGGATTACATTGATGAGAAGAAAAAAAACTCGTGTGTGATGTTTTATGAAGAATTTAGTGTATGTATACTTTGGATTAATTGAACAGTGTTTAAAATCGTTTCCAACACCATTTTAGTCAAATCACGGCAACCAATTCACATAACCATGTTTTCCATTGCTTTCTCACATATGTTCTCAAAACAAACAGTTTAATCCAACCAATTGGCTGCTTTATCACATATTAGTTTAAGACATCAAGTAGGAAGAAAGCTGATGCTGTTCGCAACTCGTTTGTTCCTTTGATGAGACGGACGTAAGTTAATTCGTGATGATTCATATATCTGATATTGTATTTTAAGTCACGTCCGTTGTCATGCATCTCAAATAAACCAACAACCAATCTTTGAAAAATACCCGGTTCTCATTCTTATTAATCACGTGTTTTTTGTTTCTGATGCAGACACCGCGTTCGGCAGTCGAGTGTACCGGACAGGACATATCGATTGTTTTGATTGGCTGAACAGCTGCATCTAATTTATATATCAGATTTATGCATTCGAACATGCGTCTGCATGTGGGAAATGGTTAAAAGTAGACGTGTGTTAAATTACGCGAAAATAGTTTGCAATGATATTGTTCCTTTTCTTGCAGCAAATCAAGTCTGGCTTTTTACATCCTCGCGAAGTGGCACTGCTTAATAAAGCTAAAAACAGATATAAAGGAATATGTGCTTGTGAGTAAATCATTACGTGTGTTCTTCGTTTGGCTTAGCCCCGGTAGCTCAGCCGGTAGCGACACAGGCTGTCAATCCAGTGGTCGTAAGTCCGAACACCAGCATGGCAGACATTCTTTTCAATGTTTAACAAAAGCCACTGTGACAAGAGCCATTCGTCTTCCTCTAATTGGTTAACAGTATAGGATTGGAGTTGCTTGCAACTAATGCTGTGCGGATTACCCGTGTAATAAAGCCAGGAATCACATGTGAGTAGGCGAACTGATATGACTGGTAAATTGTAAAACGGCGTTCAACCCAAATCATTCAATGTTTTTAGCTTGTGGAACAAGTAATGAATATGTATCGTAACCACTCTCGATAGTTGTCAATATTTTAAGGATTCCAGTTACATCGCCGTTAACTGACTTTTGTTAATACATATTTAATCACTATCGGCTATACAGTTCTTGATTTGCTAAAATACTGTCTACGTCATACCGACGCAAGCCTGTTATTTATTTATTTGGGGATAGAATAAACAGGGTAAATATGACGCATTTGGGAATTCTGCATGATTTTAAAAACTTTTGCCATTGGGAATGGGGCAGAATATCGGAACCGTGAGATGCCAAGAAAAAGGCCTGCTTACTAAACTATGCTTATACTTAAGTTGAGGGTTCTTGCCGTTTTCAGCATTATTTCAGTTATAACACGGCGACCGTTCAATTAGTTATGCTCCCTGTGTAAACAAACCAGTACTAGGCTAGGAAATGTGCTTTGCCAAAGAGAACTTCACCATGACAACAGTGCGGTGACAGGGGATCGAACCTGGAACGACCGGTCCAAAAGCCCCAACACTAATTGCAAGGCCACGGCGGATTCCTTCTTTGCCAATACAAGGCGAACTCGACAGTACTCTGCATATACACATTTTCTCCTAATAATGGCATCATGACGGTATCATGACGTAATCTATCCTATAGTAATAGAAGGCGAACTCGACAGCACAAAAGGTATCATGATGTAATCTATCCGATAGTAGTCGAATGCGAACTCGACAGTACAAAATGTATCATGACGTAATCTATCCTATAGTAATAGAAGGCGAACTCGACAGTACAAAAGGTATCATGATGTAATCTATCCGATAGAAGTCGAATGCGAACTCGACAGTACAAAATGTATCATGACGTAATCTATCCGATAGTAGTAGAATGCGAACTCGACAGTACAAAAGGTATCATGACGTAATCGATCCGATAGTAGTAGAATGCGATCTCGACAGTATATAAATAACACATTGCTTTGAATTGGACAGTAATATTGTCAGCTTGAGGAGAATACTGTCACCCGAGCCGCAGGCCAGGGTGACAGTATTTCTCCGAAGGATGACAATATTACTGTCCAATTCAAAGCAATGTGTTATTTATTTTATCATACCAAAAAATAATAAAATAATAAATAATAAAATATAAATGATCTGTAAAATGTTTCATAGCACAAAAGTACAACATAGAGCGCTCTATACATGTCTAGTTTTAAAGAGTTTCATTAACATAAATCTTCCTACCTACCTAATTTGCATACGGCCGTGAGACAGTAAAAAATTTACATACCGCCGTGGGACAGTACAAAAACTGTCGCATGGTCACGTGGTACATTTGTCGTGACAGTAAAAATAGCAACTTTTTGTCAATGGGAGTTTTATATGGACAATGAAATTGAGGTGTAATAATACAAAATGTATCTAGACGTAATCTATCCGATAGTAGTAGAATGCGAACTCGACAGTACAAAAGGTATCATGACGTAATCTATCCGATAGTAGTAGAATGCGAACTCGACAGTACAAAATGTATCATGACGTAATCTATCCGATTGTAGTAGAATGCGAACTCGACAGTACAAAAAGCATCATGACGTAATCTATCCGATAGTAGTAGAATGCGATCTCGACAGTACAAAATGTATCATGACGTAATCTATCCGATAGTAGTAGAATGCGAACTCGACAGTACAAAATGCATCATGACGTAATCTATCCGATAGTAGTAGAATGCGATCTCGACAGTACAAAAGGTATCATGACGTAATCTATCCGATAGTAGTAGAATGCGAACTCGACAGTAAAGGTATCATGACGTAATCTATCCGATAGTAGTAGAATGCGATCTCGATAGTACAAAAGGTATCATGACGTAATCTATCCGATAGTAGTAGAATGCGAACTCGACAGTACAAAAGGTATCATGACGTAATCTATCCGATAGTAGTAGAAGGCGAACTCGACAGTACAAAAGGTATCATGACGTAATCTATCCGATAGTAGTAGAATGCGAATTCGACAGTACAAAAGGTAGCATGACGTAATCTATCCGATAGTAATAGAAGGTGAACATAACTATGCATATATACAGATTAAGTCATGATTACGGCAACATGACGTCATACTATCCGATTGTAGTAGAATGCGAACTCGACAGTACAAACGTAACTCTGTATATATACAGAGTGTGTCCTGATGACGGCATAATGACGTCATAGTATCCGATAGTAAGTAATATAAGGCGACTCTGTATATATAGAAGGCGAACATAGCTCTACATATATACATAGTGTGTCCTGATGACGGCATTATGACGTCAGACTATCCGAGAGTTGGCATAATTTATAAAAACAGTTTGACGCAGTGAATACATATAGGTTTCTATGTCCTTCTTGATACACGTGTAAGGTTTAGGCAAGGGAAATGTGTCTGCAACATCACTCAAACGGTGAAAAACCGTTTGCTATCATTACGTCGAATATCCATAAGTGGATTATTTTTGTATCTGAAGGTTTATCTTTTTCAAATCAAAATTATTCTGAAAAAAATAAACATGTTAATACATATCATCATTGGATAGTATATCCCAATGTATTTAAAACCATTCTTTCGATTTTCAGATATTTCTAAAATGATAGAAAACACCTTTTACAGTATTGACACATAACATTAAAACGGTATGATGGCAATTCTTATACAATTATTGCAGTCGATGTAAGTAATAACCCACTAGATATATCGAGTATTATGTTATGTATTTTCTTTACGCCTTTCAGATGACCATAACCGAGTACCGTTAGCAGTTGATACTCCACTAGAATCGGCGTACATCAATGCGTCCTATATAAACGTAAGTTATCCTGGCTGTAGCCTTTTCGTACACTCTTAACAGAAAAAACAGCAACAACACCGGAAAATACAGGGAATCCATAGAAAAACATGAACAAAAACCAACGAATTTAATGTTAAGATGCGGACTCGCTGGAAATGGCCCGAATACTCCGGTGTGTCCACGGAACCATTCTGGGTGTCCACATAACTGTTCCGGGATGTCCACATAACCATTCTTGGTTATCAATTAAACATACTGGGGTGTCCATGAAAACTATCCAATTATCCCAAAGTATCATGGAAAGTTGTCCAAAGACTGAGGGAGTTTTCCGTGAATTTTCATATTTTCTGTTAAGAGTTCCTAAACAGTAGAGCACTCACTGTTCATATTTTCTACCTCTTTATAAAGACTACGAGTGATATATAGCTGAAGTGAACCTATCCAGTCATATTGAAGTGACATTAACATTAACATTGATCTACACATTGAAGTAAGGGCGCATCCATATTTACATAAATTGTGTGGAGGTTGTTAGCAGAATCCTCCAAGTACATTATACATTACAGCTTTTAATTACATTTGTATGAGAAAAAATCTGACTTCAGCCCAATATCTACTTCATGTTAGTTCATAACATTTAGTTTGGGATTTAGGAAGTAAATCTATAAAGCAAGCACCCTCTCTTGACAGCTGCACTATGTCAAAGCGCAAAGTTGTTAAAGAGTACATAAACTGTGGTAAAACAACTGATGCGTTTGTACAATATATATGAAATGAGTATATAAGTACTCGTGATTTGTAGAAAGTTCCATTAGTACCTCATTGCCGATAGTGTGACCATGTTCCTCCATCTGGTATATACAATTTGATTTGTTTTAACTAGATTCTTTTACTTGGCTATATAGATGTGTTTTATGAGGGACGTACATGTCCTCAGTGATCAGAAACTCAGTACATAATGCTGGTACAATAAGCATACACATCAGTGTAATCATGTTTACGCATGATTGAAAACAGCATAAACTTAAAGTTTATATAATGATCGTTGGTCACAAATGTCACTCAGAAATTATAACTGTCTAACTGTAATGTTTAAAGTTGCGCAATAGGTGATTTATTCTATGGCGACATGCTCTTGTGAGTTCATTCCGTTTGTTCAAAGAAGACATGTCTGGTTTCTAGAAAATGAAGTATCTTTCTTCCAAACAAAGGTTGCATATTTTATTAGATGGTGATAAAGTTGTTATATATACATGTACATAGGATCTGGCGAGTGTTGTTATTTCATATAAAGTGTTATTAAACGAGTACAGGAACTTTGTTACTAAGCGAACCTCTGGCGAGCTTAATACCAAATGTCTTGGAAGAGTTTAATCAAACTTTTTATTAAATGACAACGAATGTCAGTTTTCTTTTTATCACAAGACGAAAATCAAAAATAAAATCGGATTTTCCAAAGCTATTTAAATTTCGTGTCAGTAAACCGTATAACGTCATATTCAGCTTAGTTAACGAATCTATTAAACAATATTTCTAGATGAAATTCAGCGGTTTTGACGCCAAAGTAACTAATTTTATGACGTCAAACCACTGACGTGACCTCATTTTTCATAGTGATTCGGTCATGTCATATTACACACGTTACACATAAATAAATACGTAATGGGTATATTATATCGGATGCAAGGATGATTTTATCAGGTGATAAATATATTTATAAAGATGCGTTACATGTGGAATATACAGAGGATACATGTTGTTTCCGTGTACGATTGATTTAGGTCGATATATATTTGCACTAAGTGGGCGCCAACAAGTTGTGTTAAATGCATATGATAAAACCTATTTGTTATTCCTCAATATTCTTTTGACAAACATGTATTTTAAATATGCTACTTAATTGTTCGTATTCATGGTTTCCTTTTTCTCGATAATCGCTTGACAAGCATGTCAAATATACACATGTATGTAGGTAAGCGCACTACATTAATCCTTTTTTACAGGGTTTCCCATATGATATATCTCAATTATCGCATGACAAGCATGAAGTTAAACGTTATTCCCTTTAGACAGGCTTGTTATTTCTCAATACTCTGATGACAATCATTTTACAAATAAGAAATGCTACTTCATTATTTTAATGAAGAGTTTCCTAGTTCTCGATAATTTCCTGTCAATCATGAACTAAAACAAATATCTTTATTTATTTTTCTTCAGGGTTACGAGAAGGTAAAGAAGTTTATAGCATCTCAAGGTAAATCAGTGTTACACTTCCATCTATTTAAATGTTTGTTTATAGCATCTCCAGGTTAATCAGTGTTACACTTCCATCTATTTAAATGTTTGTTTATAGCATCTCCAGGTTAATCAGTGTTACACTTCCATCTATTTAAATGTTCGTGTATAGCATCTCCAGGTTAATCAGTGTTACACTTCCATCTATTTAAATGTTTGTTTATAGCATCTCAAGGTTAATCAGTGTTACACTACCATATATTTAAATGTTGGTTTATAGCATCTCAAGGTAAATCAGTGTTACACTTCCATCTATTTAAATGTTTGTTTATAGCATCTCAAGGTAAATCAGTGTTACGCTACCATATATTTAAATGTTTGTTTATAGCATCTCAAGGTAAATCAGTGTTACGCTACCATATATTTAAATGTTTGTTTATAGCATCTCAAAGTTAATCAGTGTTACGCTACCATATATTTAAATGTTTGTTTATAGCATCTCAAGGTTAATCAGTGTTACACTTCCATCTATTTAAATGTTTGTTTATAGCATCTCAAGGTAAATCAGTGTTACACTACCATATATTTAAATGTTTGTTTATAGCATCTCCAGGTAAATCCGTTTTAAACTTCCATGTATTTAAATGTTTGTTTATAGCATCTCAAGGTAAATCAGTGTTACACTTCCATCTATTTAAATGTTTGTTTATAGCATATCAAGGTTAATCAGTGTTGCACTACCATATATTTAAATGTTTGTTTATAGCATCTCCAGGTAAAGCAGTGTTACACTTCCATCTATTTAAATGTTTGTTTATAGCATCTCAAGGTAAATCAGTGTTACACTTCCATTTATTTAATTGTTTGTTTATAGCATATCAAGGTAAATCAGTCTTACACTTCCATCTATTTAAATGTTTGTTTATAGCATCTCAAGGTAAATCAGTGTTACACTTCCATCTATTTAAATGTTTGTTTATAGCATCTCAAGGTAAATCAGTGTTACACTTCCATTTATTTAATTGTTTGTTTTTAGCATATCAAGGTAAATCAGTCTTACACTTCCATCTATTTAAATGTTTGTTTATAGCATCTCAAGGTTAATCAGTGTTACACTACCATATATTTAAATGTTGGTTTATAGCATCTCAAGGTTAATCAGTGTTACACTTCCATCTATTCAAATGTTTGTTTATAGCATCTCAAGGTTAATCAGTGTTACACTACCATATATTTAAATGTTTGTTTATAGCATCTCAAGGTTAATCAGTGTTACACTACCATATATTTAAATGTTTGTTTATAGCATCTCAATGTTAATCAGTGTTACACTACCATCTCTTCAAATGTTTGTTTATAGCATCTCAAGGTTAATCAGTGTTACACTACCATATATTTAAATGTTTGTTTATAGCATCTCAAGGTTAATCAGTGTTACACTACCATATATTTAAATGTTTGTTTATAGCATCTCAAGGTTAATCAGTGTTACACTACCATATCTTTAAATGTTTGTTTATAACATCTCAATGTTAATCAGTGTTACACTACCATCTATTTAAATGTTTGTTTATAGCATCTCAAGTATAATCAGTGTTACACTACCATATATTTAAATGTTGGTTTTTACCGGTTAGTTATACTTGACAAATGACAACTAAAGATGTAACTTTTCCAGTCACCAATCCATCACTCATAGATCCGATATGCAAATAAGATGTAGTATTTAAACCAATACAAACAATTCAATGTTTTATCCGTTACACTCGATTGAAAAGGTAACAGTCTTAGTGGATAGGACTGCCTCGGTAGTGTAGTGGTAGAACGTCCAACGCCGTTTCGAACCAAGGCCTGGTTATATACCACTTACTTCAAATATTATCCTTCTTGGCGCTCAGGGTTTTTATTTAGCATAGTAGCCTACTCGCTGATGTCAGAATAAATGGACCTGTAGTACTAGTAACTTAAAAAGGAAACTTAGTTATGCAACTAAACAAATGTTGAAAGCGGTGTAAACACCATGTAGACAATTTCTTTTATTGGTGTTTTGCGCCGTTTTCAACAGTATTTCAGTTATATCACGGCGACATTTCACTTATTTCTGATCCAATTAAACCATTACTAGGCTTGCCTTTCTCAACGGCACTCAATCATAACCGACTGTGGATGTAAACTGTTCAGTTTCTTGTCATATTTGCAATTAACACAAACAAACCCCGAACAAAAATAACGAGCAAATAATACATAATAATACATACTCTTAATCTAAATGGACTAGACTAGAATACGCTTTCAAAGCTTGTTCATTATTTGTATTTCAGGTCCGATAAGCGAGATGGTGGAAGAATTCTGGAGAATGATTTGGCAATACAACTGTAAACAGATAGTTATGTTGACTAACATAGTGGAAATGGGAAATGTATGTTACACGTTCAACGATCTTTTATATTAATACAATACAATACAATACAAAACAACTGTAAACAGATTAATTATGTTGACTTATATAGTGGAGATGGGAAATGTATGTTACACGTTCAACGATCCTTTATATTGATTCAATACAATACAATACAATACAATATAACTGTAAACAGATAGTTATGTTGACTAATATAGTGGAGATGGGAAATGTACGTTACACGTTCAACGTTCTGTCATATTAATTCAATACAATAACAATGTAACCATATCGTTAACTTATATAGTGGAGATGGGACATGTACGTTACACGTTTAACGATATTTTATATAAATAAATACAATTCCATACAATACAATACAATACAATACAATATAATACAATTGTAAACAAATCGTTATGTTGACTAATATAGTGGAGATGGGAAATGTACGTTTCACGTTCAACGATATGTTATATTAATTCATTACAATACAATACAACTGTAACCATATCGTTATGTTGTCTAATATAGTTGGGATGGGAAATGTACGTTTCACGTTCAACGATATTTTATATTAATTCAAAACAATTCTGAATATAGAATATATAGAAAAGAATACATACATACAATGTATAGATTTCATGTTTATATTATGTCTATATTGCAATCATTCATTTCAATTCTGTTTACCCTAAAATGTATAAGAACATTATTTGTATTTTCTCTTTTTTTAATTTTGCTTGTCGGTTTATCAAAAAGGAATAATAAATGATCCTTTTGTATTGAATATGTATTCTACATATCTATAAATGATTATTTACTTATATGCTTGATAAATAACTATCTATCTTTCTATATTTATTGATCACAGGAAAAATGCATACAGTATTGGCCGAAGGAGGGTTCCGTGACGTATGGGAACATTACAATAAAGTTGATGTCGGTTAATACAGACACTGATTATGTAATACGAGAATTTGAAATATACAAGGTAAGTTTTTTCAAAACAACTGATATTGAAATAAACAAAATATGATCCATTTAAGGCAAGTTTCCAACAACTGCTAACCATGTAATATGATAGTTTGAAATAAATGTAGAAGAGCGTCCCAAAGATAAACAATAATTGAGCCGTCTCGCGAGTAAAAACAACAATATAGCCTCATGGCGGCTTCCAATAACATTACCTGTGTATTCATGGTACGCAGAAGTATGTATACTCATATATTTTAACTGACAGAATGAAGAAGGGCCGAAGACAGTGACCCAATACCACTATATGGCCTGGCCGGACAAGGACGTCCCTGACAGCACATGGTCATTGGTCAGATTCTGGTTACTAGTTACCAAGGACACAGAGGACATATCAGATGATATCCCGGTCGTTGTTCATTGCAGGTAATACAACTGGACATGTCCGTATAGACAACTTCCATTATACCGAATATATGCATGTGCATCTTTTTCTCTTTATCTCTTTAGTTCTCCCTTTGTCTGTCTGTCTCCCTCTCTCTCTCTCTCTCTCTCTCTCTCTCTCTCTCTCTCTCTCTCTCTCTCTCTCTCTCTCTCTCTCTCTCTCTCTCTCTCTCTCTCTCTCTCTCTCTCTCTCTCTCTCTCTCTCTCTCTCTCTCTCTCTCTCTCTCTCTCTCTCTCTCTCTCTCTCTCTCTCTCTCTCTCTCTCTCTCTCTCTCTCTCTCTCTCTCTCTATATATATATATATCTCCTCTCTGTCTGAATGTTTAATTTTGAATAATATACTTCTTGTACTTATTCATTCAGTGCCGGCGTTGGGCGAACGGGTACTTACATAGCTGTCGACTATTTATACAACCAAGGAAAGAGAGAAGGCACTGTGAGACCCCTTCAAGCCGTGACCACCCTTCGTGAACAGAGACCATGCATGGTGCAGACTAAGGTACAGGATTAAATCGTGTCCACTGTCTTGGCAGAGATCATTTGAGTCGTCCCACGAGAAAACATTGTGGACGCTGAGTAATTTATCGACCTGGATCAGACTAAGCATGCCGTGCAGGTTAACCCGGGCAGACACTTTTCGCATCCTGTGAATTTTCAGTTTCACGAATCATTACTCTATACCTCTATCTCATAGAGACAGAATTTGCCGGCCTGTATGAGCCTGTGCGGATTGCGCAAGCTTATCTGGGTCGATAAATTACGCAAAGTTCATTATGTTGGTTATGTCGTGGAACGACTCATTTCCCCATAGTTTGTCCGTGTGTTTGTACATTCATTCAAAGTTGTGTCAATCATTTTCACTTTCTGACATATTGGATGGCAAGAATAAAACAATTATTTGAGCAGTGAACAAGATCAACTAAACTGAACTTTTTTACGGCAGAATGTAAACACAAACCTGGCTAGGCATCCTTGCCATTTAGTTTGTTTCGTAATCACTTTGGTCTCGCAAGTCCACAAGTTCAAGCCCCACGTACTACCAAAGCCCAGTATCGCTACTGCAACTCAATATTCCTTAGTTATAGATGTTTTTCATGTTTTTGTCAGAACGTTTTTAATTCGTCTGCCGCATTTGTTGTTTGTGGGAAAGGGTTAAACAACAAAATAAAGGTTTATATATGATGTGTGTGTCCAGGTGTGAGAAAGGGTTTAACAACCAAATAAAGGTTTATTTATGATGTGTGTGTCCAGGTGTTGGAAAGTAACCAAAGGACCAATATCTTTACTTACACGACGCCATTGCCGATGCGCTTCTGTTTGTCTCCATGGTCGAGTGGTAATCTTCAGGGAAATGCAAACGGGCGTCCCATGTTTGATCCCCGGTGGTCGCATGACGTTCATAGCAAGCTGCACTTTGGAAAGGTATATTTCCTAGCCTAGTACTGGTTTGTTTACCCAGGGTTAAGAGAATACGTAAACTGTTGCCGTGATATAACTGAAATAATGTTGAATGCGGCGTAAAACCCATATAAAACAAATACAACAAAAGCTGCTGTTGTGTACCCAATTTATATGAGCCAACCAATTTGAAGAAGTGTATACATATCTTACACAAACAGATACCTCGAATAAGGCCAACATAAAATCATTGCTATTTTAAAGAATCTAATATGTTTACCTGTACGAAGTCTATGCCGATGCGCTGATGTTTAGTACCCACTTGATATGAACAAACCAATTTGAAGAAGTATATATATATATATCTGAAACAGATAGATACCGCCAATAAAGCCAAAATAAAACCATTGATTTTTTTCAAAAGGCCAATATATGTACATGCACGAAGACGTTGCCGATACGCTGTTTATAAGATCAACTTAGGTGTATATACATATATAACTTAACAAGATAACTCCTATAAAGTCAAATGCAACCTTCATGAAGCTGTTGCCGAAGAGTTCATGTTTGGTATCCATTGTATACGGTCAATTCAACTATGGACACAGATATAGATTCCACCAATAAAGGCATAACAAATTCTTAAATTGTGTTCAAAGGATCAATTTGTTTACCTGCACGAAGCCGTTGCCGATGCGTTGCTGTTTGGAACCCATTTTATTTGGTCGAACCAACTTGATGAAGTATATACCTATCTGGCACAGAGCGATCTAGGAACCAACACTTCTCGACTACGGATACAGTATCAGGTACGTCAAGTTGAGTTTAACGGCGTCTTCAACACTTGTTTAATCATGTAACGGCGGACAATTCACCTACCCATGTTTTTTTTGGCTTTATCACACCAGTACATCATACAACTGACTTTTAAAGCAACTGGCTCCTTTTCCATATGGACTTTACGAGTCACATCGAATTTGGTCTTATCTCGGAAAGAATATTGGAACAGCTGGTGTTCGAACTTACAATCCCTGATTCGACAGCCTGCTGAGCTAGTATTAGGCTAGGAAATGTGCTTTGATCAAGGGTATTTACCATGACCGTCGCGACAGTTCACTTATTTATGATCTCTGTGTGAATAAACCAGTAAATGTGCTTTGCCCAAGGGTACTCCACCATGACCGTCTGCGTGAATAAACCAGTACTAAGCTAGGAAATGTGCTTTGATCAAGGGTACTCTACCATGACCGTCGTGTCGTGGGGGTTGAACCCGGGATTCACGGTTCTAAATCCCCGACACTTACCATTCGGACACATTTTGCTTCCTATGGATTGTCTGTTTCAGGAATCATTAAACTGTACCTTTATCCCACCTTTTTTTTTTTTGGTAAAGCTTATGCTTCTTTTATTTAAATTTATATACTATTTACAACACATATATTTGTAAGTATAACAACAGATAACGTATACATCACAATTCATAGCATACATCATCAAAAACAAAAAAATAGAACGGCTCATTTCATCTTCTTGTTTCCTTATTATTTTGTAAAACATGAAGCGTGGAATGTATTTTAAGTCGTTGACTAGGTTGACATACATATTTAACTTGCCGATTAACAATACTTGTTAAGAAAAGAAATGTTGACATTTTATTAGGGAAATACAAATGATGAAATGTAGTTTTTAAATATTTAAGTATTACTTAGCACTAAGTAATGTTGGCCGAATTGGACCTAGTATAGATCGTGTTCTCCCTTGGTCAAGTTTGATTCCAACCCCATTTAAATCAGTCCAAACTAATTCCGCTGTACGTATATTGGGCCCTGTTCTTACATTACTTATGTAAGTGTCTCAGAAGCGTTTACCAGCTGGTGAAGATTATAATAAGATTAAACAGATGGACCGGCTTGTCTGAACCGACACCGTGCAGAAAGGCCAACTTTTACCGAGTCTCATGCGCTGGCTCATATCATGTCTTACAACGATCATTGTAGCAGCATTTCCGAGCACTACTTTCTTGTTGAAAGTGGTGTGTAACAGAGTATAACCAATCTAAGTGTTAAAGGTACTGAACCACAGATTATAGATATTATAGCCAAAGTTTTAAAGGTGCTGCACCCCAGATTATAGATATTATAGTCAAAGTTGTAAAGGTGCTGAACCCCAGATTATAGATTAAAGTCAAAGTTTTAAAGGTGTTGAACCCTAGATTATAGATATTATAGTCAAAGTGCTAAAGGTGCTGAACCCCATTAAAGCCAAAGTTTTAAAGGTGCTGAACCCCAGATTATATATATTATAGTCAAAGTTTTAAAGGTCTTGAACCCTAGATTATATATATTATAGTCAAAGTATAAGAGGTACTGAACCCTAGATTATAGATAGTATAGACAAAGTTTTAAAACTGTTCAACAATTGTCTTGAAATTATAGAATCATAGTTATGGGTAACAGTAAGCATTTCATTGTTCAGTACAATAAACATCTACACATTGATCGTGTGTAGACATACCCAGTAAGTCAAGATTTGTACATGTTCATTGACTTTCAATTGAATGCTTTTCAATATTTGCTGCCAAAACAGTTTTGAACCATTTATTACTTACTTTGTTGTAACTATTAGCAATATTCGCATAAGGTTCAACATTTTAAAATGTTGATTTCCATCTGGAGTTCAGCACTTTTAAAGTAAGCAACGAGAATAACATTTGTTTAACACTTTCCCACATACAACACACCGACAACATACGACATTAAAATCAATCAAACAAATTATAATGAAACTCTTAAATGAAAGAAACATTTTTTAAATCAAGTTGAAGACATTTTGGCAAAAATATATTATGCTCCTACATGTGTAGGTAAACTTTCCTTCTGCCACTACATTTTCAACAACGTCTGCTGTAGAAGCGTCAGAAAGATTTTGTATCTGACAAAGAGTTAAGAATATGTTCTTGTTATGTGTGTTTGCAGTTGATTGTTGACAGTATAGCAGAAAAGGACCAGCAGAATAACGAGGAGATTGATAATGAATATTCAAACATAAACATTAGAAGACTCTCTGCTACATGTAAAGAAAGTTTCTTCTTCTTTTTCTTCTTCTTCTTCTTTTTCGTCTTCTTCTTCCTCCTTTTCTTTTTCTTCTTCTCCATCTTCTGCTTCGTCTTCTTCTTCTTCTTCTTCTTCTTCTTCTTCTTCTTCTTCTTCTTCTTCTTCTTCTTCTTTTTCTTCTTCTTCTTCTTCAATTGTGTATGTCTTACCTTTGATTCTACTCTTCTTCCTCTCCGTTTTTGCATCGTGTTCTTCTTTTTTTTCTATTGTTTCTTTTTCGTCTTCTTCTTCTTCTTCTTCTTCTTCTTTTTCTTTTATTTTCTTCTACTTCTTCTTCTCTTTTTTCTTTCCTCTTTTCTCCTTCCTATTTTTCATATTATTCTTCGTCCTTTCCTTCTCCTTCTCCTTCATATTCTTTAATTTATTCTCCTTTCTTCTTCTTTAACTTCTATTTTATCTTCATATTATTTTACTTCTCCTTCTTCTTCATATTCTTTAACTTTTTTTCTCTGCTACATGTAAAGAAAGTTTCTTCTTCTTTTTCGTCTTCTTCTTCCTCCTTTTCTTTTTATTCTTCTCCATCTTCTGCTTCGTTTTCTTCATTATCGACATCTTCGTCTTTTTCATTATCGACTTCTTCTTCTTCTTCTTCTTCTTCTTCTTCTTCAATTGTGTATGTCTTTCCTTTGATTCTACTCTTCTTCTTCTCCGTTTTTGCATCATCATCTTCTTATTATTATTCTATTGTTTCTTTTTCGTCTTCTTCTTCTTCTTCTTCTTTTTCTTTTATTTTCTTCCATTTCTTCTTCTCTTTTTTCTTTCCTCTTTTCTCCTTCCTATTTTTCATATTATTCTTCGTCCTTTCCTTCTCCTTCTCCTTCATATTCTTTAATTTATTCTCCTTTCTTCTTCCTTAACTTCTCATTTCTCTTCATATAATTTTACTTCTCCTTCTCCTTCTTCTTCACATTCTTTAACTTGTTTTCCTTTCCTCTTCTTTTTCTTCCATTATTCTTCGTCCTCTCCTTCTCTTTTTTGTCATATTCTTTAACTTCTTCTCATTTTTTCTTCCTTTTCTTTCATTATTCTTCTTCTTCATCTTCTGCTTCGTCTTCTCCTTATCATCTTTCATTTTCTTCTTCTATTGTTCTTCTTATTATTCATCTTCTTTTTCCTCTCATTCTACTTTTCTTTTTCTTCCTTTATTCTTCTTCTTTAACTTCTTTTTCTTCTTCTATTTATCCCGTCCTCCTTTAATTAGTATTTCCATGAGAAAACTCGCTTTTGAACATACAACATTTATTACATTCATATTGATTCCTAAATGAAACGATTTTATATATACCGTTTCAAATAACCTGTGTGGAGTTCAAGTCTAGAATGAATGAACATTTTTAAGGGGTTTATGAAACTCATTTCTTCATTTATAGATGACGAGATAAGACATGTAGGAAGAGCGCTCGATATTCAACTAGGCGCGGTCTTTGTTACGGTAAGATTGTGTTCTGTAAAGCTAACCAACTCTTTTACTGCCGCATTTCTCAAAATGGACTCTTCAATGCTGAAAATTCGACAACTTAATTTGGCGAAATGCAATGTCTTAGTGCAAACAATGCAAATTCCACGAGAGACAGCTCAATGCGAGCTGTCTTATCCGAATCAGCATTGTTTGCATAAGCTTTGAATTGCCTTAGACAGCTAAAGAGTTAAAGTCGAACTTATTTCACTGCGATAGGATGCGCTACTATGCGACCATTTGATACATGTACTGTGTCAGAGTATAAGGTCTTTTGCAATGCTAATAGTATGTTGAACTGTAAGATAAACGTCAGGTAAGCATAGCTTTATTTAGTTAAGGGTCAATTGGCCAATAAAGAAATGCCGGAAATAAAGTGTCTGCAGTGTGAACTCAGTAAATACGAAACTCAAACTCAATAAGGAAATGAAAATGACAACGATACACTGAGAAGAAAAGACAAGCCAGTGAAAAGTACGAGGAATTTGGAACCCTCGTCTTAATATAATATATTTTTAATTTTCGCTTTAATTGATTAGCGTGTCAGACCCCTATGATTCAAATGATGGTTTAATAAATTGACAATATGTGGTTATTTGGGTCATTTTTTTTCAAAACATTTTCATTTACTTTCTTATGTTGCATCTTAACGCCTCGCGTGCTTCATCTTTAGTAATTTTTCCGTCAGCCACAATGTTTTCAAAATACGTTTACTGCACATGCGTCAAACACGTCTGCAAAGAGTGAATGGTTAAACAATAATGACTATAATTACCTTTGCAAACACCATATTTCTTTTATACAGGACTACAAAGGGAAACAGTCTCTAATACTAGCCAAATCACCGTCATTGGTCACCGGTGAAAGTTTTTGGAGATTTATTATAGAACATAACATTAGAACTGTTGTCATGGTAACGGATTCTTCATCTGGAAATTATCAGGTAAACTTGAAATCGAAATATATTGTTATGTTACTTGCGCATGACTTGAACATTTACTATAAATACAATTCGCTTTTGCTTCCAATATCAAAACATGAAATGTCATAATGAACATAGAATAACTACGATATTTGCAAAAGATAATGCTTTCATAATGCAACCGATA
The DNA here is from genome assembly GCA_031761405.1 of Serripes groenlandicus. Classification (NCBI taxonomy): domain Eukaryota; kingdom Metazoa; phylum Mollusca; class Bivalvia; order Cardiida; family Cardiidae; genus Serripes; species Serripes groenlandicus. The sequence continues at coordinate 19,766 of JASEVX010000476.1, read as the reverse complement.
TCGAATTATCTTTATCATCATATTAATAAAAATATTTTATTTGATTATGTTAATATAAACTTTTCGGGTTATACTCGAGTTTTAGCAGCATTTGATTATATTATTATAAATGCCTAGCCCCGGTAGCTAACTCAGTAGCGACCCGGGCTGTCAATCCATGGGTTGCGAGTTCGAACTTCAGCTTGGCTGTCATTCTTTCCGAAAAAAATCACTATGAAAAGCGCCATTGGTCTTCCATCAATTGGTTTAAAATGATGTGGAAAAGCTTTCAGTTGCTTGTAATGTCTTTAATGTGGGCTACTGGTGTTGGTGAGCCCGGTAACACGTGGGTTGGTGAACTGGCCGCCGTGATATGACTGAACAGTATTTGACAATGGCGTTAGTCCCCAACCAATCAATCAATGAATATACAATAAATACTTGTTCATGCATGTCCATTTTCTAATATTGGCATTGCTTGTTCTCATTTTAGTTTTTATTTCATATGCGGCCGTACCGATTCAGTTAGTTATGTTATGAGGTCAATCCCGTGAGCGGGAGGGCCAGGTTTGTTCCCGGGTCCTGTCTTACCAAAAGCTGGTAGTAATGGTTTCCATACCCTGGACTAAGTTTTTCACTGAAAGGTATTGGTACTGGTAGTTCACGCAGAAAACGCCATATCATGACTGAAATGCTGTTGCATGCGTTACAAAATTGTTTTCAACCCAAACCATTTCCAAATTATTTTATAATACTTTCCTATGTTTATGTTTGACGGGTATGGATTTGTGCTCATGATTTTAAGTACAACTTGAAACATTCCATGCCCTACACATAATCTAAATTATTTGCAACTGTTTATTTTATCTTATTTACTGGTTTGTGTTTACAGGTTTGTCAATCTCTGGCGTCGACCGACAAAAAACTAGAAGAGCATCTTAAAGTGTCACTGATGGAAGAAAAAACATTTAGCTCGTTTACCCAAAGGACATTTGAGTATCCCCATCTGACCAAAGTAAGTAAATAAACTGAGTAAATAGCATTGTCAGAGGACATTCCAATATTCCCATCCAACGGGAATAGACAATAGTTAGCATTGTCAGAGTACATTCAATATTACCATTCAACGAGAATAGACTATAGTTAGCATTGTCAGTGGATATTTCAATGTTCCCATCTAACGAGAAAAGACAATAGTTAGCATTGTCAGTGGACATTTCATTATTCCCATCCAACGTGAATAGACAATAGTTAGCATTGTCAGTGGACATTTCATTATTCCCATCCAACGTGAATAGACAATAGTTGGCATGGTCAGTGGGCATTTCATTAATCTCATCCAACGTGAATAGACAATAGTTAGCATTGTCAGTGGACATTTCAATGTTCCCATCCAACGAGAATAGACAATAGTTAGCATTGTCAGTGGATATTTCAATGTTCCCATCCAACGAGAATAGACAGTAGTTAGCATTGTCAGTGGAAATTTCATTATTCCCATCCAACGAGAATACACAGTAATTAGCATTGTTAGTGGATATTTCAATGTTCCCATCCAACGAGAATAGACAGTAGTTAGCATTGTCAGTGGATATTTCAATATTCCAATCCAACGAGAATACACAGTAATTAGCATTGTCAGTGGATGATTCAATGTTCCCATCCAACGAAAATATTCAGTAGTTAGCCTTGTCAGTGGAAATTCCAATGTTTCCATCTAACGAGAATAGACAGTAGTTACCCTTGTCGAAGGTGATTAGAACATTGCAGTAGCCCCTACCATCATTGAACGCCAGTTAATTATGTAGTTTAGATGTGTACGTGCATTTAGCATTATGAAAGGGCATTCCAGTATCTGCAACCGCCGAACGGAAGTTATATATTTAGCATTGTCAGAGGACATTCCAGTGTTCTCATCCAACGAGAATAGAAAGAAGTTAGCCTTGTCAAAAATGTGATTAGTACATTGCTGTAGTCTTACCATTGAACGACAGTTAATTATTATGTGTTTTAACTGTTTACTTGCATTTAGCATTATCAAATGTCATTCCTGTATATCCAACCACCGAACCTAAGTTATATATAGCAGTGTCAAAGGACATTTGTTATATCAATATATGCGACTTAAATAAAATGCACTATAGAAGGTAATAAGTATTAATTCCTTTAAACCAAGTTTTTGAGAATCGGGAGTATTGAATGGAATAACAATAAAAGGCATTACAGTAAAAGCGTGCAAGGATTGTAAAACGTTATTCCAGTAAACCCGTTCTTCGAATGTTAGTTATGTACATGTTTTCTGTATCTGTATCTATATATATGCGCTTTCTCAATCAGCTCTACAATGAATGATGTTTGTGTAAATATGTTCGATATTTGTCACTTTTGTTCAATGTCTGTGTCAACTTTGTCTGTTAACTTGGTATTGTTCTATGTATTCGTAATATCTTCGATGATCGGAGGTAATACAGAAGTAGTAATATAATATATATTGTTATTATAATTATTAAAATTACTGTTAATATTAATAATATTTGTATTATTTGTATCATTATTATTAATATTACTATAAACATCATTGATATTGGTGCTGTTGATGTCGTTTACTTTATAATTGTTATTAGTTGTTCAAGTATCATGCCTTTTTTTAAACACTGGATATGTAATTAAAGCGTTTTATTTGTTAAGGTCAATACCAAATCGACTGTTCGTCAATTCGAATACACGAACTGGAACGATGGTCGAGCTATTCCTGAGGACCGAAGGTCAATGATTGAACTTGTAGACCACGTGCTCGGGTACCAAGATCGTCTATCCGAAAGGGAACCAGTACTCATTCATTGCTCGTAAGTATCAGACGGACCGCCACGGCGTTCTTTCGAATTACAGGACTATCGTACTTCACGATTTGGTTACCTTTTCAACGTTATATTGATGGAAAATACTACGATTTTTTTTTTTTTGTGATTGTAGAAAGTCACATTTACACAGATTTATCTGAAACTTTAGCTAACTTAATGAGATACAAACTGTGCCTGTTCGTGCTAAAGCACATTTCACTACTATAAAACTCAATTGTTGCTCAACTACATTTGAATGAAAATGAAATATCTGTATATACTGTTGGTGTATACATACCTTAATATCACGATGAAAATAGTGTAGTCAAAAAATGGAAAAATGCAATTCATGAAATTAATGACTTTATTAAACTAAGCTAATTTCTGTACATCTAGGTTACTATGTTGTATTCATGGTCATAATAAGGACTTAATAGACATGAATTTGAATGAAGTAGAATATTATCCCCACATGTTGAGCAGGCGCAGAGTGCAGTAAGTAGGTAAGAATAGAAGGAAGTGAAGACTGCTTCAAATTAAACAATATCTGTGGTATCAGTATATAAGATAAAACCCTTAACAACATTACATAGTTTGATCAAATTGAATATCATTGAACAAACTGTTCGCTTTAGAACAGTGAACTGGTTTTGACATCAGAATGAAATCGTTTACATGTTTCCTTAAATCCATATCGAACCGTGCTCTCCGAAAACCAACTAACGCGCATGTGTGACCCGTGCAGGTATACTAGTAGATCAACCTGAGCATATGCAATACATCTGACAAGCCAATTTGAAATGCTTCAAAAATGGTATCAATGGTTGCCCTCCTTGGTTGCGGAGTTAGCATTACGACTGACTGGCTGGAGTCAGAATAAATGGACCAGTAGTGCAGGTAATTTACCCAGGTAACACCGTGATGTAACTGAAACATTGTTGAAAGCGCCGTAAATCACCAAATAATGAATCAATTAAACGTCCATGTATACACCTTCAGGACTGGGTCATTCCGAAGCAGCCTCGTTGCTGCACTGGTGAACGAATTCTGTCGAATGAAAATGGACGGTGGCCATATTAACGTTGTGGAGACGGTGAAGCTGTTAAAGGAGACAGATAAAGCTGCAATACCTACATTTGTAAGTGGTAACGTCCAACACATGAGCCCTCCCACGAGAAAATAAACATTGTGGAAATAATCGATTCTGATCAGCCTTAGCATGCCGTGCTGGTTAACCAAAGACGACACCTTTCGGCTGCTCTTGAATTTATGTTTCAGGAATCATTACTCTATACCTATATCCCCAGAGATGGAATGTGTTGGTCCGAATTAAGCTGCTCGGACTGCCCAGGCTGATCTGGATCGATACATAACACATAGTCCATAATGTTGTTTTCTCGTGGAACGGCTCATATACTATTACCCACATACAACAAATTATGTAACAGACCAGATTCAAAAGATGGTGGCAAAATATGAAAAAGATCTCCATTAAAGAAAGAATATATATTGATTACGAAAATTGGAAAATTGGAAATATTGCTACAATCGGCGAAATTTCTGTGTTTGCCAAAATGTTTTCAAAAGATGTCGGTTACATTTGCGTCAAAATGTGTAGTAAGTAAAAATGGTAAATTCATGAAGAAGTACTATTTACATACTTCGCCAATATTTATATATTAGAGTTCAAAGTTCTATTCGATCCCACTAGTCTTCTGATCAAGACAATTGCTTGTGAAAATAAGTTTCCCTGAGTTTGAGAGTATATATTAAGCAAATCCGTATCCTCCGATTTGAGGCCATCTTTCATGTTTTACATAAATGTTTTACATTGATACTAGTTTAGTTTCCTACTTAAAAGCACAAGTACAAGTATAGTAGCCTAAGGAGTAAAATAAATCACATATTAAGATTTAAATGCAAAACGAAAACACTTTTCTTCACATTTTACTACGTCAACGGCTATATTTTCAAAGGGTCGCAAACAACAGCTGCTTTAAGATATCTTTACAGAATTTTCATTTCCATAAAAAATAAAACCTGTTAATATAAACAACTTGCAAACTCCAATTCAATGTGTTTAGTTCACCTGCGTCACTTTCATTTGTCTCTACATCAATGAGCTGTCAGATTTTTGAATAAAAATTCCACTTACTCGATGCTATATTGAATTCCTGTCAGTTTCTGAGCATTCAAAATCAATATAATCTGAGGTAAATAATATTATAATGAATATTACAGGTATCTGTGCTTAAAAGCCTCATATTGATCCAGAGTTCAGGTTGCTAGTTTCCCTGAAAACTTCATAGGATTACATCTGTTAGGTTAACACACATTACACCTTGAACAATATATCAATTTAATTCCATCGATTAGGGTATAAGTGTGCATTTGAGTCTGTCAATGAAAAAGGGTACAGTTGGCATTTATATATATTTGTTTTGTGTGCTTTAAATTATGAATAACACATTAGTACATATGTATTGTATCTAGTATAATAGTTTGAAATGTGTGTGCTTTGAGTCATATCATAACCTACAGAAAGCCAACCTGTACCTTTTCGCACGGAAGGTCTCGTTTACGGTAACAAACACATTAAACACAGTGAGCACCAATAACGATAGCTCAATCCCTAGATACGGGAGCTATCAATCCATTTGATCTAGGGAATCGTAAATTTGAGCCTCTGCTTGGTCATTTATTCTTTACGATGATTAGACTACAGGCATTGTGACGAATGGCATTCGTCTTCCAGCGAAATAAATAAATGTGAGAAGGTAGCCAGTTGCCGCGTATGAATTTTGTGTGTAGTACTAAGTACCGGTGCGAGAAATATCGTAAAATGAATTTAGTTAACTGTCTGCCGTGATATAACTATATTTTTTCGTTGAAAACGGAGTTTAAATGAATTAATTACATTGTATAGGGCATATTTGTGGAATAATATAAATCTGTTGTTCACTTGTAACTCTCCAAAACTTGTAGAACACATTAGTGCAGAGGTAGAGCGCCGGCCACTCCTTCCACGGGTTCTGGGTTCGAATCCCGTGATAAGCATGTTCTGCGTTTGGTTATGTTTCACACAAACGGCTAGGTCCCAGGGAGCAGACACTGAGCGTTATTAATATTAACTAAAAGCTTGATCTTCATTCGATGTCAAATAAATAAGTTTATACTTATCTAAATGACATCCCATCTTAATTACATCACCAACTTTTGTATAGGTATGTAACTGTAATTTACATATCGATCACATTCTAACCAACTCTAGTTATTTTTTATTACCACATTCCACCAATGGATCATATCTTTGAGATGGAGCTTTATTAAAGGTAAATATTGATCACACACATGCTGCATAATATAGATTTTCATTGAAACTTGTCATGTTATTCTTTTTTTATTTTCAGGAACAATATCAGTTCATGTATGACGTCATACTATCAAAAGTATGCGGGGAGGTATACGAAAACCTATACATATATCATAATTCATTATTAGAATATGTCCTGATACTTTCCAAAAAAAGTATCACAGTGAGGTCTTTAAAGTCGATATGACGTGTTTCTTTCAAGGAAAGTGAAATGGTTGTTACTCGTAAATTATGACGACGGTGTGACGTCATACTTTCGAAAAGTAACGAGAGGTAAAATGATAACAGTGACGGCTTTCTTTAAAGAGAAGTGAACATATTAGTTCTTGACATGCTCTCAAATGTGTATGTTGTTATGCTTTTTTTTTCATTTATTTTTATTTTACAAAGACTATAACTTGTTTATTATCCTCAAGTCTGTCCGGCTCTTTACTGTACACAAATGTATTAAGACATCATATATGAGCTTTGGTTTTTACATGTAAAGGCATGTACTGCGCAATCGTATGACATTTCATATATATGAATATTATGGAACGAACACATATGAATATATTTGTCGATAAAATTAATCATGCATTTATGTTTGTTATTTAAATATTGTTTTGTCGGATATATGTACCAGAACGCCTCTTATCTACGGGTTTAGGAATAAGATATATCATCAACGTGTTTTCTACCTCGACGTCGAGTTTTCTGGGACGAACTGTTGTCACATATCAATCATTAATTTGATTTAGGTGTGGCTCTTTCGTGTAAATTTATATTTCTTTTTGATTTCATGTATTTAAATTCAATTTCTCAAAATATATTGGAGGTTATGTAATATATGAATAGTTCAGAGCCCAAACAAATGGAAATTGTTACATTCTAAAATACGTATTATACCCCCCCCCCCCCCCCCCGAAACCTTTGTTGTGGTTTCAGCAAGAGGATTATTTTAAGTATCCACAACGTAGGCTCTAAAGACCGTTAAAGACATGTGATTGAATGAAGACCAAGTTACTTCTTCTTATCCAATCTTTTGCGGGATCGTTGTCTGTCTTAAACGTGTTTAACTCCAGATGCAGATCGAAATTTATTTTGAAATGTTGAAAACTTCTGTTAATATTGTTAATAGTGACAACAAATTAAGAAATCAATAGTTCAAAACTATTTCAGCAATAATCTTGAAAAAGGTTAATTAAAAGTCATGAAAATGTACACACCTTGACTTACTTGGTATGACTTCCCAGTACAAATGAAACATAAACGATCAATACGTAGATGTGTATTGTAATGGAAAGTGAAATTATTACTCTAATTTTGTCCCAGAATTGTGATTCTAATATTTCAAGACAACTTTTAAACAGTTTTAAAACTTTCTCAAGTTCTGCAATTGAAGCAAAACCAGAGTTAAATTATGATCTAACAACTCATACGTACTGATCTGAAGCGGGGTTTTGTGTTGTACATCATGACACCAGGGCAGAATATAGTTTATAGACGCTACTGAAGAAACATACATATTGAAAACATTGTAAAAAAGACAGCACAATCGCAGATTATGTATAGCCATATTGTAATCATCGTAAAAAAGACAGCACAATTGCCGATTATGAATATCAATATGTCATGTTACTTTATATCATAATATATGTCAATATGTATATACACGAATACAACTGATTAGGCCCAAAGGGCCGGGTGTGGTAAATTTTAGTTTATATATTATATTGTTAAACTAAATATGTTACACACATGTCCCATTAATAAACACTTTCATATCTTATCGTTCCTTATACATCACTAAGTCTGTTACTACCGATATACAAAATATTATTAGTCATGACTTTAAAAAACTTCGATACAAAAATAAAGAAGATCTCTAAAAGCGAAAGTAGTATTAATTAAGTATAGATGCATGGAGACCACTTTCTCCTTTTGCCATGCATTATGATGGTTCACTAATTGAAACTTGTATTGAACTTGTATTGATTGATATGTGTAAATAATAGAACTAGCTCTATGATATATGTTGTGTTTTGTCCAGCTTGATACGTAGAATGTTGAATAAGGAAACCATTGATAGACACTTTCTAGCTCAGTGGTATTTATTGTCAATGCTATTGTGTTTTAGTTAGATTGGCATTTAATATTTTATACTAATATTATAAACAATGATATTACTTATATTACATGACTGAGCTATATATGGTATTTATAATCGTAGTAACTGTTATTCTATTTTGCTGAGCTTGCTATTTAATATTATAAATAATTATTACATTGAAACTGTTGAATGTAAATTAATTATTTTATTTCGTAATATCTTTACTTAGTTTTAATCAGAATACTGTTAAACTTTAGAATAATACTGTCATATGTGTTCCTCTTTATCCGTTTATATCATGTCACTTACTCACTCACTCTCTCTTACTGTTTAATGTATTGGAAAGTGTGGCTATTTCTTCTCACAGGAGCACGAAATGCTCACGGAGAGATTTTGTGATCGTCTTTGATCCGTCGTCCGTCCGGTCGTCGTTCGTCGAGCGTCCGTCGTCAACGTTTGCCTTGCCAGCACTGTACATGCTGCAGTTTTCATCCGATCGTTATAAAAGTTTAACAGAACATTCCTCTCTATCAAATATTTGACAAGATTGAAACTGGGCCATATGAGGTCAACATCAGGTCACTAGGTGAAATTGAAGGTAAATCTTGATCACACTCTGGAAGCCTCATTTAAAGTTGAGCATATTAAAACTTTATCAGAATGTTTGCCTTGATAATATGTAGGTCATGTTTGAATATGGGTTATGTCGGGTCTAAAAGTAGGTCGTTAGATCGAATTGAAGGAAACCTTTGTTAACACTCTAGAGGCCGCAATTCTTACTTGAGCAGTTTTCAATTTTGTCAGAATGGTATTTTTAATTATATCTAGGCCAAGTTCGAATATGGGTCATAGTTGGTAAGAAACTAAGCCAATATACCAACTTTAATGAACATATTGTTAACTCTCTAGAGGCTGCAATCCCTGCTTCATCATTTTGAAATTTTAGCAGGATGTTTGTCTTGATGATATAAAGGTCGAATATTGGTCATATTGGATCAGAATTGTTATGAACACTATAGAGGCTTCGTTTTCAACTTGACCATGGTAAAACGTTATCATAATGTTTTTCTTGTTTCTCAAATGTTCCTTGGGTGACCTTTTTTCTAAGATTGTTGCATTTTTTACGATGATATGATCCGTTAGAAACATGAATTTTCTAAAAAAAAAACATTCTCAGGTTAGCGATCCAGGGCCTCATGGCCCTCTTGTTAAGTTATACTAGGGCTTCGAATGTTGGTCATGTCTGTTCAAAACTAGGTCACTTGGCAAAATTAAAAGTGAATCCTGTTAACACTGTGAAATCCACATTATTTGCTTCAACAGTTTAACATTTTGTCAACATGTTTATCCTAATGATATTTAGGCCAAGTTAGAATATGGGTCATGTCGGGTCAAGACTATGCCACTAGGAAAAACTGAAGGAAAATCTTGTTTACACACTGGAGGCCACATTTTCTGCTTAATCTTCTTAACATTTTGTCAGTATGTCTGTCTGAATGATATCTAGGTCAACACTCTGGATGCTGCATTTTTAAGTTGAGCATGTTTGAACTTTATCAGAATGTTTGTATTGGTGATATGTAGGTTATTCGAACTTTGCCTACATATCACCAATACAAACATTCTGATAAAGTTCAAACATGCTCAACTTAAAAATATTTACCTTCAATGTGACCTTTTCACCTAGTTTTTAAACAGACATTGAAGGTAAATATTGTTAACATTGTAACAGCCGAAAGTTGGTCAGTAGGGTTCTCTTAATGATATATAGACAAGGCTATGGGTCATATTGGGTTAAAGTCTAGGTCACTAGGCCAAATTGTAGGAAAATATTAAAACACCGGAGGCATTTTTACTTTGAGCAAGTTGATACTTTGTCAGAATGTTTGTTTTGATTCCCAAATGTTCCTTGGGTGAGCCTCTACTAACATTGTTGAAATTATTTCGTTTATTTGATCCGTTAACTAGTTCACTCTCAGAGACTAATGACCCTCTTGTTAAGTTCAACCAAGGCTTCTAGTTGTATATCTGGCTTTTTCTCCCTCCCAATCCTCACTCTCTCTGTGTTCTTTCTCTCTCCCTCACTCATTAGCTCTCGTTTGAAGCTTAAAGTAAACGATGTAGGGAATCCGTACGGCGGAAAGAGTGTGCTCAAAATAGATCACATTGAGTCATCGGATTAGGTGATCTAAACAGAAGACTGCCTCTTCATTTATATTAGTTTCCTTGCATAGCAATGTTTACTTCTCATTGATAAGTGTTCAACAGACATATTTTCGAGTCCGCTACGTTAACAACATTGTGTTGCGAAATTTGTAAAATAAGTTAACAATGGAAATTCAATTTCCATTTCACATTCTTCTAAATATTTTCTCTTCTAAATCAATGTTGTGTTTATTCAAATAGTTCTAGTTCATTAATTGATGGAAACATTCCTATTGTCAACATTGCTTTATTCCCAGGAACTTAATTATGATATAAAAGGTTTGTTTCCGGAAATTCACAAGGTATTTACCTATGCAACACATTGATGGAAATAAATGTTTAATACAAAACAAATTTATTTTTGTTTAAATCCAAAACATCTTAATTGTAAGGGAAAAAAAGTATATACATATAATTGAAATTTTTGACAAATTTCAAAGAGGACCAGCAATGGAATGTTCCTATGAAGTTGAGTGGAAATTGGTCCAGTTGTATAGGAAATGTTGTTTCTTCTAAATGTTAACAACAGACGGGACGGAGAGAGTTCCTAAGTGATTGCATTGAGTATTTACATAATGCGTTAACAAAAAAGGCAATAATGAAGTGTAAGTGAAAGTGTCATTTTTTTCTTACAATATGGTCCTGAACACATATCCTTTTTGCAAAGAAGCTTTTACTTTCAAATATATATCATGTGTCAGTTACACGCACGTGCATAATTAAATATATTGCGAGAAAGTTTCTCGTTCGATCTTATAAATACCTTACGTACTACAATAATGCTAAATTTGGGTGTACGCCACTCGTCCTGTTACGCAGTGTGTCGAATCACAAAGGGTCAAGTTCAATTAGCATGGATATAAACTGTTCGATGAGTCATTGCTTATTTTATCAAGCAGTCTTCCGGTGTGACAATAGTTAATGGAAGATAATATTTCGATGCGCGATTAAGCAGTGTTATTTCTTGGGAACACGTAATGCTCGTTTGTACCACAACAGTGCTCGCTCAGGCTGCTTCTCAAGTTCCGTACATTGACCTAACAGGTTTAATGCTGCCTTCTTGTGACTCAATGACATATTTGTCAAAGCACAGAATCTCAATTTCAAAAGTGACGTTTTCCTTGGGTTTCGTTGTCCAAGACGTCTATGTGTCATGTACTGTAGGAAGTATATGTATGGAAGAGGATCTATGGCAGCCTTATCTATCAAATTATGCCTGTTTACATGTCTGTATGCATTTCCCTCGTTTGGTGATCTTACCATAGCCAACCGTAATTCTTGAGGACAGCATTGAATCTCTGCTGGTCTGAACGTCACACAAAGTGCAATATTCTTAGAAGTAAGGCCTCTTCTTTGTTTACGTTTAACAAATGGCATGTACTGCACGGTATTACGATTAACGTTACACTGACAGAAAGGACTGCAGGCCACCTTTCCTCGCATAATTGATCGATATACGTAGTAGTCGATTTCTTTCTTTGAAAACCTCTCTATCAACAAATTTTACCAATAACACCAAGAAGTTCATCAACAACATTAGACAATATATGAAATGTATTTTTCTGACTTTCTCGTTTTCATCCCATGACAGCATAGAACACCTTTTAATACTATATGTTATCAATCTTCCATTGATATTGTCAAAATGAATTTGTAATAAAAACTCTCCTTGGCTTTCAAATATGTTTTTCATTATGTGCAACAATTTCTTCTGTTCAACCTCGTCTATTTGTCCAAGTAAAAGGTTTGCCGACTCGTTGAAATAGTTCGGATAGTTCATACTGTTTAAGGCTACATGCAAATATGAGAGGACTTTACTCACACAGTTGAGCAGATTTCGTTTCGTCCAGAAATCGGTATTTGTTTTTTCAATACAATGAAATAATAAGGTTTTACAAATGTAACTAGATATCACGTCCGGAACACGGTGTTCTATGAATGTTTTAGTGATCATCTTGAGGAGTATATAGCATCGAATTTGTGTGATATTCAAACTGAACATCAAACAGCGTTCTGCGAGTGATGTGGATATTCTCCATTCTAGTGTCGGTTTCTCAGACAAACGATGACCCGTAGCCACAATAAAACATCCACTTGTTTCTATATAACGGAGCATCTCGGGTGTTGGCCAGTGCCTAGTTCTTTGACATAGCGACATTCGTCTGAACTGTTTTGGCCACGTGTTACACTTAAATGCCATTACCGTATCTAATTCAAGTTTATCAAGTCGGTTTCGAACAATGTATGCAGGTCCATTTCTTCTGTTAGGACGTTCAAACAATGAATTGGTTTTAAAAATATTTGAACCGTTCCAATCATTTTTTAAAACTACCCTACCTTGTTCATCATACATCAAATCTTCATTCTCTAGCAGGATTTGTACCGGTACAGCTTCGTCAAATCCTAGATGCTGTAATTGACAATATCCCGGATATTCTGTCTCAGTCATCAGCATATTTACCTTCCCTAACTCCCAGTCATTTTCATCCTGAATGATATTAAAATACCCTAACGTAAACAGCATATCAGTATCTGATTGTAATCCTGGTGTAGAGGTTCCCTCTGTCTTACTTCCGAAAATATCAGATATGGTACTTTGTTTAAGTAGTAGTTCGTCACATAAAGTATCAATGTTTTCTACCAGTAGCCATGATTTCCTTCGTCTTCGAATACATTTCTCGTTTACTCCTATATCGTCCATCACACGAGATAATATTAATGACAAATCCGTATAATAGTCCGCCATGTCTATCGAATTGCGATAATAATGAAATCCTGTAATCCTATGAAGTCTGAATTGTTCATAACAGTTTGGAATTCCCCCAACTGGTTTTTATTGCGTATATATTTTACTCTTATCAAAATTAAATTGCCATTCATGTTTAAGAAGTAAATATTTGAGAGCTAGTATAATGACTTGTGTGCAAGTATTTATTAACGGCGCTCACGCATGTATGTTGTCATAATACAAATTAGGTGTTTGAACAAATGTAAATATCAAGTTAACAGTGTAGAGTACTAGTACTAAGCACAGCTTATCATTCAGTATTCACGTTCATTAATTGGTTTTGGTAAAACGCCGGAAAAACGCCGTTCCCAGCATTCTTTCATATCACAGTAGCCAGTTCACCTATCCTTTGCTCACCACATTTCTCCACAATAAATAATTTGTAGTCAACTCTCTGCCTTTCCATATAGTCTGTTAGCTAATTGGTTGAAAACGAATGACGCCTATGTTATGACAGTTGTCGAACGTCCGGAATAATATTGGCCTCGCTGGGATTCGAACTAACAACCTATTGATTGACAGCCCTCTTCACTACAGACTGTTTTTCATCAATCTTACATTAAGTTTCTTGTATATTAATAATGGGGTATTGTTACAAATACTAACAGAGATATACTTTGAATGTTGAAAACGGGAGAGGCAACACAACTCCAAATAACCCGTTGTAAACATGATGTACATCTATGTATATTGTGTCCTCGGACGCTGAACTTGTTCTTACAACTTAATGAAAGGCAAGAACGTCATTGTAACTAGCTCATTTCCATTTTTCGAAGGCCTTTATTGGAATAAACGTTGGCAGTTCTTCTTGTAACGAATAATAAATTACAACGTATAGTGTAAGCTCTGTCTTGTTAACCAGCAAGGCAGAATACATAAGCAAATGATTTGCAAAATAAAATGTCTTGACCTAGAAAATTATACACAACACTGCTAAATTGGGAATAACAAGAAGATATATTGACAGCGTTTATATCAGAAAAACATTTGCGCTCTTAATTTTTTGCTTAGTGTATTTTATTCTTCTTTAGCTTCCGCGTCGTATTTGAAGTGTTCTTTCCTTATATTCACAATCGATTTGACTGGTGTTAATGGGTTTGTTACAGTTATAACGCATAAAACGTGTATTCATTGCTTGAATAGGGAAATGAGATGTATCTTTCATTTCATATATTGTCTTTTTAATTTCATATATTATATTGTTGTATAGCAAATACAATCATGTTAATATAACTAAGAGATTGTGGACCTACAGAAGCGAATAACATATTAATTTAACCCACAAAATTGTCCCTTTATAATCCCATCGTCGCGCGTAGATGGGTTATATTTCAGACTTGAAAGTTTAATGGTCTTAAAAATATTACTGTCACATCCTTTATGCCACTTTTAATACTATTTCAATGTTATCACATATGACGAACAGAATGAGAATCTTTAACTAGACGTATACAAAGTTCATTGACATTGACACACATAAATACATTTAGCAAATATACAGAAACGTGGGTTCCAAACTGGAAAAAATCAAACAAAGTGAGAAAAAATGCAATTAATGAAAAAGTTGAAAGAATTATTTTATGTGAAAAAGAGACCGAACTTCATTAAATGTTAAACTTTAAGTTTTTGTAATCTTATTTATTATTCGATTTTAACAAAAAATGGCAGTTTAATAACACTTGTTTTGTTTTCTGATTTGAGAAATGTTATACATTTTTCATTGATGGATCTTTACAATACATAAGGTTTCTATTTATCTCTGACATCAATGTACGCGTATGCAGGTCATGACAAAAGGGCTAAACATCTTTAATATATTGTTTGCACTGGCAGTATGTTTCATGGTAGGGCACGTGCATCTGTCAGTATTGACAGTTGAGTTTAAAACCTATTATCTCGACAATGTAACGCGTTTTCAATCACCCGTTTGTGATTATTCATGCTAGGTAATGATGGTTAAAGATATTATGAATCATCTTAACGCCTCGTCACTCTCATTTTCTCTCTCTATATATACATGTGCATATACATCTATATCTCTCTGTAGCTATCTTTCACCCCTCTCTCTTTCTCTACATGTCTGTCTATATCTCTCCGACTATATATGTATGTCTGTATCTGTCTGTCTGTCTGTCTCTCTCTCTTACTGTTTCTCTCAAACTGAACATGAAACACCGTTTCTCGAGATATGTGGATTTTCTCCATTCTACTTCCGGCTTCAAACACACGATAACCTGTAGCCACAACAAAACACTTGACTCGGATCATCTCGGATTATAAAGGATCATCTCGAATGTCGGCCAGTCTCTAGATATGTGTCAAGATAACATTTGTTTGTAAAGTGTTTGCCAAATATAACGTTTAAATGCAAATACTGTTCCAAGTGCAATGTTGTGTTCTTTTTCTGATGTAGTAACTGCAGTGCGATGTCATCAGACCGAACCAGAGTCATTGGACATATCATTATTGAGAACTACTCTACCTTGTTCATCATATACAGTATTTTTATCTAGCAAGAAATGCTTTAAATGTAAAGGCTCATGCGATTTAAGAACCTGCAGTTTATAATATCCTGGATATTATAGCTCACTCCTTATCAAGTTTAACTTCCCTAAAGCCCAATATTTACTGTTGGACTCATATTTGAGGAAGGAAATAGAGTTTAAAAATATACTGTTTTATTTGTTTTTAGTAGGGATGGGACCGAGTACGCGAGTACCCGAGTACTCGGTCGGACGTCCGAGTACCGGTTATCAAAATAAGTATTCGAGTACTCGATTATTTATTTTCCAATTTTTCTATCTTTTATCTGATAAAAGTATGTTAAAGTAAATAAAAACGTAAAATGTATTGAATCTGTTTTTCTTATTGAGTTACTAAAGAAGTCGGTAAATCACCGGTGAAGGTAAATTAAACAAACAACTAACACCTTTTCGTCTGAAGATGGTACTTAATCCATTTTAATCCATTTTATTTTGCGATTTGATTGTAATCGCGAGTGCTTTATGAACAACGTGACAAACAGGTAGTCAGCGATATCAATGTAATCTCGTCAATTAGCAACCATATGTCAAACTACATGTCAAACAGGGAGGGCAGTCGCTATTTCACACCTTCGTCGTAATAGTGCTTTCAATTGTTGTCACGTTTTAATTGGATAGTTGTACGAAATACACATCAATATGATTCGATAAGAACTGCTGCAATTGTTTTCAGTAATTGTTCGTCAAATCATTAGAACCATATTCTATAATTCCTATCTATTCGAACGAAAGGAAAACAACAAAATTACAACCATGCCTCCTGCTAAATCCGACGTCTGGAAATATTTCAAGCGCACAGCAGACGACAAGCCAGTTAAATGCATATTGTGAACATATTACGGAAACCGGTTAATTCGAAAACCGAATGAAAAAAACAACATTCTGATTGTTAATTTAAGTTCCGTATTTTCATAGATGATAAAAATAACTTTTATTAAATGTATTGTGTATCATTCTTGGTATTGTTTTCCATCCACCATTTGACTTGCCTTTTCCCCCACGACTTTAAAGAGATAAACAGTCTGCACCCCAACGTTTGGATGTTTACACTAATGCAAATTTTGGATGTATTTATTGAATAATTTTGTTTTCAAAAATAAAACAACTATTCTTTTTCAAATATCAAATATTAAACGTAAAGGCGAAAAACCGCATGTTTGTTCTTATAAAATCAATTCAAATTTTGTGCACGAGGACAATACTATTCTGAGAGACAAGACGTTTGATGAACGAATTTATACAATGTGATTTCTTGCGAGTACCCGAGTACTCGATCGGAAGAGTTCACGAGTACCAGAGTAGTAATATCGGTACTCGTTCCCATCCCTAGTTTTTAGCTGAAAGCCTAATGTAACATGTTCCGCATGTTTCGGATAAATTCATTAAATCGAGCATTCAATAAAATAAACGTAATATGGGTTTCAGCCTTCTCTATCATCTAACCAAATTCATCCCTGAAAAGTCTCCATTGTTTTCTTCCAATTTTATCCGGTCGTTATCATAAACTTCATATCGAGATAGTGTGAAATAGACAAAACGGAAAAAGTTGATCTGCCTTTATACCTTTCCTATAGTCAGAATCTTTTTGACGCCTCTGCGGTAAACGACATTTGAAGGTTTGTGGCAAAAGTATTAATTGATTAGGATGAGCAATATCTCCTTGGCTACACTACACTATTTTCAACTATATGTAATTCTCTTTATTACATGCCTGTACATTTTCCGGTGGAAATACATGCAGATTGACATGCGCAAATACACCACGACAGATTGAAATTCCGTATCTACATGCGGTGTAAATACAAGATTGTGACGTCAGACAGTGCGCGGAATACTTTTAGCGTGGTTCCCGTTTTGAATCTGCTTTACGTAGTAAAATATGCAGACAACCAGTACTATTTAGGAAAATTGTTTCTATTGTATGTATCGAAAACCTAGAGTCAAATTTAATAAAAAAAACGCAAGTAAAGATTATGTTGTCATTTTCTCCCACAAAATAATGGAAATTTAATTTGATAATGTCATTGGGCGAGACTTACGTATTAGCATACTTTTAAGGGGCGTGGCCTAAGTATTGTAGTAAATATTCACCCGCCATTCATCTTTACATTTCAAGATTACAAAATTGTATCCCCAATAAAAAATATATTGAATCTGTATACTTGTTAGTTTTTTCGCTCTTCATAGATCGTAGGTATATAATACAAAGAATATTACGTTGCTGGAGCGATAAATGTGTTCGTATTGCACGACTCGTAGCAATCATACAAACCTTCGGTCTCGTAAGATATCGATTTTTCCACGATCCGTGTAGTGCAATACAAACCCTTTTATCGCTCCCGCAACGTAATATTTATTTCATGTTTAAGTGTTTCTATATTTGTTATTTAATGTTTACAACGTCGTCTGTATTTTGGAAATATCGTGAACTTAAACGAAAATGCGTACGCTTATAAGTGTCTCCTTTTCTGCAAATATCTTATTAATATGAAAGAAATACATTAAAATCTTCCAAAGTGTTTACATCTTTAAATATGTTCACAGTTCACAGCACTACATAGGTATCACATGTAATCAGTTAATGAATGTTTTTTTACTATAGTATGGCATTTTGAAAAGTATACATCAATTGACTCCCCAATTTCAAACAGATATACATAGAAAAATCGGGAACAAGACACTAAATGTGTATTCCCCTAACATCACACATACAAGAAGTACCAAACATCAGTCAATACAACTGAATTTTGAAAAATAAAAGTGTTTATCAGTGGTGAAAATAATAGTTCAAGATATGAGTACTATCTTTGTATCAAGATCGAATGAATGTTCTAAAGCAATGCAAGAATACACAAAAATATTGTTCATATGTTTGCAGCAAACAAGTACTGATCTATTTTGACCTCACATCATAATTGAATTTAGGTTAGACTATATCACAATTGTGCATGGGTCAGAGTATAACAAAAGTAAACAAGTACAAGGTCAACATTTAAAGAAAGTTAAATTTATTGAAAACAATTGATAATGCTTTGATCCCAAGTCTGGCTGAACTGTATTTTAATCAATGATATCCGATAGATATCGTGCACGATTGATTCCTTTCCCACATACTCGTACATTAAAGAACCAGAAAACATATATGCAAACAGACATTTGGGAACCCACTATACGAAAACATATATGCAAACAGACATTTGGGAACCCACTATACGAAAACATATATGCAAACAGACATTTGGGAACCCACTATACGAAAACATATATGCAAACAGACATTTGGGAACCCACTATACGAAAACATATATGCAAACAGACATTTGGGAACCCACTATACGAAAACATATATGCAAACAGACATTTGGGAACCCACTATACGTAAATATATATTGTATTTAAATAGTTGAATTATTGTTGCAACGATGTTGCGCTACACAAATGTCAAAATGAAGGTGGGATAACGTAATTACTTCATAGGATATGTTTATAAACCATTTCCCACACACAACAAGTCTACAACAAACAACATTGATTACATCTAGATACAAATATGGTATCTTTATAAATTTGAAGTTTAATTATTGAAAAGACTTGAAGCCATTGTCTCAAAGGAGTAACTACCCCCTCTTTCTTTCTCTCTCTCTCTCTCTCTCTCTCTTCTCTCTCTCTCTCTCTCTCTCTCTCTCTCTCTCTCTCTCTCCCTCTCTCTCTCCCTCTCTCTGTCTCTCTCTCTCGTTTTCTCTCGTCTCTTTATCCTATTTCTTCCTCATAATTTATATCACTATATCTTTAATCCTCATCTTTTTCTCTCTCGTCCTTGCCTCTCTGTCTTTCGTCAGCACTATTTTTCCTTTTCAATCTGGCTCCATATCTCTTGTATTATTAAAAAAAACATGCAGACAAAATACATGATGCAATAAACATCTCTAAAGTCTTCCTCTCGCTG
>JASEVX010000475.1:0-109071 GCA_031761405.1 Serripes groenlandicus | reverse complement strand
TTTAACTTTTACAATGCGCCACCGTAAAAGGATTACCAGAGAAACTGCTTCCTGAATTTTGTCTATATAGTAACAAAATTCGTTCGAAGAAGTTAATTCAATCCTTTTTCCACATGTTTACATGGAAACTCGCCAAAATGTCAAAAAAGTCTTGCAAAGACATGATAACAAGTCATGTCAATCTGACTAAAGTGCACGATTCTACCCAAATGTAAGCGTTAATAGGAGATTGATTTTTAATGACTTGCAAGACATGATACAAGTCATGTCAATCTGACTAAAGTGCACGATCTACCCAAATGTAAGCGTTAATAGGAGATGATTTTAATGAGATTGCAAGTCATGTTTACGTAAAATAGAGACAATATCAGAGATATAACCAGTACTACTAAGACTATTATTGAATGAGCATAAACGTAGAAGAAAAAGACGTGTTTGTTTGTACAGTCCCTCTCTAACCGACACAATTGACCAAGGAAGGTCAATTTCTTCTTATCAATTTCAGCCTGTAATGGAAGGGCGCCTAATAGGCCGAGGACAATATATGTCCTCGATCTACTTTTCAATCCCTGAATCTGTTTTAAGCATAATCTATGATACCTTTCCAAAATCAAGTTGTCTCACTCAGAAAGCGACTGTAACATTTCACAACCAAAGAGCGCTCTGGGCAAAACAATAGATTTGTAAATTTTGAAACTAGTAATTGGATTAAGACCATTTCTGTGCAAACCTTCCTTAATTAACCCAAAGAAAGTCCCCCTTAATTTCCTATCTACATTTTTTACAATTGCAGCTGATGAGAAATACTTATTACATAAAATACTTAAATGAACAACATCCTCTGTTTCTTTATAACTCAATTGTACGCTATACAAGGACCTGTTTTCAGTCATGATTCCTTGTTTGTTTGAATGAAATATTACGCCGCTTCCAATTGTTATAGCGTTTCATAACGGCCTTCCCTGGGTAAATTCCCAGTAATGTTATTTTTTTGTGCGGTACTTGTATAATAACGTTACTATCGCATCCTGTGTGCCAAGACGGAAATATAGTAATACCATTTTTTATGTACTTTGTATGACGCGCTCAGGTATCGAACACAGATTCTAATGGTATGTGGTTATCGAAATACATAAAGCGGAATGAAAAATGATTCATTGTCATAATGGTACTTTTGTATCAAGTAAGTTCTAATAAAATATAAATATGTACATTTCTATGATGGCATATTCCTGCGCTAGTAAATATGTGCATTCATATGATGACATAATCCTGCACTAATAAAGTACGTTCATTTCTATGAAGGCATATTCGTGTACTGATGAAATATGTTAATTTCTGTGGAATATTTTTGCACTGAGGAAATATTTTTATGGCTATGATGGAATATTCCCGCACTTATAAACTGTATTCATTTCTTTGATGCTTATGAAATATGTACATTTCAATGATAGCATAGTTCTGCACTAAGGAAATATGTCCATTGCTATGATGGAATATTCCTGCACTTATAAAATATGTTCATTTCTATGGTGGCAAATTCCTTCACTTATGAAATATATCCATTTCAATGATGGCATATTTCTGCACTAAGGAAATATTTTCATTGCTATGATGGAATATTCGTGCACTAATAAAATATGTTCATTTATATGATGGCATATTTCCGCACTAAGGAAATACTTCCATTGCTGTGATGTAATATTCGTGCACTAATAAAATATGTTCATATCTATGAAGGCATGTTTTTTCACTAACGAAATATTTCCATTGCTATGATGGAATATTCGTGCGCTAATCAAATATGTTTATTTGTATGATGGCATATTTCTGCACTAAGGAAATATTTTTAATTGCTAGGATTCAATATTCCTGCACTTATAAAATAAGTTCATTGATATGATTGCATATTTATGTACAACTAATATAAATTAATTTCTATAATGGCATATTCATGCACTTATATAGTATGTTCATTGATATGATTGCATATTTATGTACAACTAATATAAATTAATTTCTATAATGGCATATTAATGCACTTATATAGTATGTTCATTGATATGATTGCATATTTATGTACAACTAATATATGTTAATTTCTATAATGGCATATTCCTGCACAATCAAAATATGTTAACTGGTCTGATGGCATATGTATGCAATAATAACTTATGTTCATTTCTATGTTAGTATATTCGTGTACCAAGGAATTATGTTCATTTCTTTGATGGAATTTTCCATGCACTCATACAATATCTTCATTTGTTTGATGGCATATGCCTGCTTTAATGAAATATGTAAATTTCTATGATGGCCTATTTCTGCCCGAAGGAAAACATTCATTGCTTTGATGGAATATTCGTGCACTAATAAAATAGTTTTATTTCTATGATGGCATATGCTGCAGTAATTAATAATATTCATACCTATGATGGCATATTCCTACAATAATAAAATATGTTCATTGACATGGTGGCATATCTCTGCACTAATACAATGTGTTCATTTCTATGAATGAATATTCCTATACTAATGAACATTATTGCATATAATCTATGTTTTACGCCCGCTTAAGGGATACAGAAACATTGCAAAAACCGGGCGTAAACGGCGAGAAAACGTGAATAAACAAAGCGATTCTCGCGCGTACTTGCCGTTTCAGACCGGTTAGATGTTTTACATATGCATTAACCGGGCACCGTTAGTAAACAAAACATGGACGCTGCATCTCACGGCTACTGGCCAAAAGTCGGCGATTTATGTCAGGTTTTGTTTAAAGATGATGGTATTAATCATAGAAATTGATTTTATGCAATAATAACGTTTATAATATGTCTAGATGAAATCTGGGCCACTGATACTGTATCAGTGGCCCAGATGAAATTTACGGGTTTTGGCGCCAAATGACTAGCGTTATGACGTCAAATCGCTAACGTAACGTCATTTTCCTAGTATTCGGTCCCAGTATTTTTAAAATTCCTAGTATTAAGTCGTTTTTCATTTCATTTTCATTGGCACTTAATCATTCCTTACACACATAAAACAATAATATCAGCTTTTTAACTTTATAATCGGTAACATGCAATAGACTCACAGCTAAAGAGCATAATATAATCCAAAACCATTTATTTAATTCGACCCGTGTTGAGCTTGATGTAGGACCGGTTCGTGGATATGTAAAACATAAATTGTTCATTTTATAACGTCGAATGGGGTCATGTTCATCAGTGGTTATCGTACATTTGAACGTTACAGCAGACTATATATTGGATGTTTGCTCTTATTTTATACAATAATAGCGAAAATACACATTTTCTCGGGCGTGAACATCTGCGGACGACCTTAAAATGTGTTTATGCCCTCGTGCTTCGCAACACGTTTTGCGGGCGTCCGCAGATGTTCACGCCCTCGATGTGTATTATCCCTATATTGTTCATTTCTTTGATAAAGAATTCGTGCATTAATGAAATATATTCATCACCCTTATTTCAAACTCCTGCACAATCAAAATGTGTTTATTTCTATGATTCCATATTCGTGCACTAACACATTTGTCTGATAGTATATGTATGTACAAAGGAAATATGTTGATTGGTGTGATTGCATATTTCTGCACTAAGGAAATATTTCCATTGCTATGATGGAATATTCGTGAACTATTATATTCATTTCTATAATGGCATATTACTGTACTAATGAAATATGTTCATTGACATGGTGGCATATTTATGCACAAATAAGATATGTTCATTTCGGTGATTGCATATTCCTGCACTAATGAAATTTGTTCATTTCTACGATGGCATATTCATGCATGCACTACGATAACACCATACCGTTCATGACTATAACAGTATTAACATGAACATACTCACCAAGAGTGTCCATCCACAACTTGATGCTTTGTTTAGTTTTACTGTGATACACGCATAATAAAAGCCTGATGAATGTTCGCAAGAAATATTGATTTTAACGATTACATGTTTCTATTCGTAAAAGTTTCAATTATTTATCCACGTAATTATAAAACGATAAAACTTTCTTTTATTTAGTATCGTTTGCAGTACTACGAACTACTTCATTTAAGTATGGTATTTACTAAGATAAATTATCTTTTGCTATATTTCCCCTTTTTCTTGCTTGAGTTTGCTGCACGTGACGGGCGAGGCGGTAACATAGGTTCTGAAAATAATAATAAATGCACTGAATATTTTGAATATACGTTTTTGAGCTTGTACATGTGCCTGTCATGCTGTCTGTAAAGTTATTTTGCTTAGGAAATGCTTGCCATCTATTAATCTGTTGTTTCATAAATAGGATTTTACACCGTTTATAACAATTTCCAGCAGCTGGCTACTTTTCCAAAATAGATAGGTATCGCATTGGTTGAAGACGAATGACTCTTGTCGAATTGACTTTTGTTAAACGTCGGAAGGAATGTTGGTCGAGCAGGGGTTCGAACTCACAACCCCTGTATTGACGGTCCGCGTCGCTACAGACTCAGTTATATTTTGGAAAAAACGGAAGTTCATCTAGTATAAGGATATACGAAGGGAAAAAGTATCATTATGGATCAGACTGCGAAGGCAGGAGACGCACAAATACGTACCATATGTATCTCCTTTACCTTCTTCGTTGTTTCTTCGGTTTGTTTCATGTAATATGCTGCTATCTTCGAAAGTTTCTTCAATAGAAAGTTAAATTCAAAATGTCATTGATGCTGTTTTGTTGTATGTGGAATCAGGAAACTATGTAGGAAGCGCTAATGCTTTGTCTCATTTCTATTCTGATATACAATCTACATTTTAATTTTACATAGTTCTGAAGTTGGGGAATTAAGTGAATCATGTTTCTTTTAATTGGTATTTGAAATTATAATGAGATAAATAAATTGTTTAGAAATATAAAAGCAAATTTATTTTTAGGGTTTAAAATATGAAGAATAAGGAGGAAAAAAAGTTAAAATACAGAAAAAAGAAGAAGCAGAAGTGGTCATGAATTTGAAATTAGGATACCACCATACGAAATACTTGAATCGGGACCAGATATTTGCAGTTTTTGTTCGTACATTGTATCAGCAATTGCTTTTAAAGTATCATTCGTTTTTTAGGAAAGTTTTTGAGACGGACAGATTGACGGACAATCAGATAAACGATGATTTAAAACGACGAACTGTGAATGGTTAAAATGAATCGACCAAGCACCTTGAGCACAGGTGAGCTTAACATACATAAATATATAATACTTAAATACTATAGAAACACAAGCAGGGTATTAAGAATATTTTGTCTAGAAAAATGGGAAAAATAATGGTTAATGAAGTTCAATCCTTACAATTGTCAAATGCTACGGATCTCAGTAAAATACAATTTACACCCTCTTCAATTCCGCTGTCTAGGCATAACGTAATAGTAACCTACCCATGTCAAATCATAGCAGCAACACCACAGCTAAAGTTTACTAAATTTTAAGAAAAAGTGTAAGGGAAACAAGCTCCGCACTCTAGCGACCATGCTTTTAAAGTAACAAACATAGCTTTTTCATTTTTAAAAAGATACATTGAATAATACTTGCTGCCACGTGTTTCTACCAATCAAAATTACTTTATCATTTCAAGTCATCCATGGAACAGTTTTGGTTGTATTATTTATATTTCATTAGAAGCAGTTTTTTATGAATTTCTTCAACAAGGACATAATTCTTCCAGGTGATGGCCAAGGTCATTGGAACATCGTCTTCCAACAGTCAATGTTTATATGTAGCCATTTATTTGGTAGAATATTGTGAGTACAGGTGTGAGAAGGTCACTCTATGCACATTGGGTAAAATAGCCACTGATATCCGATATGAGGTACCTTATAGGAATTAATGTAAAGTGTATTTCAAAAAAGCTTGCCCTATGAATTTATGTTATCAGAGGAACATCAAACATATGTTTAAACGAAACCAAAATGGCATGACGTTTAGTAAGGTGTACGTGCCACTTCGCATATATTCTTCTACTACAATTACAACAACTACTACTACTACTACAACTACTACAATTACAACTATTACTAATACTATACTTCTACTAAAACGGCTGTTACATGTTCAACTACTTCAGCGTCTACATGTTTTAGTGATATTGCTTCTACTTCTACTACTGCGACCACTACTACTATAACTACAGTTTCTACTTTAACTGCTTCTTTGTGCATTCAATTTACTATTTCTTCTGCGTGTACTACTACTTATACTACAACTGCTACTATTACAACAACTTACACTACGACTACTACTACCACGTATCGAGCTGCTGCTGCTGCTACTACTACTACTACTTCTACTTTAACTTGTACTACTCATACTGCAATTTATACTTTCGTCTTCAACAACATATATAAGTATTCTTACTAACATGATCATTATCATCTTTACCTTTGTTGTTGCTTACACGTGTAATCACCAATTAGCAATTGTCCTTACCTGTTGTGGTCAAACGCCCAGCATACGTCATAGAAGGCTTAACCTCTGGGGTACGTCCTTGCGAATGTGTATCAATGGGATGTTCGTTTCGATTTCCTCTTTTCATTATCGCTGCTCATTTAAGAAATGAAGTCATATTAAATAAACCTTAAACTTCTCAATATGAAACTAACGTATTTAATACACAGAATGTGTTGTCTTGAATAATGTTTTCGCCTGTCTAGCAACAGCAAATAAAACATGTCAATAATTCGCAAATGTTCAGCGTTTGTCTGAAAAAGAATATCACTTTTGCCTCGTTTGTAAAAGCAAAGTGTACTACAAATGTTTATTTTCATCGTTTTAAACGAAATTTAATTTAAACTCTCTGTTCAAATTACAGATATTAATGTTTAATCATTTGAACATGAGATAGCTGATATATTTACAGAGCACAATGCACATACTAAAAGGGTTATGGTCGGCGATGATCACATGACATGCTCAAGACTTAGAGTACACCGGCAATGACAACATATTAAGCAAATGGGAAGCAGAGACATTGGAGGAGCCTTATCAGAGGATAAAGTGGTGTTAAAAGCTTCAACAAATTCTTCACTTCATATCTTTTAAAAAGTAATTTGAATTTGCTTCTTAAAAAGGCATAAACAAAGTAATTCATAATTACTGACAACGACGTGTTTACACACAGAACACAACATATCTCAATATCGTCGTGCAGTTCTTCCAATTAAGAAAATGAATAAATACAGGTCACCGGTTCAAGTCAGTCAGTGTAAGAATAGTATATTACTTTAATTTGATATTTTTGATAAAGAGACTTACCACTTTTATTCGGATTATTACGTGTTAAGACAGTCATACCAGTGGCGTGAAATGGTTTCGGTTGATGTTGATGTTGAGCATAGCCTTGACATGAAACATTGAAGGTTGTTGCAATTATATACATGTATTCAGTCTACAAACGTACATGTAAGTGAAAATAAATACTTATACAACTATTTAATCGTCGAACATCTGGTTAGAGTATACATTTTATGCGCTAGTACTGTATGCATAATCTTAATATTTAACTAAGTAAAGGTACAACCAAGTTTGTATTTCTATTTATTATATGCCTGTACATTTTCCGGTGGAAATACATGCAGATTGATATGCGCAAATACACCACGACAGATTAAAATTCCGTATCTACATGCGGTGTAAATACAAGATTGTGACGTCAGACAGTGCGCGGAATACTTTCAGCGAGGTATCCCCAATAAACAATGTATTGAATCTGTATATTTAATAGTTATTTCGCTCTTCATAGATCGTAGGTATATAATAAAAGGAATATTACGTTGCGGAAGCGATAAATGGGTACGTATTGCACGACTCGTAGCGTGGGAAATCCATATCTTACTCGACCTTCGGTCTCGTAAGATATCGATTTTTCCACGCTACTTGTCGTGCAATACAAACCCTTTTATCGCTCCCGCAACGTAATATTCCGTATATATTCAACCAATTTTGGGGACATTATGCATGCGGCAATACAACTCAAACTGTGGAGACCAGTTACTAAAGTTATCTGCCGATAACCTCTGTTTCAAAATAAACGTTCTGAGAATACAATTATTTCACTTTTCGTTGTAACATTTGAGACAGTTCTGAACTCAATCTAATCAAAACTAGACATAAACTTCGCTGAAGAAGCAAACAAATGTATATATCTGATGACTGCCTGTTACAGGTCGTCTCAGATTGACCTTTGCATCAGCCAATCAAATTGACGCCTACGAAATGGTTATGTTTCATTAGAGGAAATAACGCACAAGACAGAGTAGTGTTGATTGCCGAGTGTTCCGAGTGTATAGAATATTTCAATGTGTAGTGTCAATTCGAGAAGACCTTTTAAGCGGTGTCGTCAAATCAGGTATTGGACATTGTTTTGACTTGCGGCAATTTCAATAACATGCGTATTCTCGATTTGCTCTAAACTTGTGAAGGCAATTTATAAAATAGGTAAATATATTTGGTGTTTGTTTGTTTGTTGAGTTATGTTTGCGTTCGATAGCTTATAAAATAGATTTCATCAAAACATTCCATTTGCAACAAAATAAACAGTATGAATACACACCATATCGGAAAATATCAACAAAGTTCATGACGAAACTTAGCAAATGGTTGAACGAAAAAGTCACATATTTATTAGAGAAGGAAACTTTAAAATTTGTTCTTGTCATAGTATCAGCATTCTTGGGACCTCTCCAGGGGAACACAGTGAGCAATCCCATGCACTATGACTTCTATTTGACTGCAGTATCATATACAAAAGATAATCACGAATCACGAGTCGCGGACAAAGGATGATAACATTATCTAGCAATAGGTCACTTATAGCCAAACCGTATTATAAGTACTCACCGTGCTGTATTTCTTCTTTACGTCTTGTCGCATCTGCGACAGTCGAATCGGTTATTGATACTGACTGTGGTGTGATCTCTACAGGTATATCTGTACACAAGGAATGTAAGTCAATGGTTTAAATGAAGATAAATAAGGTCTCTTTCCGGTTACAGCTAATTCCAGTATTCGTAATGGCTTCATTGCCATATGGTCTCGCTATGGTTTAAACATATTCATAACATACTTTATTTAATAGACAGCTTAGCTTGTTCGTTCATATGTCGATGAATAATAATTGGTATCCTCGTGCAATGTATATTTGAGACAACAATTTCGTGTAATTGACTTTTTCTCATACATTCGAACCACTGCTTAACTATGCGTATATGTTTTACTACAATAATGGGTACCTTCGACGATAAACGTACTAAAGAAGAGTCGACGTGAACGACAATTACTCTATTTATAAATTCAAAAAAGCAGTTCATGCATTCTAAATAGTTTCTTTTACCAAACGATACATTTCTTTAGGATCTTTCCATACATATTTTTCAAGTTCAATTATGCCATGTAAGAATTAGGGCATTTTAATGACGCAGATCAGCTTCCTACATATGTTTGTATTATCATTAGGTCCGGAATGTGCGAACAAATTAAAACAATAGTTAAATTTTCTTTTTTTGTTACGCCATGATATATTTTAAAAGGTTTTAAATGAAAGATATCATCGATGACTTTCATTTGCAACAATTCAAATGTATGAATGTACACTAGATTAGACAATATCAATAGAGTTTAAAGTAAGACTTAGCTGTTGTCAGAAAGAGTCAAAGAAATCATTCAAATTTGTGTGTTGCCATATCAACAGCATTCTAGCTGAGAAAAATTGGGCATTGCCAACGGGAACACGAGCAGCAATGCCACTAAGTTGCCTTTGATTTGTCAGAAGTGTGTCATTTACAAGAATATTTCGCGACTAACGACTCAAATTAAAGAAATCACGAATTACGTTAACACAGAAAGGCCATAATTGCGGTTTAAAGCAGAACTGTTGAATGACTACTCACCATGCCGAATTTCTTCTTTACTTCTGTCCACATTTGTGACAGTCGAGTCGGTTGATGAGGAGCACTTTGATACGGATTGATCAGGTATGTCTGTAACGAAGGAACATAAGACAAGTATTAAAGAAAGATGGATATGGTTTGTTAGGCGGGAGCTTATTCAACTATTCGTAATCGACTTAGATTGCGGTATATCCTTCTCTTCAAATATGTTTCAATCAGTAGAAAGCCACTATATTTGGACACATTTCTTAAGCAATGCTTCGAGCGTAAACACGTTATATAGAAATCCATAATTGCAAACGTGTTTAGCTTCCCCGACTTCCCGTGTACACAGAAAAATTCTAACAGATTCGTTTAAGTCAGATTTTAAAAAACCCATTTATCTACTAATTAAGCTCAGTTCTCTTTTAGAAATGAATGACTGCTCAGTCTCCTATTCCACAAGAATGCGAAAAAACTTTCGATAAATACAGAGAGAAAATTGAACAATTTCTGTACAACTTTACTTATTCTAATTACAACCCGAACGCCTTTCAAGATATACAAAATTATATTCATCTAAAAGTCTTGTGCCAAGTGTAGCCGTAAACTACTAATAGTACATTTGTAGCTAAAGTATTGTTGCATACGTCCGAAACCATCCCTCAAACAAACATGACACAGGTTTGATGGAGGTCATCAATCTAACATTATGATACTGCATTGAACACAATTGGGTAAATGTACGGTCGTATCCTAACTGTAGATCGCACATACCATTTGTTTCCCTCCTTACTTCTGCATATGTACTTCCACTGCCCTTTGATAAAGGGCTATGACCATTTTCTTTCGAAGATTCTAAAATAAAAGATTCAGTTATAATGCACAACACTTAGTGAATGTGAATATGTATGTTTAAATGTGTATCGCTTAAATGGAATGAGATTGTTTTATACCCCCACCCCCTCTCTCTCTCTCTCTCTCTTGTGGTCTCCCTTTTATTTGTATTCGAAATAAAATAACTATTATAGTCGTATCAATGACATATTAGGATTTAGCAGAATATTTTCTTTTTCAATCTGCCTCAGTAAATATTTTCGCTTAAGTGCTTTCTCACAAACAGCATTTCTCCTTTTTGAGGAAAGACTATCATGGTCCATATTTTTGTAATATGCTTATGCATATAGTTATTAAGAATATAGCATTAGATTTAATGATCTACCGTAAAATTGTTTAAGTTGTGTTATCAAATGTTACATTTTGTACTATAAATGCAGTTTGTCTCAACATTTGAACATACGGTTCCAAATTTATCAAGGCATTGCTTGTTTTGAAAACATCTTAGGACTAAACTATTTGTATTATTGGCTTGCTGGTTATACAACTTAATTTAACCCCTACACGTGATTAGACAATCAAGCCATATATTCTGAAGGCTTTGTTACTTTTACGACACATGCCTGATCTTTTATGCCGTAAATATAGCAGACACTTTATGGACATAGGCAGCGATATTACTTCCTATGAACGTTTACTTCAGTAATCGAAAAAGTATTTGGGTTATTCCTCTGTCAATTCAAGGTATGTACAATTTT
Source organism: Serripes groenlandicus (assembly GCA_031761405.1). Classification (NCBI taxonomy): domain Eukaryota; kingdom Metazoa; phylum Mollusca; class Bivalvia; order Cardiida; family Cardiidae; genus Serripes; species Serripes groenlandicus. The sequence goes on along the minus strand of JASEVX010000475.1, from coordinate 97,568 downwards.
GATGTGTATTTTAGTTTTTAGGCTAAACAACTTTAACATTTAAAGCATTGTTTAAAGGTCCAAATTTTTAGAGAAACATAAAAGTGACATTATCCAATATCGTCAAAGGAAATTGGTATACGGGATCTCTGACGTCTGGGCAAGATGCATATCGAATTAATGTGCGTGATATCAGCGCAAAATTAATCTAGTAAACACAACATGACCACAATTAGTCACTTCGATCTAATCTGTTTTATATGAACTCACCTTGCTGAATTTCTCTTTTACTGCTATTCGCATTTTGGATAATTGAGTTGGTTAATGAAAATGACTGTGGTGCGAACCGTATAGGAATGTCTGTAAACAAGGAAAACAGATCAATGGTTTGCTTGAAGATAAATAAGGTCTGTCAAAATATAATCTACCTATAGGGTCATGTGAACTGTCGATATTTATCTGGTCCAACTTTACGCAACAGATATTCACACTGTTTAAATGAAGAATTTTACTCATATTTCTTGTACATACATTGGATATATACTAATATTTATAATATTTACCTAGATCAGACTATACTACAAAGATTAATCCACTCTTGAGTATGATATTATTTAGAAAATAACTAAAATTAAGCATAATTCCAATTCTTCGTTACATTATACTGACACCATCGATCACTTTCAATGATTATATTCATAGGTTTACTAGTATGCTTTACCTGTAAAGGTACTCGACGCGCGACTGCGTTGTCGGACACGCTCATTGTATTTAGTTTAAGAACTTGGCATCCAAACTATCTGTTTTAATACAATCATAGTTGGATATACATACGAACATGCAAACTGTCTGAAATAGTGTGGTCTATATCTGTCTATTCGAAAGTTACCAGGTAAAAGAAGTTAATATTTGAAAATCTGAAAATAGCTTATTTGTCTAACATTAAGCATAATTAACGCATTCTTTATTAACATTGCTTATGCGTATTGTATTCGACCTCTTAGTTAATGATGTCAAAAGACAATTCTCATAATCGTCATGAAAAATAGTCTGCTTTAATTTTGGCAATTCATCATTTAACAAGAAACGATAACATTTGTAATTGGGCGGGCATCGTAGACGACATCAACGCTTGAGTACTCAAGTTTAGATTAACCTTTGTTTTGTTTAAGTTTCCTTTCTTTCTGTGCTATATTCATTTCGAAAATGTTATAGGAATAGTAGGAAACTGTTACTGTTCAATATGCTCTCTGCACTTTTCGTTTTTTTCCAATGCTTGTGTTAAGTATGTGGGAAACTAAAGGTAGCAGTTAGAGAACAGAGCCAAATTGATAAATAAATGTTTGTTTTGAAAATCAATCTGAAATACATGTTAGAATACATACATCCACATGTTTTACATTGTTTATCTATTGTTACGTATGTGCATGTATATTGTATTGTAATTATTTTGACGATGAACCAAACGTGTTGAAGTCAAAGAATAAATCTTCTTCTGTTCTGTTCTTGTAGACACATGGTCAGGTACTCAAATATTAGATCCTTTACAGATGACACTTATAAAACATATTTTAATCAAATTGGTCAATGTCTGGAAATTTCAATAGAAGAACAAGTCTCTGACGTCATTATACGAAAGTAATATTGGCATATAGATTCACTAGTCCGTCCTGACCTCTTTACATAAAATACTCTAAAACTGGTAGTTAAATCATCCCTCTTAGGCATTAAGATTTGAGGCGGATAGCACTACGACTGATGCATATATATGAGCCGATTCTTGAGAAACCCGATATTACGGTCTCTGCGTAATGTATCGACCCAGATCAGCCTGCGCATTCCGCGCAGACTCATCCGTGCCAACACATTCCGTCTCAGAGGGATAGAGGCATAGAGTAATGATTTCTGAAACAGAAAATCCACAGAAGGGAAACAGTTTCTGTACGGGTAAACCTGAGCTGCATGCTTAGGCTGATCCGGTCGATACTTTACGCAAAGTTGGTTTTCTCGCGGGACGGCTCAATTACCTGGATAACAAATACACGTAGTACTGGTAAATTGCCATTGCAATATCCATGATACGGCGTAAACAGTACTCTAATAAACATTAAAGAGGTTTTATGAATGTCACCAATGAGTAATTTATAATTTTGCTGTGGGATTGGTGGAGTAATTCAATTTGTAAATAACACGTACTATTTGTATCACTCTTAACTCCTGCATATGTACTTTCACCAGACTTTTTCTCGGGATTACCGCCGCTTACGTTGGTCGTTTCTAAAACGGAAAATAAAGATACAAAACCTAGATATGCTGTGAGTTTGTATGTTTTACATTGTGCCGATAAAATATGTTATTGTATACTTTGATATTGTTCCTTCTATTTCCCATGTTGTAAAAGGATTCAATATCAGTTGATATTGCACGGGTTGATATTGCACGCATTGATCTTGCACTCAGATCGTTTTCACAACATGCTAAGGACGGAACTATTTCCATACAGTAACGTTACAAAGCGCTCTCATGACATCCAACCTTTCATGATTTAGAGACCAGCTAACTTCTATTTCTACCTTGTTACTGTCAGGGCTTAGTGCATCGCAGGCAAATGAAGCAATCAAAATGGTAAAACAAACTAATTAGGCATATTTACAAATAAAAATGAAATAAAAAAAACATCTGCGTTGGCTTTGGCTGTGTATCAATGTAGACGGGACCTAAATCAGAATTGATCTGCGCAAGGTCCGAAGGAAGGGGGTTTGACTCTCTGATAGTCCTAGGAAACAAATGTGCTTATACTGTTCGTAGTACATTGTTTGGAACATCTTTTATAGATGACACGTAGTGAAAAATCGATAGACATACAAAAAATCCAATCTGGTCCATTTATAGCGTTAGCTGTGTTTGTAAATCGTAGTTTCTGAAGTAATAATATGACGTGTACATCAATAATATTGCTCGATTGTAAGGACGTACGCTATAAAGGTGTTTTGATTGTCGTTGACGATCTATTAAAAGTGTATCAACAAAAAATGAGGGATTCATAACTGCTAGGATGAATAAGTTAATGATTGTTTTAAAGGTAGGTCTTCAGATTTGTTTTGTTATCCTCCGATGTAAAGTTTACCAACGCAGTAGGCCTATAAAAGACGTGTGTTCGCTTTACTGAACACACTGCGAGTTTAAAAGGGGCATCTAAATCATAATAAAAAACAATATCCAGGCGTAAATACCAGAATAAGAGAATACACGACTTCTTAATGGAAAACACTGTGAGAAAAAGCGTTACACATCATTTTGTCGACGAATCGATTTCGAGTCGACAACAATGGCGGTTCGTAAATTATATTTTCCTGGACCCTAGCAACCATCGGAAAAGAGAGTATAATTGCGCGATATATCGTTATGTTTATTTATCTAAACAATCCAAAACAAGTGTTAATTGTCTAAATTGTGACATGTTTAAAACAAACAAAACGACGAATTTTAAATAGCCAATATCAATTTATACAATAAAAAGGTTATTGCATGATTATGGGAATCTATTGTGTTGGGACTCGTTCGTTCCTTTGGTGGAGTTCTGCCCTCGCAAGCTCGGGCAACTCAGCCGAAGGAACTCATCCAACACAATATTTTCCCATATTGATGCAATAACCTATAATATTGCCATTTAGTACACCCTCCTCGTGTCGACTTTTTGATAACTGAATTCAACCTAATATTGTAGTCTGATTAATTATATACTAGTAATATTTGTTCAATCTACCACAGTGATTGTTGTCAGTTATAGTTATATCAATTTGGATTGGCACAGGAACTATATTTTCTTCAAGGCTTTCCAACAACAACTTTCCTCTACCTTTTGAGATAAAAATGTGTCGTTTGTTTTACCCGGCAAACTTTCATACAGTTTCATAGAAAGCTTATAAATATATATTATTATAATTCAATTATATCAACAGAAAAAGCCCATCAGCAAAGTAAGAGTAGAGTGTTGGTACAGTTACGGGTCTTGTTTTCCGTTATTTAACTGTCCACATTTTGCACTGAAACTGAACAGATGAATGGAAAAATGTCCATGCAAAGCACTGGATCCTATCGCAACATAATTTGACTTATGTCCTGTGTTTTCAATTGAAAGGAATAGAATAATTCAGTACTTCTGACAGAAAAGTACTTAATAACATCTGACCCTGAAATCACTTAATAACATCTTTCAATACTTGGGAATATTTGAACACAGTATTAAATATCTACTATGGTACAGTTTCCTCTAAAGTGTGCATACATTTCAATACATAAAAGTGGTTTGATCAATGTTGTCTATCAAGGAACTAATAGATGGGTGTATGGTCATGATTATGCATGTAAAACGTACAGATGAATGCAAGGACTAATAATAATAGTAAATGACACGTACTGTTTGTATCTCGTGTAACTTCTGCACTTATGCTCGCACTAGCCCTTGTCTCTGGATTATAGTCGCTTACTTTGGACGTTTCTAAAACGGAAAATAAAGATACAATGTGTTTGTTTGTTTGTTTTTTTTACATTGTTTTGCAGAAATAAGATATTGCAATTTAGCGTAACATCCTCGTGTCGTCTTTTTATTATCTTTATTCAACATGATAATAAAATTTAAATTAAGTCTTATCTATTAAATACTAGAATTTATCAGTTATATTTGTTATACGGTACAGTTTCCAGTTTGCAACAACAGACATAGAATATACCGTTCACAATAAAATGTTTAACAGAAACATTTGACGGCGCTTAAGAAATTCAACAGACTTAATCAAGAATACTTTACACTATTGCTCTTTACTATAACTAGGTTATCTACCCTTGATTACTCCGAATTTTACTTCCGGGGAATACTTTCGAATAGTCATTAAAGCGAAACAGAACAACATTGCTAACACTGTGGAGAAACTGATAAAACAAAGTTATACCCTTCCCGGTCGGTCTCTTTTCTCTACTGAGAGTGGATTGACAAAGGAATTTCCAACATGGATATGTTCAATGATGATGATTTATTGTTTTGTTTATCATCAATGTCGCGAAATTAACAGACGAGCAAAATGTATATTTACTGAATGATATATGTGGATGGTGTATGAGAGGCACGATTTATTGGTCTGGAATTAAATTAATATGAACTACAAAATGAAAATTTAACTGGAAAATAGAAGAAGCTGCTCATTATGAACAATTTTTTTCTTCTGCCAGTGATCTGCTGCTGATGTGTCAGCTGGGGGAAAAGGGTCTAGTTATAATTTCAAAAGCGTAGTCATGTCAGTGGCACATTTTTAAACCTTGCCTACTTGCAAACACACTTTGATGGGTCATTAATGCGTCTGCAACATACAATTATTGTTAACATAATGGCACTTGTTCATAATGAGCAATTTCACCTTTTACAACAATGTGTTATTTAATTCAATAAATCTCCTATCATTTTTAAATAGTGATATTCATGTTGTTGTTTTCAAGCTCTACTTCTGCAGATATGAGCCGTCCAGCGAGAAAACCAACATTGTGGAATCTGCGTAATGTGCTGACCAGATTAGCTTGCGCTGTCCGCCGCACAGACTGATCTGGGTCGACACATTCCACCTCAGGGGTGGGGGGTGGATAGAGTAATGATTCCCGAAAACGAAAATCAACAGGAGGCGAAACGTGTCTGTCCAAGTAAACCTGCGCGGCATGATTAGGCTGATCCGTGTCGACTCTGTACGCAGAGACCACAATGTTTGTTTTTTCGCGAGACGGCTCATATGTTGAATGTATATTAAAACCTTTCCCACCTATTTTTTAGCAATTTTTGTCTAGATGTTTTCAAAGTCGTCTGCTGCAGAATTGTTTAAACCCATATGCAGCTGTTGACTTAGGAAATGTGTAGGCCAAACTTTGGAAAGTCTTTTTAAACAAATGGTACAGTTTGTACTTTGTGACAAAATGAGGAATTGCTCTAAAGATAATTTTAACCTTTTACCACAATGTTTCTAAATATCTTCTGCGTGTGACATTTGTAAATTTAACTATTGCACATTAAAGATATAATAAAGTTCAATTTTTATTTTCATATTCATGCCCTTTAACTCATTCCCACTTGCAGATGTATTTTGACACATCTGCGGCAAGGATTTGAAAATATTGAGGCAAAAGGAGAATATACTTTTTACCCTTCCCACATAATTACCTAATGCAACTGTAGATCATCAATAGCAATTTTCGTGAATATTAATGAGATTCTTTATGACCTGCATATCTTTGAAGATATGATCCCTGCAGCGGTGCGAGCTTGTTAATAAGGCAATCAGTCATGCAAGCGTGAAATCGATGTATACAAGCGGATTATACAATCGCCGACAGAGTAACACAGTATGAATTGAATAGTAAAATACACAGTTAGTTAGAGATTTCAATTAGCTTCCCTAAACTATATTTTAAAGTACTGTACGATGTTAGTTGTTGAAAATGTTGGTAAAAAAGTAATACGAGGGTATGAATTTTTAACATTTCCAGACCGCGTATACATACATACGATAATCACTGAGAAGGTGGGGTTGCTACTATAATTAATGCCTTATGAAGAATATGCAGCAGTTGACTTTCGAAAACATTGTGACAAGCAGAGGACGTTCGAAAACATTGTGACATGCAGAAGACGTTCGAAAACATTGTGACAAGCAGAAGACGTTCGAAAACATTTTGACAAAAGCCGAAATTTCTTATGATGAGAAATTTTTGAATGAAGCAATGTTTTCAATTTCTTTCAATTATAAATCATTTTTAGAGATATCAATTGATTTTGTCTACATGTTGTTAAAGTCATCTACTGCAGACTATAAAGCCACACGTAACTCTGACTGGATGTCGTAACCCGCTTCCGCCTGGTGACAATATTTCTAAACAGATCGGATGAACTTTGGTAAAAATGTCGCCCAAGAAACATTAATTTTGTTTTAAAATGTTTTCACATCAAGCCAGTACTTTTGGACAGGATTTTTGATGAGGCAGCAACCCAAGTTCCTCATAGCATTCAATTATATTAACAATTTTGAAAGCAGCCCAACCTAAGGAAATTATTTTGAAATCTGTCCATTGGTGAGAGATGTTGTTACTAGGAAATTGTTAACAGGCCATCGTGGGATGGCTGTGAAAACTTGTTGAAATCGACTTTAAGTTTAAACATAAACTCATCAATCATTTAGCCACGATGTTTTAAATTAAACTTTAAGAAATAAGTAAAGTTGTATTTCTAGTCAATTCATTGTTGTTTTCGCGCGCCTCGCTGATTGCTTTGTCTATGTCCGCAATTTTGTCAAAAGGTAGTCCCCGGAAGGAGAATATTGAGTAACGTCCCTTGGCAATCAAGGGACGTTATCTAGTTATCGTAACGAGCAATGCACTTGCGTCTAAGAAAAGGATTTATATAGTAATCCATATGAACAGAAAACTATTTGCTTACGCTGGATACAGCAGAATTCGATGCTGTAATGAAATGTTTCAAATTTATGAAAATGGAAAATAAAACAGTCACTAATTAAATGCAGTCACTGAAACAGAGTAGTGTACGATTACCTATAACATAAAGTTGATGAGAGAAATAAGGAAACTTACTTTTTCTTTTCGGCTTCTTACGCGATAGGACAGTCATACCAGTATCCACTGTTTTCGGTTGATATTTACCATAGCCTTTATATAAAACATTCAATGTTGTTGCAATTATACATTCTTATATTTTGAAGAGATAATAAGCAAAGAGTGAAAGTCCGTGTTTGAACTGCATTCATTTAATACATACTTTATGCTTTGTTATACTCGCTTAAGGTATCATGTAGTTGTTTGGATATGCATTCCTCTTTTTTAAAAAACACTAATAATAAGTATCGATGTTAACAAAATGTATGTTTTAAGATAAGTGTGGATTAATGTGGAGGTTTCTTTTCCATCATTTGTATATTTTACCGCGAATGTGGAAGGATTTTACACCCAAAACGTTGATTGAAAGAAACATTGAACGGCCTATATTATACCAATTGGAAGAATAAACACCAATATTAACGGTCGACCTGTACATATACATATTAGTCGACCTGGGTTCAACATATTAGCTCGTTCATTTAAGTAGAGGATTGAAACATTCCGTCAATTTGATTGATAAACAACCTTATTAGCAATTGCTCCGTTGTCTGTATATTTTAAACAAGAGGACCATGATGGTCCTATATCGCTCCCCTGATTTAATTAAATCTAAGAAGTTTTTACAATGCACATATAAGGAAAACAAGCCCCGCCCGCTAGAGGCCATGCTTTTTATAGGATCCGAATAATTTGAACAATCTTGGAAGAAGGTCCCTCAAGGAATATTTGTGCCACATTATTTTTAAATCGGGCAAGTTCTTTCGAACAAATTTTTTTCTTTACAATGCATTGTAAATAAAAAAAATTGTCTGAAAGAACTTGCCCGATTTAAAAATAATGTGGCACAAATATTCCTTGAGGTACCTTCTTCCAAGATTGTTCAAATTAACAAGCCCCGTCTCCTAGATGCCATGTCTTTTTTTATTGGATCCAAATAATTTGAAATATCTTGGTAAAGCGTCCCTCAAGGAACATTTGTGACATATTATTTTGAATTCGGGCCAGTACTTTTGGAAAAGAAGATTTTTAAAGTTATTACAATGCACATATAAGGAAAACAAGCCCCGCGCCCTAGAGGCCATGTTTTTTTATCGGATCCGAATAATTTGAACAATCTTGGTAGAGGGTCCCTCAATTAACAGTTGTGCCATGTTGTTTTTAAATCAAACCAGTACTTTCGGACAAGAATATTGTTAAAGTGTTTACAATGCACATATAAGGAAAAGAAGTCCCGCCCCATAGAGGTCATGTTTTTTTATTGGATCTAAATAATTTGAATAATCGTGGTAGAGTGTCCCTCAAGAAACATTTGTGAAATATTATATTTAATTAGGGCCAGTACCTTTGGAATAGAAGATTTTAAAAGTTTTTACAATGCACATCTAGCGAAAACAAGCTCCGCCCCCCCCTGTTGACCATATTTTTCAATGGATCGTAATAATTTGAAGAATCTTGTTAAAGGGTCTCCAAAGGAACATTTGTGCCAAATAATTATTAAATCGAACCAGTACTTTTGGACAAGAAGATTTTTAAAGTTTTGGCAATTTTCCCATTTTCTGATGCCGCAGCAACCAAAGTTCTACATGGAATTTAATTATTTTAACTACTTAGAAAGAGGACCACCTAAGGGACATTCCTATTATATTATTATGAAATCAATCCATTGGTTTAGGAGAAGAAGTTGTTTGTAGCAAACAGTGAACGGACGGACGGACGGACGACTACGGACGAACGACGACGGACGAAAAGTGATTACAATAGCTCACCTCGCACTTCGTGCTCATGTGAGCTTAAATTCAAAAGTTAATTTGTTTGTGTCTGTAAATATAGCATGAAGGATATGTTATATGTTTCAATAGCTAGATGAATTAAGCGTAAATATTGTTGTTCTTATATAAACAATACTGGTGTTTGATATTTTGTTTATTTAATGTATTGATTGTACAAATGAACAGATGTTATTTTATTGTCATGCTCATTTTCTAATGGTACAATTGCAGGATTATATTATCAATAAAAGGTTGGTGTTATATATTTCCCAAACATACTGAGCGAGGCGCTACATAGACAGACACAGTAGCAGTTAAAGGCATCTTAAATAACTTATAGCAAACGGTAAATTTCTTCCAAACTTATGGGATCTTTCCTGGAATGTATATCAAGCTAACATATGTCAAGAAATAAAAGAAGACGTGGGGAATGTAAGTGACTTACGTCTTGTTCCTTAATATGTTAGTAATCTCTATTTGACAGAACAGTGTAAAAATATTTAAAACAATAGAAACATTTTCTTTTGTTATATTAGGACATCTTTAAATATATTTAAACCAATATTATCCATGAACTTCAATTGTAACGAATCAACTGTATGAAAGTATCCAAGATTAGAAAATTTCAACAAAGTTCAAAACGAGAATAAGCTATTGTCAGAACGAAACAGTCAGTGGAAAAAATAAGAGTTTGTTGTCATATCAACGGAATTCATGTCGAGAATTACGAATGCATTGTCAACGGGGAATACGAGAAGCAACGCCGTGAAGTTGGCTTTATTTGTCAGTAGTGTCATGAAGAAGAATTGTTTGCGACGTATGACTCAGCTTAAGGTGGTAATCATACCTTTGAAATAACGTCGTTTTTGCGTTATTGCGACAATGACAGTGTTGTTAAAGAAATCACCATTACTTCCTCATTTCAATTTGGATTCGGATAAAATGAACTTTAAACTGAAGAGAATACAATAACCTGTGTAATAATATCAATTCCATACATCTGTCATGACAATTAACGTAACATAAGGCGACTTAAAATAGAAATTTCGCTAGAATATTTGTACAGTAATTTTATTATTTCTAATTTATTTAAAATTCGCCCGAGAGATTTTTTTTTAAATAAAATATAACATAGAACACCTATTCATCTATCATTTGCCAAACTTTCAAGCAAATCTATCTTGTCGATTTTTAATAAATCACAATGTCGTTAAACCTCTTGTTTGCGTCGTAACGTTTACTGCGGAATTAAACATTGAGACGCATCCAGGGTAATTAAAATGAATACTTTTTTTTTCCTTACAATTATCAATTTCATTCTAAATTTAAGCTTTCCCCTAAATAATAATGGTAGGTAGTATATATGTGTTTCTATTTAAAGAATTAAAGTAATTACGGTCGTAAATAATTGAGCAAAAAACAACAAAATAATATTTGGATTTGTCATATGTATAAACTGACTCATTAACTTTCCTGTTCAACTGTTGTTCTATATATAACTATAATTATCACAAATATTATATGTCACCCTTGTTTTTTGTATCGTATTTAAGATAACAGAATACAAATTTTGTTCTCAATATGCAATTTTGAGAGTTTCGAAGTCTATACCTGTCTTGGTATTCTATCCGTGATAATACTGTTGTCGTTTGCGGCAGGTTTTTGATTAAATTGCAATTTGTGTTTACACAGCTACGTAGTTATGTGTGATTAAAGGAAAGACTATTACTATCTCATCTTATATTAACATCGATTTGAAGCCAATCATTTTTTCCTTAAATAATTTTAAAGCAAAACTTTATTTATTTAACGAACTCGCTGACTAATAATACAGTTATTACCTTACGTCTAATTTACTATCAGAAAAATGCCCTAAGAAATCATTATAATTCAGAACACCATTATTTATCCAATTTACTCAAATTTGTTGGAAATATATGGGGCCGACTTTTAGTAAAACGCTATGCTGTAATACAGCTGACGTGCGCCGGTACGCGCATTGTGGACCTGATAATGAAACACAGCCACCCGACCCATCTTCTATTTATCTTTTGTTTACTCCATATGCCCCGTTATTTTAAAACTACCGGTACTTCGTTTTGTCTTGAGAATCGTTGTTTACCCTTAACCCAAATATCAAGACAAACTATCCGGTTGATTTTAAGTAAATCACAATGCCATAACACCGTAGAAGATCACACTTGTTGTCACATATTCGTACCTAATTACTTGTGTTGTCGACAAACTTCTAATTATAAAACAAAATGTATCATTACCCGACTATAAACTGTCTATAATTTCTAGACACCTGTGCAATGACATCAAAGACTCACTACATAGTGCAGACAACAATGTGATAGCACACCTAGGGATATGTATGTAGACAATAAAAGTGGGTTATTTACCAAACTATATATACAAGAAAATATTGTCAATAAACACTTGTATTCAAACAGCTCTAAGTTGAATTGAACTGCGGAGCTGCGTGAATACAATCAAGTCAAAACTTTCATAAAATCTTTTTTCATTTCGATTTTTTATCATATAAAGTGTTTCCTTAAGTAACAAAAGCATGATCACGGTATAATAGATAGAAAGCTTTGCATGACAGTTATACTCTTTAAAGTTCTGAAACTTGTTTTTTGCCTGATTAAGAGAAACGCATTCTGTATTTACTGTTATCTGAAGATACATTACAAAATACCTAGAGTGACAAAAAGGAAAGTAATAATAAAATATATTAACAATTTCTTCCATGATAATTCTGACGATGCTTAAAGAATTTCGTATCAGAAATGTTGGGTTATGTAAAATCATGAAACTTCATGTTATATCGAATTACTATTTGATGTTTCCCGTATCAATTTGTTTTATGTAAATGTATGTATGTAAATGACGAATTACATGTATTCGAATAAGTGAAATAAAATATATCTATAAGAACTGCAAGCTACGGTTTGAGACTAATACTAATATCAATACATGAAATGTGAAAACATGATTTAACAGATAAACAGCGAAGAAGACAAGTCAGTTTATATCAAACCTATTTAATATTTAAAGGAGTATAATAGATACAATTTACCACTTTCGTAAAAGAACAGAATTTATTATTTTTATGAAAAATCGGGAGTTCATTTTAATAACCCTGGGTACGTTTCAATTTAAATTTCGCAGTGTACGGTTTGTCGCGTAACAGAGCTTTAACGTCATTGCGATTTACTAAAGATCTGCACAATAGATTTTCTTGAAACCTTGGTAAATGGTAGACAAAAGGTTGTTCTATATATATATATTTTTTTAAATCTCTCGGGCGAATTTTTAATAAATTTGAAATAACCGAATTACTGTTGAAATACTTTAGCGAAAGTTTCATTTTTACTCCCCTTATGTTACGTTAATTGTCTTGGCAGATGTATGGAAATTACATCACTACGTAGGTAATTTTATTCTCTTCGGTCTGGTGTTAACTCTTTCCAAATACCACTTGAAAGTCATGGTGATTTCTTTAACAACACTGTCATTGTCGCAAAAAACGTACGTTTTGACGTCAAAACGACGTTATTTCAAAGGTATGATTCCACCTTAAGCGAATTACCAACCATGGTAACACGGACTGGCCATAATAGCTCACTTCGGGGAAAATCTGTTGTATAAGTGCTGACCTTGCTGGACTTCCCCTTTACTTCTGTTCGCATTTGTGACAATCGATGCGGTTAATGAGGAGAGATGTGTTACTGATGAACAGGTATAGCTGTAAACAAGGCTTCTAAGTCAAGTGTAACTATGAAATTATATAAGGTATCTAAGGTAGAAGCGAATTCCAACTATTCGTAATGGATTCAGATTGAATTTTAGTATTTTTGATTCATTCTTCCCTTCAAGTCTGTTTCAATAAACAGGAGCAACAATGCTTTGGACTTTGGACTAAGAACTATAAATTGTTTGAAACAATTGTTCAAGTTTCATGACCCTGAGCGAACTAATCACGAAGGACACGGAAAGACAACATAAGCTCGATGTTAAGTGTTTTATAAGTACTCAAAGTGCTAACAGAATCCATTGACTTATCGAACATAAGTATTGGCGGAAGATCGAAGTGATCGATTAGTGAAACTCTATATCTCAACGCTAACTTCGTATAATGAAGCCAGAAGAACTGTTCGTTCATTTAACACAACCTGAACTTGACTGATATGCATTAATGGGGCTAATATGGTAGTGAAGCTTTCGTCCTTTTCCCTATTGATTGACCGGATACCAATGCGACTGATGCAAATATGACCGGATAGACAATTAAGGTATAACTAGTAAAGTACTCTTGAGACATCCATGACATAGCAGAAATAGTGTGGAAAATGGCGTAAGACATGACTCAAGGAAACAAAACGAGGTTGATGAATGTCATTTATAACGAAGCTAACAGTTGAGTGCTTGCCATATTTCTATATGTAAAGAATGTAAATGAATGCACGGATTAATTTTAATAGTAAATAACACGTACTGCTTGTTGTGCAGTCATTGTATACACATTTTATGGAGCGTTATGTAATATGAATATGGCCATGTTTCTGCATGTGAAATATGGGGATTAATGCAAGGACTATTAATAACAGTAAATGACACTTACTTTTTGTATCCCGTGTAGCTTCTGCACATGTACTTGCAGGTTCCATTATCTCGGGAATATGACCGCTTACTTTTGACGTTTCTAAAACGGAAAATACAGAAATATAACACAGATATGTTGTTAGTTTATATGTAGGATATCGCTATTAGCGCACCACTCTCGTGTCGACTTTCTAGTATATGTAGTCAACATACTATTGTTTCATCTTTAATGTAGTCTGATAAATATAATACTAGTACTATTTGTTCAATCTACCACATGATTATTGCCATGTATGGATATATCACGTTGGACTGGCATAGTAGCTTTATTTTCTTCATGGCTTTCCAACAAACATCCGTCCTCTACTTTTTGAGATAAAAATGTGTCGGTTGTTCTACCTCGAAAACCTTCATACAGTTTCATAGATTGCTTATAAACATGTATTATTATAATTCAAATTATATAACCATAGAACACCCCTTAGCAAAGTACAATGTTAAGGTTGAATGTTGGTGATTTGTAAATAGTTGTATTGCTTTACTCTAGCGTGTTGGTACAGTTGAATCCTATCGTAACATAAGTTGACGTATGTTCTTTGTTTTCAATACAAAGGAATAGAATAATACCGTGCTTCTAACAGAACAGTACTTTATAACGTAGTATGAAGACAGTTTGGTATATCTTGACGTTTGACATCTGAAGTCAATTTGCCACATCTTTTAATACTTGGGACTATTTAAACAAAGTATAAAAACCTTCTATGGTACTGTTTCCTCTAAAGCATGCATACATTTTAATACATAAAAGTGGTTTGATCAATGTTATCTATCAAGGAACTAATATATGGGTAATTGGTCATGATTCGGAATCTAAAACGTACAGATTAATGCAAGGACTAATAATAATAGTAACGTACTTTTTGTATCCCCTGTAACGTCTGCACTTATACTCTCACTAGCCCTTGTTTCTAGATTATCTGAGCTTACTTTGGAAGTTTCTAAAACGGAAAATAAAGATACAATACATGGATATGATGTGTGTCTTTTTAAAATCTAAATTATGATAGTCTTATTTATTAAATACTAGGATTTATTAGAGTTATATTTGTTACGTGGTACAGTTTCCTCTAAAGTGTGCATAAATTTTAATATATGTATCAAACGGCTATGCACAGCGCTAGTCTGAAGTTTGTAGCAACGGACATAGAATAAACCGGTCACAATAAAACTAAATGTTAAACAGAAACAGTTGACGGCGCTTAAGAGAGCTTAGAAATATGTATTTTAGATACTTGATACTAAATAAAACATACTAGGCACTATGTACGAGCGTCTAATATAAGAATTTATAAAGTAATCCACTGAAAAGTATTTGCTTACGCTGGATACAGCATTATTCGATGCCGTAATGAAGCGTTTCAATTTGATGAAAGTCAAAAGGTAAAACAACCAATTCAATTCAGTCACTTAAACAGAGTAGTGTTCGATTACCAATAACATGAAGTTGATGTGATGAATAAGGAAACTTACTATTTCTATTCGGCTTCATACGCGTTAGAACAGTCATACCAGTATCCACTGGTTTCGGTTGATGTTTACCATAGTCTTTATATGAAAAATTCAATGTTGCTGATATTATACATTCTTATATTTTGAAGATATAGTAAGCAAAGAGTGAAAGTCCGTATTCTGTTTAAACCGTAATTGCACTCATTTGGTTCATAAGTGTCGATGTTACACAATGTATGTTGTAGGATTAGGAGGGAAGTTTTTTTTCCGTTATTTGTATCTTTTTTCCGCGAATGGGGAAGGCTTTTACACCAAACACGTTTATTGAAACAAAAGATATCCGGCTTATATCATACAAACTGGAAGAATAAACACCAACACTAACTGTCGACCTGTACACATACATATTAGTCAACATATTATCTTGTTTATTCAAGTGTTTATTTTAAATGGCAATTGATAATAATTGGCATTTTTATGCGAGGTACATTTGCGCATATATTTAAATATAAATATTGGGTAGCATCCTTTTTAAGCTTACTAAAAAAGACTCGTCTTAAGCGTTTAACGATCTATTCAGATGTAACCAGATTGTTCTGATGGGCTTCAGCCCATATCAGCTATTTTTAAAATTTTGTTTTTTTAGCGGCAACCTTTGGTCATATGATTAGAGTTCAGCTGTTTTCACAGGCAGTCGTTTGCTGGACACCATGTTCTGAAGACTTTTCAATTAGGCGAACCATAGACTCATTGTTAAATACCTAACTCTCACATAATGAGATGTGAGTGATTGTTAAAATGAATAATAGAAGTAGAGGATTGAAACATTGATTCAATTTCATTCGTAAGCCTTTATAAGCAATTGCTTCGTTGTATGTATATTTTATGAAATCAGGAGTGACATTGTGTGTGTCTATAAATCTATCATGAAGGATGTGTTGAATATCTAGATGAATGAAGTGTAGATATTATTGTTACTATATAAAAAGATACTGGAGTTTGATATGTTGTTTATTTAATGTTACACATGAACAGATGTTATTGTATTGTAATGCTCCTTTTCTAATAGTGTAATTGCAGGATAAGGAATTCAGGATTATATTATCAATAAAAGATTGAGATAACTCGCTGGTGTTTTATATTGTCAACACATACTGAGCGAGGCGGTACATAGACAAACAAACTAGCAGTTAAAGCCTTCTTACATAACTTATGGTAAACGTAAAGGATCTTTCCGGGAATGTATTTCAAGCTTAAATCTGTCAAGAAATAAGAATGTCGTTGGGAATTTAGTGACTTGCGTCAGGTTCCTTAATTTGTTAGTAATATCAACATTTTCTTTTTTGCTATATTAGGATAGCTTTAAATAGATTTAAAGCAGAGATATCATCCATGCATTGCTTTTGCAAAACTGTATGAATGTATTCAATATTAGAACATTTCAACAAAGTTCAAGACAAAAATAAGATATTGTCAGAACGAATCAGACAGTGGAAAAATTAAGAGTTAAGTTTAAACTTATTTATGTTACATCGATTGCTCAACAAGCTTTAAGCTTATAATAATCACACTCGATGTCTGCTTCCTAGATCCTTAACAAGTACTTGCGCCGTTTGTGTGGAAAAATCCCAAAGCAGAACCTGCTCATCACAGGATTCGAACCCAGGACCTTTGGTAACGAGGTCCGACGCTCTACCTCTGTACCAATGTCTTCCTGTTGTTTCTGTCGTATTATCGGAACTCTTGTTGAGAACTAATAAGGCATTTTCAACGGGGAATACGAGAAGCAATGCCGTGAAGTTGGCTTTATTCGTCAATAGTGTTATGTAGAAGAATTGTTCTCGACTAATGACTCGGCTTAAGCGAATCACCAACCCCGGTAACACAGAATGGCAATAATAGCTCAGCTCGGGGAAAATCTGTTGTATAAGTGATGACCTTGCTAGATTTCGTCTTTACTTCTGTTCGCATTAATGACAATCGAGTCGATTAATGAGGAGAAATGTGTTACTGATGTAACAGGTATATCTGTAAACAAGGCTTCCAAGTCAAGTTTTACTATAAAGGTATCTAAGGTAGAAGCGAATTCCAACTATTAGTAATGGATTCAGATTGAATTTAGTATTTTTGATATATTCTACCCTTCAAGTCTGTTTCAATAAATAGGAGGAACAATGCATTGGACGCACCATTTTAGCAATGCCCTCGCCTAAACGCATTACAGACAAATCTAAATTTGCGTATTCGTTCAGCTTCTTAGAATTTGCATGTAAATGAAGAATTCAAACAGATGCGATTCAGATATATTTCCAAAGAAAAACAATTATCTCCAAATCTAGCTCCCTCTTAGAAATAACTCATTTGCCACATAACTCTCACAAGCATCGAAAAACCCTTCGAGCAATGTAGAGAACATATCGAACAATTACATTTTCTCTGTTATCCTAATGTCCAAATTACAGTGCCATAATTCCAACGTGAAATGAATTCATGGTTTGAATATGTCTGTTTTGTATTACAGAGTACGCTGGCACAAACGAGCAATTTCCCTTCACTCCTAATTAACGATAAAATATCGTTTCTTTGATAGTCATGTACATCCTGTGGAGGGACTTGACGCACAACTTTATTGTCGGACTCGGTAATCATATTTAGTTGCAGTACTTGGCATTCCACACCTCTTTTTAATACAGTAATACGTTTGATATATAATTGATTTGCAAATTGAGTTAAAGAATTATCAGTTACGGTTTAGGTTTGTATCAATCTATTCGTAGTTCACAAAGAAGACGAAGTAAGTGACGTCTATTACATATGGTGCAATTTTATCATTTAACTTGACAATATAGCATTTCAAATGGTACGGGCACCGTCCACGACGTCATTGAATTCATCCTTTCAATACCGTTAATTGGTTAGCAACTTCGCTTATTTGCATTGTTATTTTCTTCTACGGTATAGGTATTAGATAATTAAATTACAATGGATCGTGGTTAAACGTACTTAGAAAATGTATGAGTATATACATATACTCCATATGATCTTTCTTAACCTAATTTCGTCGATAAGTACGTGTACAAGAACTGTAAATTGTTTGAAATAATTGTTCAAGTTTCATGACCCTGGGCGAACTAATCACGAAGGACACGGAAAGACAACAAAAAATCGACGAAAAGTGTGTTATAAGTATTCATTGTGCTAACAGAGTTAGTAAAGTGTCCATTGACTTATCGAACATAATAATTGGCGGAAGATGGAAGGGATTGATTAGTGAAACGCTATATCTCAACGTAAATTTCGTATAATGAGGCCAGAAGAACTGTTCGTTAATTAAACACAACCTGATCTTGACTGACATGCACTAATGGGGCTAAAATGGTAATAAAGCTTCCATCTTTGTCCCTTGTGGTTGAGCGGATACCATTGCGACTGATGCAAAGATGTCCGGATAAACAATACACGTATAACTGGTAAATTACTCTTTAGACATCCCTGACATAGGAGAAATACTGTGGAAAATGGCGTGAGACATGACTCAAGGAAATATAAAAGAGGTTGACGAATGTTGGGTGCTTGCCATAGTTCTGTATGTAAAGGAAGTAAATGAATGGACGGACTAATTTTAATAGTAAATAACACGTACTGCTTGTATCCCTTGTAACTCCTGCGTATGTACTTTCACCAGTCGTTATCTCGGGATGACCGCCTCTTACATTGGACGATTCTTAAATGGAAACACAGAAAGGTTGCGAGTTTGCATTGAAGTATGCCAATGAAAAAAGATGTTGTTTGTTTTTTTGTATCTGTATCAAACATAATCATAATATTTAAATGTTGATAGTTTTATTTATTAAAAACTAGTATTTATCAGATTAATATGTGTTCACTCTTTTGCAGTGAATCGGTCACTTATGATTAAATCTCTTTCGATTGGAGCAATCAAGTCATAGTCGTGAGTACTTTCTCGAAAACAGGCTTGCTCGACTTTTCTTTCGAAAGATGCGTCGATTTTGTCTCCAACCAAACGTTAACATATGTTCACGAAAGGTTAAGGAATATATTATCATAATATAAATTATACTATACTTTAAAACGATAAGTAAATGAGTGGAATAAGAAAACTTACCACTCGTATTCGGCTCCTTGCGCGTTAAGACAGTCATACCATAAGTATTATCTGATTTTGGTTGATGCTGACCATAGCCTAGTTAGATTAATCATTAAAGGTTGTTGAGGCTTAGCTTTAGTCTACAAACGTGCATGTAAATGCAAAATAATATTTGATCGTTTCATGCATATGCGTGTTATAAATTATATTACACAAAGGGTGGAATTTTGCATTATTTGTATTACCGTCAAGTTCAGTTATTTGATTCAAATGTTATGGAGCATTATGTTATATGAATACCCAGATAGTTGTGCGGATCTTTATCATACACGTTTTAAGTAATACATACTAATAGGAGTTGATCTTTATCAAAGATTTATGATTAGAGATAAGAGTTGAGGTTCAGCTATTCTAGACCTTTAGGAATCAAAAGTATAGGGCTTATATCATTTTTATTGGCAAAATCAGCAAACAACGTTAGACAGCCTTATAGTCACTCTTGTCTGGATAGGCTACAATATATTCACAATCGACTTTATATAATTCACATCATAGCTAGAACATTCTAGTGATACTATATTATGTCGAAGATGAGGAATTAAAAAATGAATATTGGTATCCTCATGCCAGGTCCATATGTCCATACGTCGTACTCGTTGTCGAGGCAGATGTAAACATAAAGGTGATATTTACATACTCTAGATTTTAAAAAAAGCGTGATACCCTAATTTAAAAATATATCTATATTGTTATCTGTTAACAACCTATTTCCAACTCACTGTAAACATTTAGAGAATACCATTATCTGTCTTTGCCTGAAATCATTAGAGCCAGTTCTTAACTTTGTATATATTATTACTAGATATATAAGCTGGATATCCTCAAAGATGACATGAAATATAGAATCCAAGATGAGCGGTAGATATTGACGGAGTAGTCCTATATCTCAAAGTCGACGTCGTATCATGAGGCCAGACTAATTGTCCGTTGATTGAAGACGTTCTGTCATTTACCTCAATATAAACAAATGGTTAAAATGGTAGTAATGGTTTTCGCCCTTGGCGTCAAGAGGTGAAGGTATAGCATTACGACATATACAAATACTTCATGTAATACTGGTAAATTACCAATATAGCCTCCGTTATATAGCAGAATTATTGTTGAAAATGGCGTAAAACCTCACTCTTATCAACATAAAAGTGCTTTGATCAATGTAATCTATCAAGGAACTAATAGGTGAGAATTTGGTAATGATTCTGTATGTAAAACGTACAGATGAATGCAAGGACTCATAATAATAGCAAATGACATGTACTTTGTTTAGCCCGTGTAACATCTGCACGTATACTCGCAATAGCCATTGTCTCTGAATTATCGTCGCTTACTTTGGACGTGTCTAAACCGGAAAATGAAGATACAATACATGGATATGATGTGAGTATTGTTTGATTGTTTTTTTACAGTGTTTCGCTGAAATAAGATTTTGCAATTTAGCGTACCATCCTCGTGTCGACTTTTTATTACTTTTATTCAGTATAATAATACAATTTAAATTATGATAGTCTTATTTATTAAATACTAGGATATATCAGAGTTTTATTTGTTCTATCTAACACAGTGAACATGGTTACTTATAATTGTATCACTTTTGAGTGAATCAATTACTTCATATTCTTCAATGATTTCTCGCAAACAACCTTCCTCGAATTTTTTAAGGAATGATGCGTCAGTTTTGTCTCTCAACAAACGTTCACGAATTTTCATTAATGGCTTATAGATACATTCTTATAATTCAAATGTATTACCTATTAACATTAAATTGATGAGTAGAATAAGGAAACTTTCTCAATCGGTTTCTTATGCCTTAAGAGTTAAGACAGTCATATCAGTAGTATTACCTGTTTTCGGATGATTTTGACAATATCGTTAAAAGTAAACAGTAAATGTCGATGCAGTTATGTTTGCAGTCTACAATCGTACATTTAAGTGAAAACTAATATTTGATGGTCTAATAAATATGTGTGATTATATTGAAACCGTTAAGTGCAATTATTTGATAGCAATTATATGGAGCCTAAAGTACATACAAAACCAATGTTCATGTAGGTGAGAGGGCATTTAATACACACATATTTAAGACAAAATAATAATAATAGTTGACCGTCATCAGATTTACGTTTTGAGATTAGGGTTGGGATTTAGCCAAGATACACTTTTGGGAATCAAAAATTAAACGGCTTATATTATTTCAGTAGAATAATCAACAGCGATCTTAAATGTAGACTGCTACTTAAACACATTGTTTGGGTGCATTATATTCAAATATGGCTTTATTTATTGATTTATGTCATAGCAAACAGAATATTCATGTGTTAATTTATTATGTCGAAGATGGGGAATTTCAGAATGATAATTGCTATCCTCATACCAGGTCCATATGTCCACACATCGTAATGTTTGTCGTAGCAGAGGTTAACACAAAGGTGGTATTTGTATACTCTAGTTTCAAATCTCTTTCGTGAAATCGTACATTTCGAAATATATCACAATATTTGGATGACCACGTAACACCATCTACATCGTAATCTGCTTAAAACATATTTCCACTGTCAATATTCAGAATATACAATTATTTGACTTTGCCTGACATATTGGAAGCCAGTACTTTACTGTTTGTTTTAGATATACATGATGGCTATCTTCAAAGATGCCTTATGAAATATAGTATCTATGATAAGCTGAAGATCGTATTGACGGAGTAGTCCTATATATCAACGTAACTTCGTATAATTTGGCCAGCGAACTCTTCATCAATTGAACACGTTCTATCATTGACCTCTATACAAACCAGAAATTAAAATCGAAGAAAAAATGCATCCTTCATTGGCGTCCAGAGTTGACGGGATTGCAAACGATACATGTAGTACAGGTAAATTACGCATAAAACATTCGTAATATTCCAAAAATATTGTTTCTGCATGTAAAATATGGGGATGGATGCAAGGATTAATAATAAGTATAAATGATACGTACTTTTTGTATCCCTTGTAACTTCTGCACTTGTACTTCCACGATCCATTTTCTCGGGATTATCACCGCTTACTGTCGATGTTTCTAAAAACGGAAACTACAGATACAATACACATATATGCTGTGAGTTTTTATGTTTAACAATGGGCCGATGAAAAAGGATATTGCCATTTAACGCACCATTCTCGTGTCATCTGTTTAGTATCTGTATTCAACATAATATTTTTTTCATCTTTAATGTAGTCTGATTAATTAAATACTAGAACTATTTGTTAAATCGACCACAACGGTTATTGCCATGTATGGATATATCACGTTCGAATGGCACAGGAACTATATTTTCTTCAGGGCATTCCAACAAACAACCTTCCTTTACTTTTTGAGATAAAAATGTGTCGGCTCTCTAACCCAGCAGACATTCATACAGTTTTATAGATAGCTTATACATGTATATTATTATAATTCAAATTATATAAACAGAAAACGCCCCTCAGTTTTTTCACTGCCTTATTCTTGCACTGACACTCAACAGAAGGGTATATGATGGATGGAAAAAAGTCAACGCAAAGCAGTGAACCCTATCGTTTAATAATTAGGTTTATGTACAATTGGGCACATCTTTTAATAATTTTGAATATTTAAACCAAGTATGAATATAATGTGCGAATATTATAGAGAATAGCTGTCAAAACAAAAACAATGAATTTAGACAACTATATGTGTTTGGATTAACACATAATGAAAAATTGTTAAACAGAAGCATTTGGTGACGCTTAATAGAGAAGAGAAAAGTGCTTTTCCATTAATTCAACAGAAACGTCACTTGATATTATATGAAATGAACTTTGAGAGTTATTTGCCTACGCTGGATACAGAATAATTCGATGTCGTAATGAAGCTTTTCAATTTGATGAAAATGGAAATTAAAATGGTTACCAATTAAATTCTTTCACTGAACAGAGAAGTGTACAATTACCTATGATATCCCTTGATGCGGGGAATAAGGAAACTTACCTGTTCTATTCAGTTTCATACGCGTTAGGACAGTCATACCAGCAGTATCACCTGATGTCGGTTGATATTGAGCATAGCCTTTATATGAAACATTAAATGTTGTTGCAATTATACATGATATCTTGATGAGAAAGTAAGCAGAGAGTTACAATCTGTAATCTATTGATACCGTAAATTATTTCAATAAATGGATAGTTATATTCACTGAAATAATCATGTAATTGCGTTTTTATGTGTTACACTCTTTCTGAAAAATCAATAATAGGAGGTGTCCATCTTAACAAAATGTATGTTCTGGGAGGAGATTTCATTTCCGTGAATTGCATCAGATTTCCACGAATGGGATGGATTTAATAACCATTTTACATGTTGATTGAAACAAAATGCATCCCGCTTATAGTATACCAATTGGAAAAATTAACACCAACATTAACTGTCAACCTGTACTATAGGTTATCGCGTCTGTATTGAGTGCCCGATGATGCGAGGACAGAACTCCGTCGAAGGAACGAGTAAGAATACAATAGTTTCCCATAATCATGGATTAAACCTTTTATTGTATAATTTGATATTGGATATATTCAAATGAAGCCAGACGAACAGTTTGTTGATTTTACAATCGTTGGCATTGACCTCTATACAAAGTATGGTAGTAAAGGCGTCCTTCCTTGGCGTACAGGGTTGAACAGATATCATTACGTCACATGCTACCTCTTCATGTAGTACAGGTAAATTACCTATAAAAACATTTGTGATATACCAGACACATTAATTAAAATGGCGCAATCATTTCTCTTATAAACATAGAAGAGGTCTCTATCAAGGAACTAACAGGTCGGTGTTTGGCATGATTCTGCATGTAAAACATGTAAACGAATGCACGGACTAATCATAGTAGTAAATGACACGTAGTATTTCTATTCCCTGTAACTCCTGCACATGAACTTGAATTATCCTGTTTCTCTGGATTATCGTCGCTTACTTTGGACGTTTCTAAAACGGAAAATACAGATATAAAACACAGATATACTGTGAGTTTGTATGTTTTACATTGTGTCGATAAAATATTATATTGCCATTTAACAAACCCTCCTCGTGTCGACATTTTAATATCTGAATTCAACCTAATATTGTAGTCTGATTAAGATTAACTAAATACTAGTAATATTTCTTCAATCTACCGCAGTGATTATTATCAGTTATGGTTATATCACTCTGCATTAGCCTGTTCCTCTGGCTTATCGTTGTCGCTTTCTTTGGACGTTTCTATACGGAAAATACAGATATGCTGTGAGTTTGTATGTTTTACATTGTGCCGATAAATTTGATATTGCAATTTAGCACACCCTCCTCGTGTCGACTTTTTAATATCTGAATAAAACCTAATACTGTAGTCTGATTAACTAAATACTAGTAATATTTGTAATCTATATTATAATCTACCACAGTGAGTATTATCAGTTATGGTTGTTTCACTTTGGATTGGTACAGGAACTATTTGTTCTTCAAGGCTTTCCAACAAACAACCTTTCTCTACATTTTGAGATTAAAAAGTGTCGTTTTTTTTACCAAGCAAACTTTCATATGGTTTGCTAGATAGCTTATACATATATTATTATAGTTCAAATACTATAAACAGAGAACACGCCTCCGCAAAGTAAAATGTTAAGATTGAGTTTTGGTGATTTGTAAAAAGTTGTATTGCTATATTCTAGAGTGTTGGTACAGTAACGGTCTTGGCTTGATATTTTTTATTCTTGCCCTGAAACTCAACAGAATGGTATATGATGAGCGTAACATAATTTGACTTATGTTCTGTGTTTTCAATACAAAGGAATAGAATAATTCCGTACTTCTGACAGAAAAGTACTTAATAACATAGAATAAAGACAGCTTGGTATATCTTGACGTTTGACAACTGACCCTGAAATCAATTTGTCACATCTTTTTATACTTGGGAATATTTAAAAGAAGTATAAATCACTCTAAGGTACAGTTTCCTTTTAAGTGTGCATACATTTTAATACATAAAAGTGGTTTGATCAATGTTGTCTATCAAGGAACTAATAGATGTGGGTTCGTTCATGATGCGGAATGTAAAACGTAAATAAATGCAAGGACTAATAATAATCGTAAATGACACGTACTTTTTGTATCCCGTTTAACCTCTGCACTTATACCCGCACTAGCCCTTGTATCTGGAATGTCGTCGCTTACTTTGGACGTTTCTAAAACGGTAAATAAAGATACAATACACAGATATGATGTGAGGTGGGTTTTTGTTACAGTGTTTCGCTGAAATAAGATATTGCAATTTAGCGCACCATCCTCGTGTTGACTTTGTATTTTCTTTATTCAACGTAATAATAACATATAAATTACAATAGTCTTTTTAATTAAATGAACGGCTCTAGTCATAAGTTTGTAGCAACAGACATAGAATATACCGGTCACAATAAAACTAAATGTTAAACAGAAACATTTGACGGCGCTTAAGAGAGCGTTGTTATATGGTTTTTGTTTAGAAATTCAACAGAAACGTCACTTGATACTATACCAAAAATACTATGCACTATGCACTTGCGTCTAAAAGAAGGATTTATATAATAATCCATATGAACTGAAAATTATTTGCTTACGCTGGATACAGCAGAATTCGATGCCGCTATAAAGCGTTTCAAATTGATGAAAGTAAAATAAATAAAACAGTCACCAATTAAATTCAGTCACTGAAACAGAGTCTTGTTCGATTACAAATTACATTTGATGTGGGGAATAACTTACTATTTCTATTCGGCTTCATACGTGTTAAAACAGTCATACCAGTATCCCTTGGTGTTGGTTGATGTTTACCATAGCCGTTATATGAATTATTCAATGTTGTTGCAATTATACATTCTTACATTTTGAAGAGATAGTAAGCAAAGAGTGAAAATCCGTATTCTATTTATACCGTAATTGCACTCATTTGATACAATATTTATGCTTTTTTATATTCGCTAAAAGTATCATGTAGTTTTTAGCGCATGAAAAAACACTAATATAAGTGTCAATGTTAACAAAATGTATGTTTTAGGATTAGGGTGGAGGTTTCTTTTCCGTAACTTTTATCTTTTTCCGCGAATGGGGAAGGATTTTACACCCAGCACATTGATTGAAACAAAATGTTTACATTACAATTTACAATGGATCGTGGTTAAACGTACTTAGCAAGTTAAGACACACTTTCACAACCTTGCAAATTTACAGAGAATATATATACTCCATATGATCTTCCTTAACTTAATTGTGTCGATAAGTACAAGAACTACAAATTGTTTGAAACAATTGTTCACGTTTCATGACCCTGGGCGAACTAATCACGAAGGACACGGAAAGACAACAAAAGCTCGATGTTAAGTGTTTTATAAGTACTCAATGAGTTAGTTAAGTGTCCATTGACTTATTTGACTTATCGAAGTATTGGCGGTATATCGAAGGGATCGAGTAGTGAAACGCTATATCTCTACGTCAACGTCGTATAATGAGACCAGAAGAACTGTTCGTTGATTAAACACAACCTGTTATTGACTGATATACATAAATGGGGCTACAATGATAGTAAAGCTTCCGTCCTTGTCCCTCATGGTTGAGAGGATAGCTTTACGACTGATGCATAGACATACACGTTTAACTGGTAAATTACTCTGGGGACATCCATTAAATAGCAGAAATACTGTGATAAATGGCGTAAAATATGACTCAAGGAAACATAAAAGTGGTTGATGAATGTCATTTATGACGAAGCCAACAGTTGAGTGATTGCCATATTTATGTATGTAAATGATGTAAAGGAATACACGGACTGATTTTAATAGTAAACAAGAGAAAGTTGATGCAACGCATCAATGTCGCCCGGATATCCATAGTGCAGTTATGCATATCACTAACATTATAGTAGTTTAATAAACAGTTATCAACTGAGGGGCATATTGGAACATCAGGGGTGGGGGTCAATTGAAAATGTATCATAACTTGCATTGTTTTGTCAACGAAGTGAATGATAATTGAAGCCTTTCATTGTTTATGATCAATCTCCATTCCAAAGTAGGTTGACCATACACACAACCAACTAATTATTGATCATAAACAGTAATGGAAATGAGAAATATTGCCAATCATTAGTCTTAGTATGTATACAGTGCTTTCATTAAGGAATAATTATAAGATTTGTGAATTCCACATACACTTTTCAAGATGTTTGTCAGAATATTTGAATTTTATTATTTTCCAATAAAACCACAAAACAGAAAATTTAGGATTTGCATGCAATAGCACGTCATTTTACCTTTCCTCTATTAAAGTCAACAGTGGACACCTTTGCAACAATCTACTTTTAAAACAATGAGATAAGGGTTAAATCGCTGAAGACATGTATTTTCTCTTTTTCTCAAAATGATATTAGCTTGGCATCCTAATTATATCATAATTTAACAAATGTTGAAATGTAGTCCAATATTTATAAATTAGACCACCTTCGAAATATAATATCAACTAAACAGTTAAATCTCATTAAAATTGTTGTATAATTTAAACTTAATTTCGAACATAAACTGAGCCCTACAAAATGTTAATTTTTTTAATTCTTTCCTTCCTTTCTTATAATGAAAATAACAAAATACTCATGTTTTAAAACTATATTATGATGAGCGCCCTTGTGTCAATGATGCATAACAATATGCAGATCGGAAGCAATATGCCTTTAGGGAATTAAATGACACATTTAAAATTGTCAAGGACGAAATGATTGTGTACGAAAGACCCGATTCTTTCTTATTCGCAGAGGTGTCGTTCTTGAAACTCTCTTTATAGGTAGAGAGTGTTCGTTCAAAGTATTTTTTCTATTAAACTAGATTTATCTCTGTTTGTACTTTTCTTCATTTGTTTCGAACCAAATAAACATTTTAAATCACCTACGATTTACTATTTGTAAGTGAGTGTAAAGAGCGGCTCTCTGCAAAGGAGATTGATCTATGCAGTTAGTATTCGCGAGTCACGCGATCAACAGTTTTAGCTTAGAAACATTTCATATTTTAGATATAAACATTATAATATGCCTTCTTCACAAATCAAGACATCTCTTTGAACATGAAAATAACATTCAGTAAGTTAAAATTGCCATTAAAAGGAGAATATTCGAGGTCATTTTCATATCGATATGTACACATAACAAACAGTCTGTATCAAGCAGGTGGGCGTATTTAAACAAATTAGACTGTGTGACGTAAAGGTTTGTAGTTATCGCCTTTTGAGTACATGTAGTATATAGTGTAAAATAAAGTATACCAGTCTAGCTAATAGGGACTGTTTTGTCTTCGTAAATAAAACAAAAAAAACATAAATGCGAGTCAAAATAAAGAAACTGAAAATATCTAAAACATCGGAATATTTATTTCATTTTAGATGTGTCATTACTTAGTGTTTTTAGACAAACACAATTGTAATATGTTCAAGACATCTAAATGTGTTTCGTTCTGATAATAATCCCTCCTACCATGTGATTTCCGAAAACCTATTAAAAATAGAAGACTAATAACACGTACTGCTTGTATCCCTTGTAACTCCTGCATATGTACTTTCACCAGTCTTTGTCTCGGGATAACCGCCTCCTACTTTAGACGTTTCTTAAATGGAAACACAGAAAGGTTGTGAGTTTGTATTGAATATGCCAATGAAAAACGATGTTGTTGTCTTTTTGGTATCTGTATCAAACATAATCATAATATTTAAAGTTTGATAGTTTTATTTATTAAAAACTAGTAGTTATCAGAGTAATATGTGTTCAATGTTTCGCACTGAATAGAGTCGTGAGTACTTTCTCGAAAACAGGCTTGCCCGAATTTTCTTTCGAAAGATGCGTCAATTTTGTCTCCAAACAAACGTTAATATAGTTTAACGAATAGTTTATGAATACATTATCATAATATAAATTATTATTTTAACACGATAAGTAAATGGGTGGAATAAGAAAACTTACCATTTGTATTCGGCTCCTTACGCGTTAAGACAGTCATACCATAAGTATCTTCTGATTTTGGTTGATGCTGACCAAAGCCTTAAAATTAGATTAATCAAAGGTAGTTGAGGCTTAGTTTTAGTCTACAAACGTGCATGTAAATGCAAATTAATAATTGAGCGTTTCATGCATATACATGTCATAAAAGATACCACACAAAGAGTGGAATTTTGCATTATTTTTATTACCGTCAAGTACAATTATTTGATACAAATTGAATGAAGCATTATGTTATATGAATACCTATATAGTTGTGCGGATCTTTATTACTCACGTTTTAAGTAATACATAATAATAGGAGTCGATCTTTATCAAACATGTATGATTAGAGATAAGAGTTGAGGTTCAGCCAATCTAGACCTTTAGGAATCAAAAGTATAGGGCTTATATCATTCTTATTGGCAAAAACAACGAACATAGCGTTAGACAGCCTTATAGACACTCTTGTCGGGCTAGGCTATAATATATAGTATATAATCTAGACCTTTAGGAATCAAAAGTATAGGGCTTATATCATTCTTATTGGAAAAAACAACGAACATAACGTTAGACAGCCTTATAGAAACTCTTGTCGGGCTAGGCTACAATATATTCAATATCGACTTTATATACTATATTATGTTGATGATTGGGAATTGAATAATGAAATTTGGTATCGTAATCGTTGTCGAAACAGATGTAAACATAAAGGTGATATATACATACTTTGGATTTAAAGAAAACCTTGAAATTCTAATTTGGAAAAAATACATTGTTAAAACCTATTTCCCACTCAGTGTATACATTTAAAGGATACACTTATTTGTCTTTGCCTGAAGTCGTTATAGTCAGTACTAGATATATCAGCTGGATATCTTCAAAGATGACGTATGAAATATAGAATATAGGGATGAGCGGAGGATCGTATTGAAGGACTAGTCCTTTATCTCAAAGTTAAAGTCGTATAATGAGGCCAGACGAATTGAGGTTAAAATGGTAGTATAATGGTTTCTGTCCTTGGCGTCGAGCCTTGAGAGGATAGCATTACCACATATGGGATTGATTAATGTTATCTATCAAGGAACTAATAGATGGGTGTTTGGTCATGATTCTGCATGTAAAACGTACAGATTAATACAAGGACTAATAATAATAGTAAATGACACGAACTGTTTGTATCTCGTGTAACTTCTGCACTTGTTCTCGCACTAGCCCTTATCTCGGAATTATCGTCGATTACTTTGGACGTTTCTAAATTGGAAAATACAGACATTTTACACAAATATATTGTGGGTTTGTTTGTTTAACATTATGCCGATAAAATAAGATATTGCCATTTAGCGCACTATCATCGTGTCGACGTTTTACTATCTGTATTTAATCTTATAATAACACGTGTACGATATGTTGTAAAAAGTATAATTTTCTGTGTATGCTCAATTGCTTTTCATTATCCAATATGTGATATGAGGTTACCTAGAATAGCCATCGGTTTATTATGTACACCCTATAATATTAGGTTACAAAGCAATACTACATAGTTTGAGGTCAGGTCACAGTGGAACATTTTTTGTTTACATTATGAACTAATTTATTTCCATTTATCGTTTGTTAACCATTTTCTCAACAATGGAATGAATGATGAATAATCGGTACATAAAAGCTTATTCAAACTCAACTAGCATTATCTAAGTCATATCCTCCCGTTGTGTAAATAACATGGCCTAATAACTAATAGCCTACACATCAAGTTTATTCAAAAGTTTCAAACAACATGAATGAAAATAATAAAAGAACTTACCTTGTTTACAAAGCATGCGATTACTCATCACTTCAGAACTTGCATTATCCGAAATACGACGATAAACAGTGGTACACGTTGTCAGCGAATCTGTCCTGTCAGAAATCATTCTTTGTTCTACCATTTCATTTTTGTTTTCATGTTCTATTCCTTCAGTGATATAATAATTTAGACAACTATATTACAATGGATAATGGTTGAATATGCTTATCTAGTGTTGTCTTTCTAACGATATAGCCATGTCCTTTGCTGTCAGTTAGGCGCACAAATTAAGACTCCATATGGAAATTTTGGCTGTGAAACAATCAGGTCGGGTGTATTCAACGCTACCAGCCTTGACTGTCTACAAGAACAGTGCGATATAAAACGTTCTAATCGAAGCATTAAACTAGATAGTACGTGCTTCAAGTATAGACCATGTAAGTTGACTAGCTACCTTGAATAATGCAGGGTATCGTCCTGCCGTGTCTATATAGTGCAGAAATATCAATGTAAAAACAAGAGGTATGTGTCCCCGTATTATGACCAAAGATTTGTTAACTGAATGGTTATTATTACAGGTAAATTGGAATCATTCGGTTAATGAATCGTTTAAGAAGGTTCTCTTGTCTTAGTCCACATCGTAACAATACATATAAGTGCCCTATCATGCACCTGAAAGAATAGCAAAGGACAAAGATCAAAACTGTTTTATAGGTACTTACCGTGCTGCATTTCTACTTTACTTCTGTTCCCATATGTTAACGATTGTGACTGTGGTGCTAGCTTAAACTCTATGTCTGTGAACAAGGAACATAACTCAATGGTTGCACAAAAGTAGGATAAGGTCCTTCATGTATTTGTTGTGAACTCAGTTTTATGTTATTTATGACTGTTTCAATAGTCAAATGTACCTGATACCAATATTTAAGTTTACCGTGTATACATCTACATTCCCACGGCGTACGTTTCAAAATTATAATTTCGAAACAGAAATAACTATTTAGTTCTAATGAAATTCAATTTCTCAAAAAACATGCATTATTTACAATAAGGACGGGGTATTACAACATCAACATTTTAAAAATGGTAGACGGCCCTGTATCGTTCACCTTGGTAAGATTACCTTTATGAATGGGTGATTTACCTGTGAACCTGATTCAAACTTCTAAAGAAAGATCATACAGACAAATGCTCTTATCACATTTTCTGATGATTGAACGTGAAATACGGAGTCCAGAGTGTTTATAAGGTTTTCTAAGAATGAACTTTGTGACTTAGTTGTTCTCATTCAAAATCGCACACTTAACCAAGAATTGACAGGCACAGATGTTGTAATATGATTTCATAAACAAGTGAAAAGTCCATACATAGGTCACGATGTTCTGTTACAATCGTAATATGGTGACCTAGTTTTCAGTCCATAAGACTCAGTTTCAAGCTTGTCAGGAGTTTGATTGAGATGGATGTTCTGATGAACGTTGATGAATATTGAGGGAATGAAAGTGTAGTCTCTAGATTGAGTATGAGGTTCTTCTACATTTTAAATTGATGGCCTAGTTCGGCACCTCTTCAGGTTCAGATTTGACTTATTTGATGGAAATCAATGATCTGATGATCATTCGTGAAGATTGCTTCAAACAAATATCATCTAGAGTATTTCTTAAATTGAAATGTAATGACGATGACAGTTCTGGCGAACTTCTATCCTACAGTTGACCTTGTGACTTGACTTTTTACCCCAAATAACCAAGTTCCGAAATTGTCCGATGTTGATTGAGATACATGTACTAGTGGATCTCTATAAGATTGAATGTGTTTTCTAAACATTGACTAACTGATCGTGTCCTGACCTTATATGACCCAGTTAAACAACTTAAACCAAGATATGATAAAGATTAATGTTCTGCATATACCTATTTCTAAAATATAATGAATGATAAAATTTAATAAAGAAGAGAATTGCAAGTAATAGAGATGAATGTTCTGCATATACCTATTTCTAAAATATAATGAATGACAAAATTGAATGAAGAAGAGAACTGCAAGTAATAGAGATGAATGTTCTGCATATACATATTTCTAAAATATAATGAATGATAAAATTGAATAAAGAAGAGAATTGCAAATAGTAAGGATTACCACGAAGGTCTGGAATCAACTTAATCTCAGTATTCAATCCATGAATTCAAGGGAGGAAACTGAGGAACGCTTCTAAATGTACTATAGTTATTATGTTACCCAATTCAAACGAGAACGAACCAACGGGACATTTCAACCTGTGAATATCCAGTTCTTTCTATGTCACCGTACAGTCGGATCGGTATCGTTCATGTCGGTTTTCAAAAACATCCTGGAGAATTGTAATTATCACAGTTGATTATTCAAATATAAGGTTTGAGCATCAATGCAAAACCAACCGTCTGTTTTCCCATGACGTGGCCCTTATCGTTTTGAAATAGGAGACACTAACACGAAACCGATCATAATAGTTATATATGTACTATCGGGGCATGTACTTTCCCCGGTATACGCTTTATAGTGTATTCATTCGTGTGTGAGAAATATCACATACCAGTTTTCAATCCGCTATTTGGATTATGTTCAGAAATTGGGATCCGTTTCTCTTGTTTGAAGTAGTCTTGAGTTGGTCTTCCTCTCCCCTGTTCCCGACCTAAAATTGGTGACATTGAAACTAGCATGGCTTTAAACAAAGCACCAATAGTTAATATATTAATTCGTTACATATTTTATAGCTCATTGTTTCATGTAAATATATACATACATGGTTTTTTAAATTTGTTTCGAAAAAAAGAATTCTAGAAGCAACGTACTGTTAGGTCAATATGAATACACCACTGGTGTCTCAAAAATAACTGATATGTTGTTTAAATGGAAATTTGAAAAGAACGATCAATATTAACATCAAATAACCTGCAAGAAATATATCAGAATGTGCCATGAAAACATTTCGAAACAGCAGATATCACCGTATGGGAGCGACACCGGATATTGGTACTAAGTGAGGCGAGAGAAAGGCTAAGGCAACTTGACCAAAGGGTAAGTTTTATCGAAATTATTACATTTCTCAGAATCTGACATGCCCTATCATGTATGTATTTATCCATAACAACCTCCGACGTCAAGCAAACCTAAAACTATTCCGAAAGGGTGCCATATACTTTATATCGCTCGTAAAACATGACATCTAGTACCGGCAAAAGAATTGTATACGTCATCTTCATTCCGTTTAAAACAGTTTAATTTCAGCTCAATAAGTGCATGTCTGGTCAATTTTTATCTGCCATTATCTACTAATTATGTAGATGTAACTTCTTCTTAGTTTTGATTCCAATCAACGACAAAATCTTATTTTTTTTTTTAAATGTACGGCGGCTTAAACATTGTTGACAACTGGATGTACAGCATACTACTATTGTAATGTACGGCATACTGCATCGAAATGAAACCAAAATGCCATTGTTTTTCTGCAAAAACGAGTGTTTCCTTAGTATGTAAATCGGCCCAATCAAAAACAAAAGGCTACGTTCAAATTTACATATGTCATAGGACATACCCAGAATTTCACGTTTACATAAGTTATGTCTACGTCAATATTTAATATTTTCAATAAACCTCGTTCTTGAATCTATTCATCCATCGACCGACTTGCTATATATATAACGCATGACAACGTTACACTACAGCTCACGCGGAAAGGGTTTTCTGCGATATTATAATTGACAAATATTTAAGATCGCTAATAACCACCGCGATTACATACTGTGTGATAACCGCAACCCTATCGAGGGATTAATTGATCACCGCGATTGCTATTACGTCGATAACGAGCGTTTATCTATCATGGCATCACCGCGATCATCTGCACCTGTACAAAATTATATATATTTTGTGCAAAAACAACTTAAATTATTTTTTATGTGATGAAACTTCGAAAGTTAAATGTGGAAAAGTGTTGTTGTGTTTTTATTAAACATAGAAAAAATCTCAAACCATAAAAACAGTTGAAAACATCATAGTGTGAAGTTATATCATTTTCTCCTTTTGTCACATTGCTTTCACATTTTAAGCCATTTGCTGTTAGTCTAAATATGTCTGAAGATGGGTCCATGTCAAATGAATCTAAGTGAACTTTCTATAAATAGTTTATCCAAGACTTTAAATAAGATTTGTCTCTGGGCGCCAGAACCAAGCCACATTATACAAAAACGACCTTCAGGTCTCTGTGTTCAGCCAGTGTTCATATAAGCCTGTCCAGTCTGAGCATGTTGTTCCGTGTTCGCCATCGTTGGTAGTCACACTAGTATCTATGACTCCACATGCGAAGCACACTGTCTGTAAGAAAATGACTGTAGACGCAGGGTAGAAGTATGAAATTTGATCGAAACTGTCATTGATTTTTTAGGTTGGATTTTATTAGACGCGGCTCAATGTACCCGGGGAAAAAATAACGTAATTTATCAAAACAAGCTCACGTGGTTGTTTCACAGCAATGTAATATGTAAAATGGATTTACCAAGCTTTTATGTTTGGAACAGTCCAAATTAATTGATGTCTGTATTGAGGAAAAATAAATTAACTCTTTCTTATATACATATAGAATTTGACACGTCTGCTAAATATGATTTGTGTTAGACTTGTTAAAAAGGGGCATATGACTTTGAATTAACGTTTAAAATGTTAAACTTTCAAGAAAGCAGGAATTGTTTTCCTCATATTGTTTAAGCAAAACACTCTAAAATAGCCCTTTAATCACAAAAAGACGCATTCTGCAGCAGATGGCCTTTGAAAACATTGTGCAAAAAAGCACCATTAAATAAATATACTTTAATTTATTGAGGTTTTAGATTAACTTTCATCAAGATATTTACTAAGAGTTGAAAACATTATAGAAAATTGAGAAGTTACAATCCATTCTCATCAAAAGCTGTTTGCTGCAGTTGTGTCAAAATTCGTCCTTAAATAGGGTCACATAATTTCAAGCGTACCAACTCATAACTCATTTTCTGCAAATCATTGACCCTGGATTTAGGTCAAATAATTGCATCATTTATTAGTTTACAGCTTAACGTAAAATGAAAAATGATAGTTGGTTTGAGTTCATGTGCAAACACCTTACTGTATGTTTAATGCATTATATGTAGTTTACATTTGTTTATCGTATAGACTATTCAAAACATTCTCTAGGCATTACTTATATGAAAGCCAAAATAAGCTTATTTTCATTGCCTAAAAATCACCTGAAAGCATTAACCTGTTTGTTCCTTTTACCGTGGTGACTTTTGTTTACGTTGTGTGCACGATATAATGTCGTAATTGTACTTTTAAAGTCTGGAAGATATAAATGTTTTTTAAAGAAGCCGTTCACCTTCTATTTGTGGAATATCAATGAGCCGTACACACAACATGTAAGCCGCCGTACATTTAGAAAGTTTTTGTCGTTGATTGGAATCAAAACTAAAGAAGAAGTTACATCTACATACTATGTATATAATGACGGATACAAACTGACAAGACATGCACTTATTGAGCTGAAATTAAACTATTTCAAAGGGAATGAAGTTGACGGATACAATTTTTTTGGCGGTACTAGATGTCATGTTTTACGAGCGCTATAAAGTATGTGGCACCCTTGCGGAATAGTTTTAGGTTTGATTGACGACGGAGCTTGTTATGGATTAATACGTATATGATAGGGCATTATCAGATTCTGAGAAATGTAATAATTTCGATAAAACTTACGCTTTGGTCAAGTTGCTTTAGCCTTTCTCTCACCCTTTACGGTGAATATTGTTCTTACATTTTATTTGTCAAATTACCTATTGTTTGTGTATTACATGATATAAAGGACTTTGTGGTAAACTATTTTGTACACCCATATTTTCTGTATATATGTGCATGACTTTGATATACGTTGTTTCTTCTTTACTTTAACATACACCTGAATGACGTAAGTAAGATACAATATCATATGGAAAAATAGCATGCACAGCGTCTAAGTGTTTCCTATTGGGCAACAGAAGTGATTGCAGAAATGAAGAACAATTGAGAAATGCTGTAGATTGGGGCAGGATCAATATATATAAAAGGATGAAGATATATCCATAGAGAGAGATAGAACAGACAGACAGACATAAATATGTACTTTTTTCTTTGACATCCATCGCTAAAAGACCTTTCCAGGAAAATGCAAGGAAATATGAAACTGGTCTATTGGACAATGCCTCCTCTGGGTAAAACGATCGTATCTTTATATTATATCTCAAAAGACGACCATGACTGGTTGTATATTCCACCTGAAAATCAAGTTACGCTTTTTTAAGTCATACTATAAATACTGTTATATCTTTCTGTCTCATTGTAAAGCGTGCGTTGGTCAAAGTTCTCATCGTTGAGCTGCTAGCTATCAAACAATAGATGGGCAGTTAATAAACCCTCCGAGCGGTGTTAAATTCAAAGCAATCTGTTAATCAAGAGCGCCCTGCCGTTTAGTACATCCGAGTATTGATAAAAGGTATTTAGACTAGCGTCATG
Organism: Serripes groenlandicus; assembly: GCA_031761405.1. NCBI lineage: Eukaryota > Metazoa > Mollusca > Bivalvia > Cardiida > Cardiidae > Serripes > Serripes groenlandicus. Next base: position 59,529 of record JASEVX010000475.1, on the reverse strand, counting down.
CATCGTCTAGTAAGTAATTGTGGTCAAGTAATCAAATGCGTTGCTAAATGTTGTTTAGAGTACAAGCGCGAAACTGAAGCTGAAGCTGAAGCTCTTGGAACTCATTATAAAACTAAAATCGTCCCACCCTTTTTTAAACACTCCTTTGAAATCATTGATCAATTAATTCTTTTTTTCTAAAGATTATCCATTTGGCGACACTCTGATTTTTTTTAAAGACACGTTCAACGTATTCTACACTTATTCAATAGATATCACAAAAAATATCGCTGAAAACCATTTTTGTGTTGTTTTCTTCATAGTATATTCTGTTAATCTTATAATCAGATTTCAAGAAGATATCTTCGAATTATTATTACTAATACCTCATGAGTAATCACCCGTCCAGTGTCATCCATCCTTCCCTGTTGCCTCTGAAGTATTTCCATAACGAATGGTTCATTCCATACTCTATCACTATAAACTTCTCGTCTTCTCCTGTTTTCATTTTCTTCTTTGTTTTTTCTCCATTTAATTCGTACGTCCTCCATGTCGACGATGTCTGTCCCAATTGAACCTTTCCCAAATGCAAAATATACTTTTGGAGCTCTATTGTCTGTAGGGAAATTCTTATCAAATGACACTCTCCACTGTTTTAGCCTTCTTTCGTATTCTGTAGGTGTGCTCAGCTCAATACGACAGCTTAACCTGTTCTTGGATGGCCAGTTTAACATCGCATAAAAAAGGTATGCTTCTGTGTACGGTCTTGAAGCATCCTCCTCTATGTCTACAAGCCGTTTACTGAACGTAAGCAATTTCTGATAGTGGTCAGCGGACACAGGGTTGTTCTTATCTTCTTTAAGCAATCTTATTATGCTTACTCCTAGGTAAATAAGCAAATCCCTTCTATTTCCTTCATTTAGCTCTCCTTGAATATAGCGGCGCCCAAGATGTTCATCTATAAGATTATATGCTTTGTTTAATGATAATTTACGTTTGTCATTGACATTTGCCTTCATCAAGGACTTAAGTCCGACACCATAATGGAAAATATACCTTTGTGTGTCTTCCGCGCTTCCATAATATCTCTCAAACTTTTCCCGAGATGTGAGTAGTAACTGTTCTCCTGTTTCGTGACTAATAGATACGAATGTTACCTTTAGCTGATATTCACGTTCTTCTAAGAATCTAAGAGAATCTTCAAAGTGAATCTGTGTTTTACTTCCTGATTTCAATCTTTTAAGATTGCAGTCATCTTCTATGTCAACAAAAGGACATATATTTTGCACTTGACCACCATTAAGGTACGCAAGGAAATTTTCAAAAAATGTATCCGCTAGAAATTTCTTATAGTTATCTAGCAAGTACAAAACTGTAAATACTTCCATTTTATAGGAAATATTTAATCCAAACTGGTCTGCCTCTTCCCTTGAGACTCTTAAAGATTTGTGTAGCCTCTGACCTTCAATAAATTTGTCAATTGCTTTAAATGCAACATTAACAACATCTATTCTCTGTTTCTTTTCTTTAAGTGGATCAGGTCTGTTAAGCATGGTCTGTAATTTACATTTGAATATCTGCCCATATGTATCTATAAGGTACGGACTATTTGGCTTTGTTTTTAAACATTGTTCGATCGTTTCTTCTGCCTTAACGTAGTCCCGTGTGTGTATGTAGTATCTGGCAAGCTGTTGACCAACCATTTCATCTTTTGTAATATCTTTGCATCTTCCCATTAGTCGGATTACCATATCTTCTTCTCCAGAGTTGCACTCCAAATCCAATCTCATTATCATACTAGAAAACTTGGTTTTAATGTCACCGTTTTCACCCTGAATCTGTCTTGTTTTAAAGAGACTACAGATTACCTTCACAAATTCCTCCGAGGCAAAATTGTTTTGTTTTGTATGTAATTCCATTACATTTAGTACAAAGTCTAAAATTGTATATAAGTTTTCTGTTTCCATTATTTTCTTCAGAAGTGCATCTGCCAACATTTGAGACAGAATGCGTAGGGATGCAATTCCCTTCCAAGTATGCATTGGAACGATGAGTAACTTGAAAGCTTCCGTGGTTTGTTCCAAATTCCAAATATCTTGGTATTTCGTATTTGCCAACGGAGCAATTCCTACAGTACCTCTGTCTATTAGTCTCTTCCACGTAGTTGTATTGTTACAGAAATCGTCCAATATGCTGAGCGGAACGGATGCCTTTTTGTCAAACGTGTTTATGAGGGACAACATTTTCAGTATCTTCAACTCATTGTATGTCATCTGGGAAACGTGTCTCTGGACGAGTCTCTTCAGATAGGATCCTTTGTTATCAAAGTCCTGTCTCAAAAGATTAAATGCTATGAGAGAATCTATGTCAAACTCTGGATCCCCTTGCAAATCTTTGAACTTTTGATCAAAGAAAAACCTTTCAACTGTATCCAGTCTTTGTTTAAGAAAGGTTCCATTGTCCGACAATGTGCTTGCAACTGTCTCAACAACAATCAAAAGGCAAAACAATTTATTTTTCTGGCTTGTTTTGTAAGCCAGTGAATTAAGTTGACTGTGCAGGTAATGCCGATCACTGTCTGAAACACTATCTAAAAGAACGACTACGGGCATCGGATTCTTTTCTTTGAAGAATATGAAATCTCGAATTTGATTGATCGTATTGTCATCTATATGCTTTGGGATGCAACATCTGTATGCCTTGCCAGGCACATTTTCCGTTAACTGGCTCAGTTTCCACAATATGAATTTTGCTGCTGTGGTACCTCCTGAACCAGTCTCATATTTCATAGACATTACTTGCACAACATCAGTAGCGTCTTCTTCTAACAGTATTCGTGCTTCTCTTTCCATTTGTCTGTAGAAGGTGCGTACGCAAACATGATTTCGAAAGTAGAAATTCCACCAGGATACTTCATTTCCTCTGTAGAAATTCTTTTGCTCCTTAATATTCATTTCTCTCAATTCAAATTGATTCATACTCCGAATGGAGAAATCAATTTCGTCTCCGCTAATCACCTCAAGTTGATATAACTCCTCTTTTTCATTGAGGTCCATGGATACAAATTCACAAGTTGAGCATGGTAATTTGTAGTATTGCAATTTATTTCCTTGAAAGACAGAATCAAGAACCTCTGAAATGGTAAGCCAATCTAATCCAGTATGCATGAATTGCGATACTTCATCTTTTGTCTTAAAATCCAGAAAGAGCGTTTCAAGTTGTTGTACATTACTGAAGTGATTGGTTAGCAAAATGTATCTGTCATGTTTGAACTCATTGTCAATGCAATGAAACACGAACTTTTCAAGTGGGTTGTCTTCTGTGAAAACGAGAAAAAAAATCAAACATCTTTTCTTCGGTAAACGTCTTTTAATACCCGAAACGAAGTCGACAGTGACATTGAATCGGTCTCTGTGCCAGTTTTTCTTGTCCAGTCGTTGTATATTCTGTTCAGTATCACCATTACAGTACACCCATATTGGACTTTGCATAACATCTGGAATCGATGGCATCGTTGTACCTTCTATAACAATTTTTTTGAAGATCTGCTTGTTGGCTTCTATTTCATGTCGAAGAATAGGTGTGCTACCAAAGTCCAAAACTGCCCTAGCTGACTTTAAAGTTTCTACAAGAAACGGCGTTGGGATGTCTAGTGTTTTTCGGTTTCCAAGGCAGACTAGTGGCATGAAGTCGTCAATAAGGTTGTTCGAACCCCTAGTGATCATTGACTCTAAAGTTTCTCTCGATATTGGGTTCTTTTTTCTCAAGTGAGTATCGTCAGTTTTCTTTTCGATTATTTTGCGGTCTTTCATGCGTTCCTTGTAGAATCTCTGAATAGATTTATCGTTTTCGTGTAATTCCCTGATGTTATTTTCATCCTCATACACGAAAAACATTTTTTCCTGTTTACCTTTCGGCGGGAAATGAACTAGAAATGGCGTGCCTATTGTGTTTCCAGAAAAGGGAACAATATCTACTTCAATCACAAATGCATCCAAATCTTTAATGGGAATAAAACAGGATGGTCTGACGCTTTTAAGCACCGAATTCACCTGACTTTGTTCGAAGCATTGCCTAATTCCTCGGACAATTTCACGATCGATTACTGCCGCCGACAGTTCACTCATCTTTCCCACTAGTCCCTCAATTAAACCTGTCCTGTTGTTTTGATTTCTGATACCAAAAGTAATTCTCCCATTCTGTAAGCTGTTCATGCAAGCGTCAATTGTACGAATAGCTTCCCTCACAACAAAGGCAACAGTTCTGTGTTTTCCTGTTGGAAGTGTTTTGAATTCGTGCACCGGGTCTGAAAGGTCTCCATACCGCATCATAACAGTTCCATTGCGATACTCAATACTGTCAGGAGAGCAATCGAATTCCCGTAGTCTTTGAAGGTCGGGTGAACTTGATGTTTGTATTGATCTGATTTCCGTGCGTAAATCAATTTGAACAGATTCGAATTCACGTGCTAAACCTATGCCAAACTTTCCATTATTATAAGTCTGAAATGTCTGTTTCATATCATCAAGGGTCATTTTTGTAATGAGTTGAGGCGTTATATCTTCGTCTATAACTGCCTTTTTAAGTTGCGAACATGTATCATTTGTAAATTGACGAAACCTTTTTCCAATATACTCTGCGAAATCGGAAACAGACATATCTGTTATTCTGTTATCATTAGCAATAGTTGGTTCTGAAATATAAACAAAATGTCAATGTATAATGTGGTCATAGCATCGTTCAACATTAACACACATACACAGAAAGTAACCGTTTGTTTCATTTCGTTAGCATGCCTCTACACGTTATTCCATCACTATGATCTCAAGTCAAATAACCCTCATAGCTTAATCAACTACATGTACATATGCATATGAGAAGTCGAAATTGTCAAGAAAATCCCTTTTTAACAGAGTTAAACAATTCCTAGAATCAAGACAACAACTATTAGCGAACTATTTCGCGCAGTGTTATATACATGTACTCCATGAACTGATAAACATAATTGCAGACGTAATGACTTTAACAAGCACTTCATTGGCATGAATACATTAATCAAAAACGAGTTAAACCTCATTTAGTGTTTAATGACATCGACCTGTTTCTATTGCTGCAGGACAGTTCTAATTTAGCATGATTAAATGTAGTTCATCGATTGCAGTAATCATATTACTCGCTTTTAACTAGCACACACATAAGAGCTCTGTGTGTCGGGTTAATCGGATTACGTCCCTGATATCATGTGAATGTATGTATATTGTTATTCAATCAAAGTTGGTTACCAAAGGACACTAAAGTCCACACTTTACTGTAATTGTTTGGTAGATTATCTGGCATGCTTTAGTATTTACATAGTGTTGAGTTACTCTATAGTAATCAAATATGATTATATGAATGCAGTTATAGCTACATGTATGGCTTGAGCACAATGGTTGATCGTTTCAGTACAGAAATGTCAAGAATGATTATGCAATACAATTTTAACAAAGGCAAAAAAAACTGATCAACTCTCCAATTAGGGAGTTTATAAACAACTGGACATACATTTAGAGAAAAAAAAGATACACTTCTGATTATAAGGTTAACAAAATGATTTCATTATTACTAGTATTATTCCTTTAAGTAAAATGATAATTAATATAATAAAAATGAGTATAATAATGATAATACAAGATAACTATGATGGTCCTAAATCGCTAACGTGGATCAATAGAGGTCAGAGTTTTCAATGTTTTTACGATATGCATACAAGGAAAACAAGCATAGAGGGTCACCCAAGGATCATTTGTGCCATATATTTTTTTAAGTCAGGCCTCTATCTTTATACAAGAAGATTTTTTAAAATGTCATAATACATACACAAAAGGAAAAAAAAGTGAAAAATGTTGGTAGAATATTTTGACTAAATTATTTTTCAAATCTGGTCAGTACTTTTAAACAAGAAGATTGTTTAAGTTTTCACTAAAAATACATATACGGAAAACAAACTCCGCCCCATAGCAGCCATGTTTTTGAAGAGTCGGAATAATTGGAACAATCTTGGTACAGGGTCACCAAATGAATAGTTGTGGTTATTTTCAAGTCGGTCTTGTAATTTTTTTTAAGTTTTCGCTATACACATATGTGTCGCACCACGAGAAAAACTATTTCTATAAGTAGTTGCTCCACATTACTGAATGTTCTTTTCAAATTCAAAGATATATCTTAAATGTGTGTAGATTGCATAAAACGTCAATACACACATCGCTTGAATAAAAAAATGTATAGACTGTTTCTAGTCTACTAATTAAAGAAGGGTGTGATAGCAGCTTGATCTTTGATTGGCTAATTAGTTTAGATATGAATTCTTTATTTATTTACTTTACTAAGAACTACTTTTGATTCACTACAACGACTTAAAACATATAATTAAACGCAAAATATGTTGTTTACATGAAAGTTAACATATCATGCTTTTTTTCTCTCGAATACAATGCTATTTGGAAAACATGCACTATAGCTTTAATTGATGCAATCTCTGCGATGTCAATACCACCAGATTTGGACACGAGTTGAAAACTTAGAAACCTAAAATTACACACTAAAATGATTCAGTAGAGGTGATTTATACGGTGTCACTGAGGTTACAACACTTTATTTATATTGTGGCCACAAGATAAAAAGTTGTGGCCACAATTTACTAAGTTGTGGCCACAAGATAAAAAGTAGTAGCCGCAATCTACTAAGTTGTGGCCACACTTTACTAAGTTGTGGCCACAAGATAAAAAAAAGTTGTGGTCACAATTTACTACATTGTGGCCACAACTTAGTTTAGCCAATCAAAACAGCCGTTTCATCGTTGCTGCTTTATGGTTATGAACTGATGTTAGTCTATGTGTATATGTCCAAGTATACTAACTGGTTTGTGTACGAGTATAATAACTGGTGTATGTATATGTACGAGTATACTAAATGGTGTGTGTATATGAACGAGTATACTAACTGGTTTGTGTACCTAAACGAGTATACTAACTGGTATGTGTATATGTACGAGTATACTAACTGGTATGTCTAACTTAAAGTATACTAACTGGTGTAAGTGTGTATAAACTTCGTACATATACACATACCAGTAAGTATACTAGTACATATACACATACCAGTTATGTACGAGTATACTAACTGGTGGAAGTGAGTGTGTATCTGTATGAATATACTTACTGGTGTGTATATATGTACAAGTATACTAACTGGTGTGTGTATATGTACGAGTATACTAACTGGTATGTGTATATGTACTAGTATATTAACTGGCGTATGTATCTGTACGAGTATACTTACTGGTATGTGTATCTGTACGAGCATACTAACTGGTATTTGTATATGTACGAATATACTAACTGTTGTGCGTATATGTATGAATAAACCAACTGGTGTGCGTATATGTACGAGTATACTAACTGATGTAAGTCTATGTGTATATGTACAAGTATACTAACTGGTGTGTGTGTATGTACGAGTATACTAACTGGTGTGTTTATATTTATAACATACAGATACCAGTTAGTATACTCGTATAGGTACACAAACCAGTTAATATACTTGTATATATACACATATACTTACATCAGTGTATTACCATAAGCTACAAAGATGAAACGGCTGTTTTGATTGGCTGAATTAAGTTGTTTTTATCTTGTGGCCACAACTTAGTAAATTGTGGCTACAATTTAGTAAATTGTGGCCATACTTTTTTTATCTTGTGGCCACAACTTAGTAACTTGTGGCCATAACTTAGTAACTTGTGGCCACAACTTAGTAATTTGTGGCCACAACTTTTTTATCATGTGGCAACAACTTAGTAATTTGTGGCCACAACTTTTTATCTCGTAGCCACAAGTTACTAAGTTCTGGCCACAATATAAATAAAGTGTTGCGGATGTCACCTCAGTGCCACCGTAGATTTAAGATGCCTTTTTCATTTGAAACAAATTAAAAAAAGAACAAACTCTGAAAAAACATGTTTCTAGAAATAAAGAAAATCGGTTCATTCGCAACAAATTAATTTCATACTTTCCACAAACATGTTATGCACCAATAACACAAGGGCGCTCATCTTAATATGATTTAAAATTTTGTGTGACCCTCTTTCCGATTCAATTAAAACATGTTGATTGGCCACAAAACGTGGCCGCCAGGGGACGGGACTGTTTTGCCGTATATCGTTAAAGTGGAAACTTTAAAAATGTTTTCCTCCAAAAGTCTCTGGCCGATTTTCAAATAACTATTTATAAATGTACCTTGGGTGACCCTCTATCAGATTCCTTCAAGCCATATTGATTGGTAAAAAAATATGGCTCCCATGGAGCGGAGATGTTTTGTTTTGCATATAGTCAAAACTTTAAAAAAAATCGTCTCCTCCGAAAGCTGATTTTCAAATAATTTTGTTGAAATGGTTCTTGAGTGACCCTATTTTAGATTCCTTCAAGCCATATTTACTTTGCATTATCCAGGTTAGCGATTCCAGGGCCATCAGGGCCCTCTTGTTTTCATTAACTAATAAGGATTTTGAAAATATAATTATGAATTTACATGTCATGGTAATTGTTTGTGTTTGAAATAAAGTTTTAAACTAGGACTACATGTATACAATATGTTAGTTAAAATAAACTGTTAAGCTGATACTTTACAAAATCATGAGGATAAGTCTGTGAAATAATGATTACAATTATGATTCAAAGTAAATTTCATTTTGCAAAAACAGAGAACGTGTATCTCTTCAGCAATTTAACCGTTTTCGCAATGTTTTAAAAGTAGACTGCTGCAAAGGTTTTCAATGTTGCTTTAAACATGGAAAAGGTTAAATGGCTTCTTATTGCGAGTACATCTAAATCCCAAACTGTAATTGTCGTGGTTATATTGACAAATAAAATAAATGAAATATTCAGCCCAAAGAAATCCTGAAATGTGTATGTGGAATTTCCCAAAAACTAGAATTATTCCTTTATGAAAGCATTATGTGTTTGTTTAGACTAATGAATGTCAAGAATGCCTGTGTATTAAAAAAAAGTTAATGCAGTCTTCTGGATGCATCAACTTTCTCTTGTTACTTAATTGTTTTATTGAATACATTTTTACCTGCACTAAAACAATAACTACAAATTGATTCAGTTAGCTTAAAAATACCCCTTTATATAGTGTGTTGTAATTAATAGAACATGTATGATCTGATGTTTAAATGATACATTGGTTCTTATCTGTTAACCTTGTTTTCAGAATGTCTTCTGATCATCAAGGGGTTTTGTTTGTGCGCACCTATGTCACATATCCTGAGGTTGCTGTCAACCTTTTGAGAGGAAGAGCAACAGTTGGAATGGAGTTCACTGATAGTCTACAGGTACCAGGCCTTATCATGTTTTGGGTCCCTGGTTTGAAACACTGTATGTTTATACATATATTATATCATTTAGAACGTGTTGGCTGTGTCCTTTTGAGTTTTTTCTATTTAAAGCCTTTCCCGAATACAGACGCTTTCTAAAGCCTCTGCTGTAGAAGACTTTCGTAAAAAATTTGGCAAAAAAAATATCTACCTTTGCCACAATATTTTCTACTTTATTCAATTATTATACTTTCATTTCCATTAAATTGTTCATTGTAGCCACAAAGGAGTTTCTTTATAAATGATTGGCGTAGATAAATTAAACAAGAACATTTATTGTGTATCTAAGTAGTCCGCAGCGACGAAGGCTTTGTTGTCAAGGAACTGTCTTCAGTCCAACTCGAAATGTTGTGAATGTCATTGTATAACAATATAAAGCCACAAAGGCTTAAAAGTATAGTCCAGTGTCTGGATAAAACGTAATTTCACTTGAAATACAAAATCTTAACAACAGAATCAAGTGTAATCAGGTTTATTTTATGAAACAAGTGACCGGTAAAATAAGAATGTTCCTTTGTTGCTATGAGAGAATATCAACACAGGTGCGCGGTAATCTAGCTCGGAAAAGTCATCATAAACTCCTACATTAGTCAGTTTGTTCCTTGGTTTGTCTAATATGTATCTCAAATCATAGATTATTTACACATTAAGGGATAACAACAATTTAAAACATGCAAGATTATGCCAATAAAATAATATATCTATAGGTGCTACCTATTTACGAAAAAACGCAAGATAATTATAAACAAAAATTAAAGAGCATACTTTGGCCATAAAAAAGGATTTATTAGTAATTGACTAGACAATAATAATGTTAATGTCATGTTTCGTGCATTATCAAAAACGTTTGGAATTCGTATTGCTGTCGTCTATTATAACGAACAGAAAATAATAAAGTAAAGACTTTCAGAAAATCAAGGAATACATTTATAATGAACGAGGTTAAAACATGATAGCCAAGATGATCCTTAATCGATCACCTGCATTATGGTAAAGAAGCAAAAAGATCAGCCCTTTGCTGATGCCACCTGGCGACTGCCTTTTTCAACAAGTCAATATGACTGGAACAAATGATGTAAGGGGTCACATTTCTGCTAAACCCTTTCCCTATTAGAGACGGTTTCTGAGGCCTTTGTAACAGACGATTTAGGGAAAGATTGTCGCTAAAAGAACAATTGCTCCTTATGAGAAAGTTATCCTTTTTCCACAATGTTTGATAAATAGCTCATGTATAGGAATTTGGGGTATTTCATGTTGATACCACTTTTTTGCGGGAAACGACGTCGCTCCATTGACGTTACGCCAAAATGAAGTGTTACGGAAATGACGTCACGTCCTTCTTTGGCTACGATACAGTCAACATTTAGGTTCGGGCGTAGAAGTCTAATGCTGTCGTTTTTTTGACGAACGGGAAAACATATTTCTTACAGAGTTCCATTTATTTTTAACTTTTCGTACAAATGTTAATTCCCACAAAACACAGCACTTTAATGATCTTAAATATCGATTGTTTCGTATAATCAAGCACAGTTACTGGCTGGTTTCCTGCTTTCTCGATACATTGGCAGTGAATCGATAACTAGAACTTTGTCTTGACATTTCGCCCGCCAGATCTACACCGTTTATCAAGAAAGTGTCAATTATAGCGTTTTCTTTAATATCGAGTGCATTTTTGCAAACAAATATCACATTTGTTTGTTTACAAACATTATGATATTTAAGAAATCAAGATGTTCTGTATTCAGTCGCGGATGTTCCCGGTGACGGAAATTGCATTTTTCATTGCCTGAGTTTAGCACTGCATAAACAATTGATTGCAACAGCGATGTTACGAAAAGTCATGCATGCGAAAAGTGGCTTGCGCATACCTGTCACGGCCCACATTTCACAAAATATATGTATGAGAATGGCATGATTAAAGGAAACCGATGGACGGCTGCTAAATGATTCCCTATTATCGGTGTACTTACGGATTTTATGAAACAAAAATAAATAAAGCAATATTAACTGTAAATTATATCCAGTGTCACTCGTTCCTTTATATGTCCTTGTTAATTGACTTACACCAAATAATCATTCACTTCTGAGCAAATTTTTCAAAATCGAGTCCATCCGCAGTCATTTTGAAATTGACTTTCAAGGGAGGCAATCACTCACCGGTGTAATTACAAAAAGCATTAGTATGGTGGTCCTGTTGTATGAAATCTTTACAAGATTGTGAGATTTAATGTGAAAATGATTATCCTATAAAACTTTTGTCACTAGAACAGTTATATTTAATTGAAATGTTAAATTATTAACTGTTCCAAACTATGAACTTATTTACACGATATTTTCAGAATCAATTTGTAAAGTTTTCTTTTTCGCACAATTTAATCATATTTTCCAAAAAGTGCCCATTTCTTTGTTATTTTTAGAATTTTGGTCCTCAATTTCTTCCATGTTTTCTATAATCGAGAAAACTTCACTAACTGTGATTATGTGACTTAAAATTACTATGATGTCATAAGCAGCTAATAGACAACATGTTCAAATGTGAAAGAAAAAATCAACAACAGGTTTTCTACTAACAAAATGACGATTTTGTTGGTGAGGGGTGAGGGCATGTAGGATTTTCTTTTTATTATGGGTAACAATCATGATGTGTCGTAATTTCTGCGAATATTGATTTTTTTGGAGAAAAACAATGTAGCATTTGAAAGTCAGGATAACCGGGTTTCCTAATGGAATTATACGACATCCGGTTGTGCGTGCGCAACAAAGAAAACACCGGTTTTGTATTTACCTTTTTATTCGTGATAAAACGGTATTCGTAGAACCTACTATACAGGTCCCTGTTCTCGAACTGTACCTATTCTCAAACCTTTAGTTAAAGGACTGTTTAGATATTTCCAAAAACGCAGTATACGTACTAAATTGTATGGGAACCGGCGCTTTGTTTACTTACACATAAATTGTTGAATTTATTTGTCATTTTTTGTTGGTTTTTGACATGAATATATAAGTATTCCCATGAGCCCTGATAAATGTTAAGAGGTTCGAGAACCGGTGTGTCCATGCTAGTATGAAACAAGTGACAGGAAAAAATGAGAGTGTTCTTTTCGTTCTAGGAGATAAGTTTGTCACAGGTCTTTTATATTACTTTCGTATGTCTACTTGTCACAAAACCATAATGGGCGAAACGTTAGATCTTGTTAACATTTTACCAGGTTCTGGTTAAGAGTTACTGTTCGTGTTTGAAACACTAGTACGGCAAACCAAATTGTGCAGATTAGGATTGTTTTGCTGGCCTATAATGTAAGTTTAGGCTGCATCCTCACAATCGCGATTATACAAATAGTATTTAAACACCTTGCAACATGACATGTTCATTGTTTTTTATTTCCTAAAATGAAACTGGGATTCCGTTTCGTTCCAAATGTGTATCGCATTCAAAGTCATATGTGAAGTTGTGCACAGTGTATGTTTTCTTTTGTTTATCTGCTTCTCTGATAAGTTAAACCACTGATGATATGTTCTGTTCATAGACGATGTAATTTTGCGTCTCATTGAAGCAGTAATTCTAGTAATGATTTCGTTCTGGAATTGTTATTTAACCATGGATAAAGTTCAGATTTCTGTATATTCTGTACATACCAATTTATATTCATTTAACCAATGGATCAGCTGATTAATTATTAGTGATTGATTGGTGTCCATCGATGGAAATGCATTGGCAGATCTGTGGTCAATTCACTATCCAAGTTGCACAGTTGTACAGGTTTGAACCAATGACAAGTCATTCCAACAAGTAGTGAATTTTATGGGCTTTTTAAATTCAGCTTTTTACGATAATAAAACGACGTCCTGTCATTCGGTCTTGTTAGTGTTTCGCCCTGACATTGTTTGGTTGCACTACTACTCAAACGTCACAACTGGCTGGTTTATCTGCTTTCTCCATACGTTGAAAATGAAATGGTGACTAGAACTTTGATATTTGGCCTGCCTGATCTACAATCTAACCGATTAAGTGTCAGTTTTTCGTTTCTTCTTTATATTCAAGATATGATGTTTGTTCACTTACATTACACTTATTAGTTCCAAACATGCCTCACCATATCCAAATTCAATGGCTTTTTTTATAACTCCACAATGTTTTGACTTTATATCCGGTCGAAGATGTTCTCATTCAGCATTGTGATGGAAATTTCTTCTTTCATTGCCTGAGTTTTTCCCTGCATACACAATTGACTGCAGCAGTCAAAGATCTATGTAATGAAGAGTAAGCAGGTCTTCATTGCTTCCACGATATCACAGTCAGCATTCATTTTATCCTATGTTGTGGGTACAGTAACTACTCAAAGACTGGTCTCACTCTGCTGCTTCCTTTGAGTAGCTGCAACATTAGCACTACGATGCGACATAAGGCTTTAATAACATGCAAAATATGCCATTTCTTGAGCTCTGAACATTGAAGTTGACGAATTGTGTTTTCCAAACATGTATAATGACGGCAGAAACCAAAATAGGTTATTTCAGTTATCGAAGTAATCCACGTTGTTTAGAAATATACAAGGTAGTTAATACTTGCTTCTGGGTTCAATTTCCTTGTTAATTAATGTCTGAATTTTACTTTACATGTACATCTCTTTACTGTGCTTGTTTGTAGGTGTTTTAACCTGCTATCATATTTGTTAAGGGAAAGCCATTAGTACCATTTTGAAGTCTTTGAAGTAAAATTGGATAATTTGTATTTCAAATTAGAGTTTTATGAATAAAACATACTTACCTGTCATTACACTATGGATTTCTCAAATCCGATCCGCATATTACTTTAGCGCTCCGCAAAGTAAACTTTCATAACGGAAGTGAGCAGATTACCCATAACCCTGCGCCCACTTCCGCTATGTATGAACCACATGGTTCAGTTACCCTTTTCTTGCGAAAGTGTTCGCCGTGGGACAACTGTATAGAAAAAACCTGTGGGGAAGGAGGGGGGTTCCTGTAATGACAGGTAAGTATGTTTTATTCATAAAACTCTAATTTGAAATACAAATTATCCAATTTTATTTCATAAAAAGACTTACCTGTCATTACACCATGGATTTCAACAGATTCCACAGCAGTACCATTGGTGGTGGGATATTTTTCTAGTACAACCAGTTCTCCCATGAATTCTTCCACATAGAAATTAATGGCACTCACATTCAAATTTTTAGAAGATTCCCTATCTCCTATGTACAAAGTACTATCCTGGTACTTTATACAAACTATGTATAATAAGCCCTCACTTTGAGCTATCCAAATAAGATAAAACGTTACAATAAATTCTGTCCAATTATCTACATATCATCTTATAGTGTTGCCTACACTTTCAGTACATCTTATAGTAAGTGTTGCCTACACTTTCAGGAAATCTGTATTAACAGACTTTAAATAATATCGAGTGAAAGTGGTCTCCCTAGACCAATCAGCTGTTTCCATGACATGTTGTAGAGAGGTGCCCCTAAAAAGAGCCCAAGATGGACCAATGCTCCGAGTTGAATGTCCTTTCACTTTACCTGGATCTTTATTTTCCCGCTTATAACAGAATTGCATCAGTTCAACCAACCACCTAGATATTGTCTGTGACGTTACCGGTTTATGTGAGTTTTTTCTTGCCAGAAATAATTTGACAGTGTCTTCACCTTTATCATTTCGTCTAAAAACCTTTGTCTTTTTCAAGTAATATGTTAAAGCACGTTTCGGGTCCAGAAGCTTGTTCTCTGGCAGCGCTGGAACAAAAATGTTTTTACTGAAATGATTCGGGCGATCTTGCTTCGAAAGACCAATTCTTCTAAAAATTACCCCTTGTTTCGTGACATTAGCAGATCCCTCTCCAAGTTGTAAGGACTGCAAATCGCTGCATCTTCGAAAAGTTGTAATCGCCACTAAGAAACAGGTCTTCCATGTCAGTAGCTTTAGGGACGTCTCACTCAACGGTTCAAATGGAGCCTTTTTCAAACATCCTAAAACGAGAAGCAAATCCCATTCGGGTGCTAAACTTTTTAAAGGAGGTCTTTCATTGAACACGGCCCTAAGAAGACGAATAACACAAGGATGTTGACCAATGGGTATTTTTTCAACAGGATCCAACACTGATGACAGCATTGATCTGTAACCATTGATAGTCCTGTATTTTAGCCCTGCATGAAATAACGAGGTCAAAAAATCAGCACAATTTTCTAAAGTGGCAAGATAGGGATCGATATCCTTTCATGACACCAGCTAGCGAATCGTCTGAATTTGCTTCTGTAATCTCTTTGCGTGCCGCTCCTCCAGGACTTAGCCAGTAATTTTCTAGTTCTTTTAGAAAAACCTTTTGACGAGTAACATTGGTCGATAACAGCCATGCAGTCAGATGTAGCGTTTCCGAATGTGGATGAGATATTTTCCCCTTGCACTGAGTCAACAGATCCAGACTGCATGGAAGTTTCCGTGGACATGCTACCAACGGATCCAACAACTGAGTGTACCAGTGTTGTCTTGGCCACTGTGGAGCAACAAGAATCATTGTGCATTGAGACAGTTTTACATGAGTTAGTACTCTCGGAATTAGCTGTAATGGTGGGTATGCATACACAAACATGTTCTGCCAAACAATGGACAGGGCATCCATCGTATAAGCTTGAGGATGAGGAGTCCATGAAAAAAAAAGTGGAGTTTTCTTGTTCTGAAATGTGGCAAAAAGATCCAATATTGGTTGGCCCCAAAGATTGAATATTTTCCACGCCACTGCATTGTTCAAGCACCACTCTTTCTGTCTCATTTTCTGTCGACTTAGAGTATCTGCTAGCACATTGTTGATTCCCCTGATATGGACTGCCTTTAACTGAATTTGGTTTTCTATAGCCAATTTCCAAAGATTGTGTTGTCTGACCGTATGAGAACATTGCAACCTTTCAAGTGAGACCGGAATTGCTGTATACTGTTGATCACTGCTAGTAATTCCAGACAATTGATGTGCATTAATTTTTGTATTTTGCTCCACTGACCTTGACAAGTGTGACCACCCCAGCCCCATTTGCCACTTGCATCTGTGGTGACTACTATCAGATATTGCTCTTTCAGAAGGGATCTGCCCTTTGCTATGTTCCGATCCTGTAACCACCATTTCAGAGATGGAATTAACTGAGGAGTAACTGAAACAACCTTGGTAAGTTCCATTCTGGAAGGGCTCCAATTTTGAAGAAAATGGAGCTGAATAGGTCTCATGAACAACCTTGCATTCGGGATTAATTCGAGACAAGAAGCTATCATGCCTAGAAGAATCATGTAATGTCTTGCCGTACTTTGACCCTTCAGAATAGTAACAACCGCCTGTTTTAAGTTTGACAATCTTTCTACTGTTGGGTAAACTAGACCGTTTTTAGGTCGAATCTTCCCCCTATGTAGGTTATCATTTGAACAGGGACAAGTTGCGATTTTGTTTTGTTTACAATTAATCCTAGCCGGAAAAACAGACTGAGAATGATTTTTCTGTTTTCTAGCATTAACATTCTTGATTCGTTTACAGAGATCCAGTCGTCTAGGTAACTTGCAAGTCGAATGTTCTGTCTCCGTAAACAACCCAAAACCACAGACATTATCTTTACAAATACTCTGGGTGCGCTTGTTGGACCGAAACAGAGAACTCGGAACTGGTAGACTATTCCCTGAAACATGAATCGCAGAAACTGACGATGACCTTTGAACATTTTGATATGGAAGTAGGCATCTTTTAAATCTACCGATATTGCCCAGTCTCCTTTTTCCACTAGATTCAGAACTTTCGACAAAGTGTCCATTTTGAATTTCTTTTTGCAGAGATACTCGTTTAGAGGTTTTAAATTTATGACTGGTCTCATTTCCCCATTCTTTTTGGGTACAAGGAACAATGTGCTGTAAAAACCTGAATAAATGTTCTTTGGGGGTATTATTTCAATGGCTCTTTTTTGTAAAAGACTGTTTATTTCTTCTTGAATAGAATGTTGATTTGCCATAGAAACATTTGTCTGTTTTAACCCTTGGAATTTTGGTTTCTTGATAAATTCTAATTTGTACCCCTGTTTTATTATTTCCAAAACCCATTTGTCGGTGGTTATTTTCTCCCACTCTACAGGAAAATGGGACAGTCTCCCCGCAACGGGTATCTCTACATGTTTTGCAATAATACTTACATAGTCATTTATCAACTGGCTTTCCCAGTCCTGGACTGAATGCCCCTCTGCCTGGTCCCTGGTTAAATGGTCGTCTAGCGGCGTAACCACCTCTGGATTTGTTATTGTATCCATTTTCCCCCCGATTTGATAACTTGGGGATCCGAAAATTATTCCAATCTGACGGGGATTTTCCACCCTCTACCGTTGGTTTCTTATTTCCACCACTAGCTTCTTGAGTATGTGAAGGGAATTTTCTTTTCATGTCTTTCCTTTTGAAATCTGGTAACAAATCTTCCATTTGCTTCTTTTTTTCCTTTCTTGACTTTAACAGAGTCTCTATTCCAAAAACGCCATCCCCAGACAAGGGTAAATTGGAGAACTCAATATTATCATGTTGTTCATATAGTAATGAATCCGACATAGCTACTGTCCGTCGTATTATATGATGAAAAGCCCCTGCTCTCCCTATTTGATCAAGACATTTCGTTGACATTGCAAATATATCTTTAATTTGTTGAGAAGCTTTTGCTTTATCGAAATCCTCAGATTCCAGAAACTGCAGGAAATTACCGAGGGACTGCTGTATGTACATTTGTACAACCAGTCCTAGTCTGGCCGCTTGTTGACCTTTGTATCCAATTTTTTCAATCATTTTGGCCGGCTGTCCAAATAACTGTTTTCCTTTACTTTTTATAAAGGAAGCTTTGACACCATATCGCTTAGTGAGACAACATTCCACAAGAGGGTCTAACGAAGGGACTGCTAGCAATCTTTCAGATTCTGAATCCACTGGAAAAAGTTCGAAATTTTCTTCAGCAAAAGCTGACAAGAAATTGGGCTGACTACATCTGTAGCTTGAATTCAGAACTTCTATTTGAGATTTGTCCAAAGAAAGGCCTTCTTTTTTCTCCGTCTTTTTAACGAGAGCATCTTCTCCGAACATGTCGAATAAGCATTTGTATTTTTCTGCTGATAATTCAGCCTTTTCAGGTGCCACATTTTCCTTTTGTGGTGAAATTTGACCATACGCAAACAATGACACTCTGTCTGCATCATTGTCCGACTCAGAGTCGGAATCAACCATTCGTCTTTGTGACGTAGAGTTTTTTTGCATAATAGTTTGTAACATGTTTTCCATTGTTGAAAACTGTTTCGCTAAATCTTCATAATTTGAAGACCTTCTCTTATTTTTGAAAGAGCTGGTAGCTGAAGTGCCCGATGTGCTCGGGTAAAGTTTACTTTGCGGAGCGCTAAAGTAATATGCGGATCGGATTTGAGAAATCCATAGTGTAATGACAGGTAAGTCTTTTTATGAAATAAAATGTAAATACAGTTTCTATAGTTACATACATGTATGATGACATTAGTTTAGATTAATACAAGCCTGTGCATATGTATGATCAGATACAACACAACATTAAAATATCAGACAGTGATTAGATTAAATTTACAGTCTCTACATCTGAGAAATTTGAATAAATATGGATAATTTCACTCAAAACCTTAACAGTAGTTCAGCTATATCATCAGCTGATGTATATACACTTTGAATTTAATTCATTCACATTATGCAAGCTGCATCCTAATAACATCAGTCCCAAGTAACAAGGGTCTATATGAATGGCATGAAACTGATTCCTTTGTAATGACTGTAACATATATCATGTCCTAACCCTAATGCATTGTCAGGAGTGGAAACATTAATGATCTGTTTCAAAACATCATATCACTCAGGTAAACCGTTATTATATATGTTTTAACCCTTTTCCAAATATATACGTTTTCTGACAACTCTGCAGATGATTACTTTTGTGAACACTATGAAAAAAGCAGAAATTATTCTTACCAAGCAATTTTTAATTTTGCCAAAGTGCCAAATTTTTCTAGGAATAAAACCTTTTACTGCATATGTGTTGTAGCGAAAAATGCGGCATCCTAAGTGTAAACAAGATTGTCCTTCAATTTAGCCTAGTGACCTAGATTTTGACCCAACCTGACCCATATTCGAACTTGGCTTAGATATCATTTAGATGAACATTCTCATCGAATGTCAAGCTGAAAAAATGCGGCATCCTAAGTGTAAACAAGATTTTCCTTCAATTTGGCCTAGTGACCTTGTTTCTGACCCAATATGACCCTTATTCGACCTTGACTTAGATATCTGTAAGACACACATTCTGACAAAATTTCAAACTTCTGAAGCAAAACAATGCGGCCTCTAGAGTGTTTACAAGATTTTCCTTCAATTTAACCTAGTGACCTACTTGTTGACCCAACATGACCCATGTTCGAACTTGTCTCAGTTAATCTACCTTCAATTTGGCCTAGTGACCTAGTCCAATATGACCCAGTTCCGAACTTGACCAAGATATTATCAAGACAAACATTCTGACAAAATGTCAAGCTGCTATAGCCAAAACAGCGGCTTCTCAAGACAAACATTCTGATAGAGTTTCAACATGCACAAGTTGAAAATGTGGCCTCCAGAGTGTTAATAAGATTTCCCTTCAATTTGACCTAGTGACCTAGTTTTTTACCTCATATGGCCCAGTTTCGAACTTGTCCACGATTTGATGGAGATGAATGTTTTAATAAACGTTCATGAAGATTGGATGCAAAATGTAGCCTGTAGAGTGTTAACAAGCTCAAATGTTGAAAAAGGACGCCGAATGTCGCACGACGGTCCGACGCCAGACATAGGTGAGCTAAACATAGGTCAAGACTGGAAGCCATATTTTTAACTTGATTATTTTGAAATTTTGTCTTAAATATTGTCTTGAGGATAGATAAGCCAAATAAAAAAATGGATTATGTTGGGTCAAAAAAAAAAAAATTAAATTTCATTATGTTTCGGTCAACATTTTGGAACATTTTTGGCCGGTTTTCAAAATGATTTGGCTCTTTCAGAATTGGCCTACACGTGGCAAGGCTGGGCATCATAATTTAAGATATTGATTGAAAACAAACTAAAATAAAAAATAAAAAAGTTATTCTTATGTATTCACAAAATGAAAATGAAGTAAACAGAAGCAAGGCATGTGATTATATAATATAAGATTAGTAATGTTTTCCTTATTTTATGGACAGGAATTCGCCGTTGCCCTGTGGTTTTGCGTCCATAGTGTGAAACCAGGCGTCCCTGGGTTCGATCCGCCGTTGGTTTTTGGTCATGGCAAGCTACATTTACTAGCCAAATAATGTTTAAGTAAGGGATTTTACACAATTTTCAATAATATTTCAGTTATGTCACGGAAACTGCATATCACAGGGCCACGGCGAATTCCTGTTGGAGTTAAAAGTGAGTTTGAATTGATTTAAAATTACATCAGGATTAAAGTTGCTGTAGAGGTAGGTTAATAAATATACTTTGACCCCATACAAGGTATTACTTGTTTAAGTCTTGGTCTTATGAGACTATAAATTGTAATTTTGCAGATAGTTTGCAGATGGGATAATATAACAAAGGTAAAAAAGACACAACAATTGTTGGAGAGTTCATCCATAATAGGTGTATTAGGTTATAATGGGACAGAGCTTTCAATCACAGAGTGAATCCCGCTAAATAAATTTGTATTCGATGATTTATTAGACCAAAAATAGAGTTGGTAGTAAACCTCTATGAGGGAAATAGATATGATGATGTCATCACTTTGGAATGTGATTTTCCCACGGCTTAACATTGTAAACAATGGTGATTTGACCGTTGTAGAGATGCTTACAAAACAGACGTGTCCGAGTGGACCCATCCCAACAATCATTTAAAAAGTGCAATATGTAATTATATTAAAATTATTTGTGTCAAAATAATTAATTCCATTTCATCTTAAAATAACTAAAACAGTAGTTTAACATTGAGAGTTTGGAGTATCTGACAATTAAGAGGAGACATCCACCCGCATGTACACCCCGACCACATGACCACATCCGGGATCTGAAGGATGATTACCAATCACGATCAGTGAAGAAAAGACTTGCCAACACCATGAACTTACACGACCCGGGATATGATCAGAGTTGTGCTGGTTTTAAAACTTCAATGTACAACGTTGGAACTTTATAAGAGAGATTCACTCCATGATCTAGATACTGCATATTAAATTGTATCTGTCATCCGATCTGACAGTTTAGCAGGTAAGTCTCTAGAGCGATAAAGGTGGATGTTCGGAGCGCTTTAGAGGGGAACAAGAAGTTGTTATATTCAGAGCAACTCCTATCCGTTTTAGTGAGACAGAGAGCTTATTTTGTGACTTACTTAAAATATCCTTCAGGATTGAGCATGGATTATACAAAACGCCCTGGTCATAAAGATTTAAGTGCTCTTTGACACAATGAAACTGAAGATTTGAGTTGTAAGAATAATTGAAGGTAAGGTTTTTGATATGTTTCTTCTGTTGAATAGTATTATGTAATATCTTGTTCGGTTCTGTTTTGTGTTCGTTTTGAGGCTGTGCCTTTTCCATATTAGTGAATACACAAAAGATTGTATATCTTTGCAGAAAATAAGATTTTTTAAAAAATGTTTTAATGTTTTAATGTTTTTAAACTTTTAACATAACTCATTTTCGTCAATTTACCTCATTTGAACCAAACAGCACATGGCTCGTCACATATATGGAAAACAAGCCCTGCCCTCTGGTGGCAATGTTTTTTCAACATATCAGAATAATTTGACTTTTGGACAAGATGATGTTTAAACTGTTCGCATTTCCCCCTTTTTCTGATGCCGCAGCAACCAAAGTTCTCATTGGAATCAATTTAGTTTTACTCATTTGAAAGAAGACGGCCTAAGAAACATTCCTGTGTAGTTTTTCTTAAACTGGTTCATTGGTTTAGGAGGAGAAGTTGTTTGTAGGTACATGTCAACGGACAGACGACGACAGACTCCGGACAGTGAGTGACACAGAAGCTCAACCCGCACTTCGTGCTCAGGTGAGCTAAAAATATAAATGATAATAATACAATGGTATGAATGATAGCATATCGGTATATTGAATTGTTAAAGTAAAGAGGTACACTACCTTTTTTATTTCGAAGCTGACAATGTGCCTGTGTAAACTGATTGGTCTTCCATGTTATGCCTGTTATCCTACAAGTTCAAATTAAATAATCACAATTGAAAAACTTATTAAACTTTGGAATGATATTTTCTTCTTTGTAATTCTAAAGTGCCTTTAGAGATATGCATAACAGACAACACATGTTTTAACAAATACCAGGTGTCACGTCTGCGTATATTTTATTCAATGAAAGCATGAAAGCATGACGGATAAACAAACATACTGAAGATATACGACGGAGAAATAAGTATCAACTTGCCGAGGCCAGCGACATGACATTTATATATATTTCATACAAATTGTATATGGGATTTATATAGTGTATTCCCTTTTTCTACTGATGGGCAATTTATTATCTCAACGACAAGAATAATGCAGAACTGAATACAATGACGATTCGATTTTACTAATCAACCAAGAAAATTAAAAGATGATTGGTTTACTAAAGATTTAATCGGGAAAAAAATAATGACTGAAGGAAACAATTGTATTTTTAAGCATTTTATTCAATGAATTGTTACGGTAGCAAACAGAAGCAAAACCTCGAACCAAATAAACTGTTTCACGTTTGGTACTTACTGCTTATTAGCAGCTACACATAATATAAATATAATCCGTTGTTAAATTCAAGTTTGCTACAATATTTTAATTATATAATGCCCCCTCCCCCAGTTAACCTACCGTTTGTTTCCCGGCTTCTCGTACCTTTTCTCAACAAAATAATTCTTCCCATGAGACTGGCTATGTTGAAACATAGCCTATTTAGTCAATTGGTGGAAGAAGAATGAAGCCGTCACAATAACTTGTGTCTACCATGGATCGAACTCGCGAATACTGGATTCAAATTTCTAGTCGTTACCAACTGAGCAAATTATATACAAAATGTCCACCTAATGCCAAAAATAGAGTACGGTCCACGTAATGCCTAAATCAGAAATATATATACACATATATATATAAAAATATATTTATATATATAAACACCCAAAAGGAGACTTTCAATGAGATCAGATAAAAGTATATGATGAATTCATAACATTAACACTACATTTCATATATATGTAATAATAATCAAAACAACGTTCAATTGCACTTCCGAACGCTTTTCTTTTGCAAATGTCTTTGGATGTATTTACGTATGTGTGATTATTTCATAAGTATATGTAATATATACACACAATAATACTTTAAAGAGGACAACTCACTTGCATTCTTTAGTTGAGCTAGAATTTAACCCAAACTTTTCTTTTAAACACTCTTCTAATTTAAGATATTGTACATCTCTGTCAAGCTTTGATTCGACTGCCATATGTATTTCCTCACTGTCTATTGCCAATGAAGAATTGTTAACGAACAAATCGCTTAGAGCTTTTGTAACTGTTTTTTTCTCGAGGTCTTTTAAGCGTTTCTCTAAAATATCAACATATAAAGTAAGGACATATTAAAACGCAAACATATTAATAAATATTAAACCGACTCTAACAAGTTTTCTTATATAATATACCATTAATACAAATATGTCTTATTTCACCTGTTGTAGTATCGGCTTGAACGTAGTAATTGCAGTGAACGTGATTCATAGTACTCCAATTATACAAAATAATTATGTATTCATGATCTCTTTGAGACTAACACATACTAGACTACGCGCCGCATCATGACCGTTGGAAACACGACAAGCACGTTCTAACCTATCATGGCGTGTAATATTCAGTGAAGAGAATATATTGCAATGCAAACATTGATCGGGATTGAATGCTGGATTGAAGAATACTGTTGAAAGACAGCCATAAAACACATGAGAAGGGAACTTGTAAGCGGATTATAACTGAAACTATCGAACGATCTGACTTTTATATGATCAAATATAGAAGGTATATGTTACATTTAACTAGTCATTAAGATAATGAGCTAACTGTTGAAATACCTATCTCTGTGCCAAATGTAGTGTTGTTTTCAATTAGGTCAGCTAGTGTGGAATGATGTTCCCGTACACAGGCGAGAAATGACAGAAACCTTTCTTCGTTTGTTTCGATAATGATTTCAATCAGTTTATAGGACTGATTTTCTTTGTTATACTCCTCTGAAATCATGTGCTTGTCATCCCCGGAAAGGATTTTCCTTTGGCAAAGATCATTTACCAATTCGCCGATATTTGTCTCCATCGCAAATTGCTGTGACCATCTCAACAGATTGAGTTTTAGTGGCTTGATAGATGTGTCGTCTGTAAAAACAACAACAACAACAACGACAATGATATAAATAATAATAAATAAAAAAAATTATAGTAATAATTATAATAATCATATTTAGATCATATGTATACGCGTTAAGCAAATGAGTTCGTAAGCAGGTAAAATCATAAGGAATTAAAATAAATTATCCTATCAAACATTCAGTTGTAAATAATTTATCTATTATTTTTCCGATCGATGAAAGTTAATGCGATTTTAGTAAGTGACGTTATGTATTTAATGGAAATACTTAGTTATTTATGTTAAACAAACGAATTGACGTATTTTCATATAATACATAAGCGTTTTATTCTCTTTCGATAATGAAGTCACCTATTTGAAAATAAGAAAAGCCCACAGCGATTAATAGAAACGACCTGTTATAACAGAGTACTTCCGTACTTATGACTAAAGAGTACTAATTAAATTGAAAGCCATTGTGATTAACTGAAATCTGTAGATTTGCCCACGTTATAACAACGTTAATAATCAGGCTTTTCTTCTCCTTTGTTTTTTATGTTTTATAGATTGTAAGTAGTCGAAAAGAAAGTTTTGCATTGATAACTTGCAGTCTGAAATGTAGACTTATCAGGATATATTTCATCGTCATTTCTCTTGACATTTAACTTCGTAGGGTAATTTTATGTAAACCACAAACCTGGACAAGATTCCTTTAGATCAACAGCAATACATTCGTGTTTCATTGTTAAGACTTCATATATTCTGCCGACTTTAATGAATGCTTTCTCTTCTAACATTCTAATGTTTTCACGAAGTTCGTTGTAAAAGGACGATCCACAGATCTTTGCTAATCTCAAAATATGTTCCTTAGAATTTTCAAAAGTTGATTTCAATGTTTCGCTTTCCACTGTTGAATGACATAATGTATTTCTTTCATTACGCAGTCCTCGTAAAAGGTTAATTTCACTCTGTGTAATCTCCAAATCCCCAAAGAATAGCAATATACTAGTAAGAAGACACACGTCAAAGTTAAATATATTTGGATCATCCTTTTCGGGATACATTTGCCTATATTGAGATGAATATACATAACCCTTATCATATTCTTTTTCTACGTTAGATTCGACGCTATCTAAATGTTCTTTTAGTGTCATGTTTTTGCGACCCAAATGTTTTTTCATTAATTCCCTTAGTGTCTCTGTTCCATAATTAATGTGTAGCTCAAATGTCTGGTGCCTTAAGTTCACCATATCGTTCGCGTCCGGTTTCGTCATTTTAAAGTTTGTTCTTGTTCTTGCTTTTCGTCTTATTGCTGCAAAACATATAAGGTTGACGTGATTGACTGTGGAAATGCAATATAGAAATCCATGCAGTTAAATGTATTGTAATGCACTCTGTAACCAAGAGACCAACGTCTGTCTTTAAAAATATAACACAAAGAGCATTCTATGCCCTAATACCAGAACATCTCATTGATTCCTTCGACTGACACATGCAATTATAAATTGATAATGATGTAGAACAGATGTGTCCTCTGCTGCAATTGCTACAGAGAGATATATGATTCTTCGAAAAATCGTTCTTTCACCTAGAAATAGGACATTATTTAATTAAGAATACATATCATTTGTTGGAATGTTACGGAATAGCTTAAATGAAAAAAAGATAGAAACAGCGCCGTACAGAAACAAAAACAGTATCTGGAATAAGAGAAAGATTTATAGAAAGGGACTCTGCTCTGTTCGTCTAAAATACAGTACGTCAATGTATCGCCTAAGCTCTATAAACAATCCGTTATGTCGTCTGCTGTCATGGCTTTAAGAAGGTTTACGAACATTCTCTGCGTCGGTGTGATGACGTTATGTATAACGAACATCATGGGGAAACTATACCTTTAGAGTCACAACTCACTATTTACAGTAAGCAGAAACACATTAAATATCGGTAGTCAAACCGCGCCTTCATACCATAACGTCCCAATATATGGATACTTCGGAAACAGCCTGGCGTTCGTATCGTCGATGTGTGGACTGCGGGTATGTAAAGCATTCGGAAAGGTCTATAATTCAAATCTGTCTGATCAAAAACAATTATAATTATGTCCACTATGCCTGCATAGACAGTGAATTGAAAACTCAAACCGAAATAGTAAACTGTTGCACATACTGTAAGTGCTCGTTTAAGCGAGGCATATGTGATGTTTTGTGTGTATATATAGTTACATGCTGAACATTTTAACATGCATGATTAGATATTGTCGTAGTTTTAAACACAAATAAATCATAAATGCCTACCTTCCTTTCAAATCGACCGGTCACTGGAAGCGGCCATGTCGGAAAAATCCATGCATACGTTTACCGCCATAGCTTCAAGACAGTGATTTGTTTACGTTCGAAAACTGTCTTCACCGATCTAAGAAATGAAAATAAACATGACACAAGTCAAATTAACTGAACATTCGTGTATTTATGTGCATGTACGAGAGGTAATAGGACGCCTGTTCTCATTTTGAAACAAACCAACCTACTTCAAAGGTTTATCTGCCCACATGTAAATAGAATGATAATAAATATCAAATACTATTGAAATGTCTTCCCTAGAAATGTTATTCCCGGAATTGTAAATGACCCACGCCCCGCCTATTGGGACAAACACCCACCAGATTAAACAGAGTATCCTAATAGAGAGGCTTGACTAATTACTAGTTATAAACTATATTTCAATAGAACGGCTAACCTGTTACACGGTATCAACAAGTGTTAATCAAATCACTGAAAGTGCTCAAAGCAAGGGGTTAACTGTAGATTACATTTGGACATGTATATACCGATCGCAAAAGTCTAACAATAACACTTTACAATAGCACTTTGTCAAGTCCATATATTGAATGATATAGTAATTGAACGCAAAATACTGTACACACAGTATTTTACACATATTTGACAAAAACACTTCCCTTAACTATGCGCATCTGCTATCTTGGTAGTTCCTGTTAAGCTTACAATGGTTTTAGCCGTTATTTTCTTTATGCAATTGACACATATACATGTCATATCAAAATCACATTAATGAGTCTGCCTAACATAAATCAATATATTCAGAGTCCAATTTCTACCGCGTGACAGGCGAATTTGCTAACCTCTGCACAAGCCTTACTATTTGTCCGTGTATTTCGTATACTTCGGTTTATTTCGTTAATTTCGGTTGTAAAGCCGATACATTAACGTTACCGCTGAAAAGCGTCTGGTACATTTTTTTTAAATCATTGATACTCGATTATCTCAATTTGGTTTTGAGAAGGAATCGAAAAGCTGCTTTTACTACATTCGATTTACAATATTCAGGAATCACCCATGAACTTTACACATGATATACAATCTACAAATATCAAGACATCTCTATATTTTAAGTAATTCATTGCCGATATTGTAATATTGTAACAATAGGGATTGATTCCAGCCAAGATGTTGATGAGTGTCCTTGGAATTCGTCTACTATAGCAATTGACTCTGAGGTAACACACTATTGTAGTCATCTCGCTGACGGGGGTCGCCATTTTGGTTATGTATCCATTCCCGGAGTACTGGCCATGCGCATTGAGCTTCATTTTCGGACTTGAAATAATCATTTTGTATTGTAACTTTTTCATCAAGAAATGGAATAAATGAAGATCATGAAAAAGTAATATTTCTTTCAAATATATAGCATGAAAGATGAAAAAAAATGTAAGTAAACTGGTACCATGTAAATACTCTCTAAATCTAGATTATAGGGGGTTACATTTAATTAAGATACGGTATGTTGTGCACCAGGCTTCAACAATTGGGTCGTACTACACGATACTTGATTGAAGCTCTGCTAGGAATTCAGCGTAAGCCATTTTGTTGGTTACAGATTTCACTTACTCAAAATAAGCATATCTAATTTTTAGCAAGACTTTTTGAAGAAAAGGCAAGCTGTCCTACTCTCCTTTGCGTCGGCGTTTTCGTCGCAGTCACACCTTGGTTAAGTTGTTCGTACCACCCACGTTGTTTCAAAACCATTAGCGATATTGCTTTGAAACTAACAATACTTATTCACCGTCATAACCTCCATCAACAAACAAGAGTACATAACTCTGTCCAGGTTAATGTCAGAATTGTGACCCTTTTTCCTCTTAGAATTTTGGTTAACCTTTTCTTACCACCCCATTTTTTTCAAAACCATTAGAGATATAGCTTATAACGAGCGCAGCTCGTTCTTAGGTATTACCTTTATTATAGGAAATTTCCTATACTCAGTATGGAAAAGATTTGGGTGCAAAATTTTACTATGGCCCTGCTCGTGAAATTCCAAGTAAAATTACATAGAACAAAGCAGGGAACCATGACCGACAATTATCCACATCCGGTGACGTCATATTCAGCCGGTACCCGAGATAACTAGAACAACTGTGCTGTTTACATTAAAGGCTGACAACCATAACGTAATCGGCTGAGAGTTTCTTTGCGTCAGTGTATGAATTTTTATCGCTCTCGTTTCCCATTGAATTACATAAAATCAAGCTGTAGTGTGAATCTGAGAATCAGCGATGGGTTGTATTCGTCGATGTCAAAGATCAAGGCTGAACATAGCGGTTACACGAAACACCCTGTGACCCAAATCAGAGACATGTATATTTATGTCTCTACCCAAGTACACCAACACAGAGTTGAATCACAGGGACGTGCTCCTGTATGTCTAAATTTATGCATAGGGTAATATTCTGTTCATGATCACACAGGAGCACCTGGTTAAAATTTCGGAATCGCTACCGCCATTATACCCCATTCAGAATTAATGCGACCACTAAAACCGCACATTTATAAATAAGAAGAAAAAGTAAATCTATTTTTAGAAGTGTTCTTGGAAGTCCTCAAGTGCAGATTGTTGACACATTTTATAACGCAATATCTTACGTTTCTGCTGCATGACATCCACTCCATTTTTTTAGTGGTGAAACACATTGCAATGTGGACGGAATATTTCTGAATAATGGCTATTTAGTTAAAACTAACATCTTTTCAGACTAAGTGAACTCAAGATGAAACGTCCCCAGTGAATTCAAGAGCTGAAACGGATTTATATGGGCATGACTTTTCCTGTGTGCTCTTTAAGTTAACAAAATTAAAAATTATTTTTACATGTAAAAAAGGATGTGCCAATTATCGAAATTGAATCTGCAGGTCAGGATCACTGCGATGCTCTAAAGGAACCCATCCTGCGGCAACATATGATTCATGTAAGTAACATTGCACATTGTCACTAATTTGACCTTTTATCATATATAAATGGCCGAGCTCCGGTAGCGAAGCGGGCTGTCAATCCAGGGGTTGTGAGCTTGAATCCCAGCTCGACCAACATTAATTCCGACGTTTGACAAAAGTCATTGTGACTTGCGTCATTCGTTAAGTGGAAAAGGAGCCTGTTGTGCGGTGTACTGGAGTGGGAAAACCAGAAAATGCATGAGTAGGTGAACTGGTCGCCGTGATATGACTGAAAAGTTGTTGAAAACGGCCTTAATGGCTCCTTTTTTCCGAACATAAGTGGGGAGTTGGCCCCTTTGAAAAAAAATAATCATAGAAGCAACTCTGCCCAAATATTGGCCTAACAAATGTCAAATGCTGTGCATAGAAATACAAATATTCACTGGAATCTTCATAATCTACAAAATTCTGAAAAAATCCCCCAAATATTTACTGAATTCGAAGCGGTGAAGACTGGGATTTTCTGCACAAATGGCGTAATAACTGGTTGTATCTCAAGGACATGGAGTGTGATTAAAATAAGATTTAAGCTAAAATAGATAAGTTAAAAGTAATTGGTTTAAATGAATAATCCAGATAAGATAAGACTGCGCAGAGGTACAACCTGATCTAAATCAAAACTTGAAAACTATTCTCAGAGCCCAAAGCTTGGCTTTCTGACATAACTAATATACATGTTTATTCTCATAGATCTGTTTTTTAATTAATTTATCATCTTATTTTATTAAAAGTCACTCTTATTTGCAGTTATTGTCATGTATTAAAACAGCAGTCAATGATTATTGATATTAGCATCAAGTTTGATTTTAGAACACAGAATGGATTAAGAACATCCCATATAATCATGGAATAACGGCTCTTATGGCGATTACTGGAGAATAAATTCATATCCATATAGGCAGTTAGTGATATACCCTTTGGTCATTGGTACCTGTCAATACAATGAAAAATGCATGCATCTTTGACTGTGGGGTAATATTCTTTCCTACATACACATCAAAACAGTAAATGGATTGAGAGCAACCTGTACAATCATGGAATCACAGCTGTTATGTCGAAAATGGGAGAGGAAGTTCATATATAATAGGCAGTTAGTGATATACCCTTTGGTCATTCGTGCCTGTCAAAACAATGAAAATTGCATGCATCTTTAACTGTGGGATAATATAACTTCCTGCATCAACATTAAACAAGGGAATAGATTGAGAGCAACGCATACAATTATGGAATTACATCTGTTTTGAGGATGACTGGAGAAGAAATTCAGCTGATTACATATAATACTAATGGATTAATACAAGGTAATGTTTATAAACAGATAAGTATATATCAAATTCAAATATAGTCCTGTTCTTTGATTGCACAGTTTGTGTTTTTCATGATCACAGTTTGTCTGATGTCCTTCGTTCACACGGCATCATCAATTGCCTTGTGAACACTCTACAGGCAACATTTTACAACATCCAATATGAATGCAAGTTTAGCAGTAGTTCATCTCCAACAAATCTTGGCCCTGTGAGGTGAAAATTTAGGTCACAATGTCAATTTGATGGAAAATATATATTGTAAACACTCTGGAGGCCTTATTTAACTTGGTCATATGAGGTCAAAAACTGGGTCATAAGTTCAAATTGAAAATCTTGTTAACACTGGAGGCTGCATATTTATCTTAAGCATGTTGAAATTTTGTAAGAATTATGGTCTTGATGTCATTTTGGAGAAAGGCTAAGTTCAATTGTTGGGTCATATCCGGTCATAAACTAGGTCACTTTACCAATCTGAAGGAAAATCTTGTTTACAGTCTAGAAACCACACTTTTACTTCAGCAGCTTGAAACTTTGTCAGAATGTTTGTCTTGACAATACATAGGCCTAGTAAAAAAAAGGGTCAAGGTGGGTCAAAAATTAGGTCACAAGAGCAAATTGAAGGCACATTTTGTAAACAATCAGACATTTTGAATGCTGCATTTTGAATTTTAGCATGTTGACATTTTGTCATAATTGGTGTTATGCTCAAATCTAGGCTAAATTCAATTAAAGATCATGTTGGATAAAAAAACAACAAGGTCACTAGGAAACATTTGAGAACAATCTTTTAAAGACTCTTGACCTCAATGTTTGCTTCAGTATTTTGAAACTTTGCCAGAATGTTTGTCCTGAGGATAGCTAGGCCAAGTTCAAATATGTGTCATTTCGGATCAAACATAAGGTCATTAGACCATATTTAAGGAAAATGTTGATAACACTCTGAAAGCTTTTCATTTAATGTTAGCATGTTGAAACTTTGACAGATGGTTGTTTTGAACATTGCTATAAACCTGTCTGAAACTATGTCACAAGGCCAAATTGAAGGATATCTTGTTAAGACTATTAATACGTTTGACTTTACTGTATTATATATGTGATTGCTTATGTGATGAAGTGAATGTTTAAATGTTTGATGATTTGACTTTGCACCAAAAGATAAAGTAGGGATAGTGTACAATAACGGTCCTCAGTTCCGACAGCTTGTAACATATTCCTTAATCATGGTAGTCATATACCTACAGCTTAGACCCATTATAGGCGCTGTACTCGTGACGAGGCTTTGCCTTTTGCATATTACACTTACAATACTTATTTGCCATCAATACCTTCATCGACAGAAAAGATAACATAAATCTGTGAATGCTTTTATCAGAATTGTGGCCCTTTTTCGACTTAAAAAAAATACGTTGAATCTGGGTAAAGTCCAATTATTGACTTAATCCTATAGGATATTACGGTGAAACTTGGAATACTTGTTTACCATTGTAATGGTCACTGAGACTCTGATACGATATACCGTAGCTGATAAGCCCCGCCTACTTGCAGACTACCCAGTCAGCGTATAGCGTTGCAGTCCGTCCATACATTATTGACTGTACATGTATTTCTATGATCGCACTAGTTGTTGTTAAACTGTCGTACTGAATAAAACTATATTATACAAATCCCGTTTCGGGTCGATCTTAACCCTTCATATACACAAGGGTCTGTTTATAACATAGAACATTACAATGGCGACGAGGATGAGATCAATTGTGTGAGGGATTATTAAACCAAGGATTTATTGCTAAATAGTGACAATGGCAGGATTACCATCATTTCCCAAATTTGAATTGCACGGCGGAGAAAATTCGCTTGGAACTCGGTGGACAAAATATGTATCTAAATTGGAGAATTTATTTGTTGGATCATTGAATAAAAGAAAAGGAGAAAGGTGCTGTTATTACATTATGCCGGAGATGATGTGTATGCCATTTATGATACGTTAGATTTGGGCATGGACGATGCGAATTATGACAATGTAAAAACAGAACTTCTTAAGTACTTACAGCCAACGAAGAAAAAAGAGTTTGAGCGATATTAGTTTAGAAACATGGATCAGTTAAAACACGAATCCATAGATCAATATGCAACAAGATTACGACAAAAAGCTGACAACTGCGAGTTCACAAGTACAAAAGACGATGGCAAGAGCCAAATAATCCAAGACTGTACCTCTAGAAAACTCAGAACAAGATGTCTGCAGGATGAGAAAACCCCCAGGACATCTTAACCATGGCAAGGACTATGGAGATCGCCGACCGACAGTCCCGCGCTATGGATAAGCAACCGGAAATAAATGTCCAGCACAGGGTGCAACGTGCAATTATTGCCACAAAAAGAACCATTTTGTAAAGGTATGCAGAAAGTATGCAGAAAACGCTCAAAACAAGGCAGCCAACAAGTGCGCGAAATAATGGAATCTTCAGACAATCTCCGGACAAGAACGATAGTGAGTCCGGCTCAGAGGTTAGTTTCGATTTCAACGCAATAAACTCCAGGAAATTTCCTAAAATCAAAATCAAAATTAACGGGGTAGATACAGTTGTGTTGGTGGACACAGGTTCCAGCCTAAAGGGGCTTGATAAACAGTTGATAAGCAAAATGACGCCGTTGCCTAAGATGGAAAAATCGAACAATACAGCGTACGCATTTGGCCAGAAAAATGCCCTTCCAATTGACAGCAAATACACATTCACCGTAGAATCGGATTCAAAATGCACCACATCGGATTTCTTCACAATTCGTGGAGCATCCGAAAATTTGATCAGCTACAAAACCGCTGTGGAACGGGGAATAATACCTTTGATCAAATCTGTGTCTAGTGAAGGGAAATACACATTCAAGCCATTGTTCACAGGACTAGGCAAACTCAAAGATAAGCAAATCAAATTTCATATTGATGAATCTGTAGTTCGCACAGCACAGGCCGCACGCCACGTACCATTTCACGTGCGTGAAAAGGTCGAACGGGAAATCAAGCGCCTGGAACAACAGGACGTTATTAAACAGGCGACCGGCGCGACACCTTTGGTTTCGAACTTTGTAGTGGCACCAAAACCCAATGCACCTGATGAAATAAGAGTATGAGTCGACATGAGAAAAGCTAATTTGGCATTGAAGCGCGAAAGGCACGTCGTGCCTACAATAGATGACATTATCTTTGAACTAAATGGACCAGCAGTGTTCTCAAAAGTGGACTTTAACAAAGGGTTCCATCAGTTAGAATTGTCCGAAGACTCGCGCAACATGACCGTATTTGCCTCACATGTTGGACTATGGAGATATAAACGGTTAAATTTCGGAGTGAGTGTGGCACCCGAAATTTTCCAAAACGAGGTGAGACAGGTACTTACAGGCTTAGAGGGAGCACTTAATATCTCCG
This sequence comes from Serripes groenlandicus, assembly GCA_031761405.1. NCBI lineage: Eukaryota > Metazoa > Mollusca > Bivalvia > Cardiida > Cardiidae > Serripes > Serripes groenlandicus. The sequence continues at coordinate 24,705 of JASEVX010000475.1, read as the reverse complement.
ATGATATAAAAATACACGGGCCTAATAAGGAAATACACGACACTAGGCTCGAAGCAGTTCTCCAAAGGCTACAGGACAATAACCTTACCCTCAACAAGAACAATTGTGAATTCGGTAAAAGTTCAATCAAGTTCTTTGGGTATATATCTTCGGAAAACGGAATATCACCAGACCCAGCGAAAGTCACAGCCATTAAAAACATGGAAAACCCGAAGAATGTGGGAGACGTTAGGTCGTTTCTGGGCATGACTAACTACGTGTCAAGGTTCATATATGATTACTCAACAATGTCGGAGCCTCTCAGACGTCTTAACGACGAAGAGTTCGTTTGGGGACAAGATCAAAACGCATCATTCAATCAACTTAAAGATGCATTGCTCAGCGACCGAGTCATGACTTACTTCTGCCCCCACAAAGATTCGGAACTATGGTGTGACGGAATCTTGTCAGCGATCTTGATTCAAAGTGGGAAGATCATTGCTTATGCCAGCAGATCATTGACACCTGTTGAACAGCGATATTCACAGTCTGAAAGAGAAACACTGGCGTGCATTTTTGGATGCCAGCATTTTCACTTGTATTAGTTCGGCAAAGAATTCTCTTTCATCACTAACCATAAAAGCTTGGAAAACATTTTCAACAACACAAAACAAATACAGTCAGCAATATTGGAATGGTGGCGATTGAAATTAACGACATGCAATTTCACAGTCAAAAATCGCCCTGGGAAGCTAATGATAGCCGATTATTGCTCCAGACACCAGCTTAATGATCAGCCGAAACACAGCATCGCCGAGGATTATGTGAAGTTCATTGCCGGGTCAGCCATACCCGACTCATTAAACATATCTAACATTGCGCGTGTCACTCAGAAAGATGATATCTTAATGGACGTTATCGATTCGGTGCAGAACATTTCGTGGCATAAACAAACATGCCAGTCAGATGATAGTTTTAAAATTTATCAACAATTGGCGGAAGAATTGACCGTAATTAACATGGAAAATGGCCGTTTTCTACTGCGTGGCATCAGCCTATGCATTCCGGACGAACTACAGCGACAGGTGGTTAAGTCGGCACACGAAGGTCACCAGGGTCGCGTTCGTTGTAAAGCGCTTTTGAGGGAAACACGCTGGTTTCCGTACATGGCCAGACTTGTAGATGGAGTATGCAAAACCTGTATCCCGTGTTTGTCAGTTTCGCCAACTGCAAACGATGAACCAATCATACCCAGTCCATTACCGAAAAAGCCTTGGGACGAGGTTACACTGGAATTTTGTGGGCCAGTCCAGAACGATGGTGAATATTTCATGGTGGTCATTTGTGACTACAGCCGATTCCCTATAGTTGAACGCATAGGAAACGTGTCGGCTAAAATGGTCATACCACAGTTAGAGACAATATGGTGTCTAGCAGGAATCCCGAGTATTGTTAGGTAGGACAACGGCAGTACGTTCAACAGCCATAACTTTGCACAATGTGCAAAGCAGTACGGGTTCGAGCACGGGAAAATGACCCCCCTTCATCCCCAAGCGAACGGAATCGCAGAAGCGTTCATGAAACCGTTGGTTAAGACATTGAAAACAGCAGAGGCGTCTGGCAGAAACTTCAAGTCGTCCTTAAGCGAGTTTTCACTCGTTTATAGATCAACTCCACATCCTAGTACTGGTTTAATTCCAGGAGAGATTATGTTCAACAGAAAAACGAAAACGAAGCTACCGTATTTTGCAGTAAAGCAAAACGATACATATATTCGAAAAAGAGACACTCAATCGAAAGCCAAAAACAAAGCATATGCAGACAATAGACGGAGGGCAAAGCCATCAAACTTGAAACCAGGGGACTTTGTTCTTGTTAAGCAGAGAATGCAAAACAAACTGACACCGCCGTTTAACCCCACACCAGGGAATATTATCTCATCGAAAGGTTTGGTGATTACGGTCCGCCATAAAGACAGGATAATAACCAGAGATGCTTCCCACTTCAAGTTTATAAAATCGCAAAATGGCGCAAACACCCAACAACACAACAGGACGTCAGCTACACAACGTCAACGTACTACGGTAGAACATACGCATCCGCAGGCTATGGTGCACCGCCGCCCTCAACGTAAACATACAACACCAAGACGTTATTTGGACTAATCGATGTTCAGATTAAATAAGTGTGTAAATGAAGCTATATTATATGTGCAGAATAATCACTTATACAACGATTAACATTTAGAGTATTCGAACGGACGAAGTAAATTATGTAAACGGGTCATAATAATACCTGAGTGTTTTGAATTTTAATGTTCAAGTGTTAACCTTCAAATGCATTAAATATATACCGTGTAAATATTTTCGATGGATTAAAACCGCAGCGTTTCTTGAAATAACAAGGGACCTCAGCGAAACATTCTGGAGTAATTTATGCGCCACATGATGTGAAAACAAAATAAACACTCCTAATGCATGGGTCCGCTCCGGACATAATTGATTAACATCTAGTTACCAGACACGCACTTGGGTTTGATGCTTAGAACTCATTTAATGATAACTTTAATATGTTGACTGTCGGAATTTTTATTTGCTTAGTAATTGACTTTGACATTTATTTGGAATTGACCGGTGAAACATTCACTGTTCTCTGGGAAGAAGGAAGGATTGGTTGATATATTACCGCAGTGTGTCGGTCTGTTATATTGAAGATAAAATTACGTTAACTTTTAAACTTCAATCGGTCTCTGAGACTCTGATACGATATGCCGGTGCTGATAAGCCCCGCTTACTATTAAACTGCCAGTCAGCGTATAGCGTTGCAGTCCGCGCATACATGATTGACTGTACATGTATTTCTATGATCGCACTAGTTGTTGTTAAACTGTCGTACTGAATAAATCTATATTATACAAATCCCGTTTCGGGTCTGTCTTACCCCTTTATATACACAGGGGTCTGTTTATAACACAGAACATTACAACCATCACTCTGTCAAGGATTTTATTTTGTCCTTTTACTGCAAAACCTTTTGTTTTATTGTCAAGCACTCAAGAAGTTAAGCGCGCTGTCATAAGGACAACTATTGTTTTAAATGGTAGATATATTTCTATTTGAAACTAATTTTTAACAGTTGAAAATGTGACGGCAAAATCAACAAGTTCGCTCATGCCACATGTTTATGTCACATTCCCTAAATATCAAAATCTATAAACATTTGAAGAGGCATGTGAACTGTTCCAAACTTTACGTGTAGTATATTTCGCAATCACACAGTGCATGTGTTATACTTGTACCTGTGTTAAAAACATTTGTTTAGCTATTAGTTTTATTTGTATATCAGGTATCTTCGGCCCACATTATTGATGGTCGACGATGCAAGGGAAACCAAGTTCCTGTCTTTAATGTTACAGAAGAAAATACCAACAAGAAGACTTCTTGTGCGACGGACACTAGAACTCAATGCCCCTGTAAAGGTCGATACAGAACAAGAGGATTATACATTTACTCCCCTCATGGAATGCGAGTTCGAGCCAAACATGAACTCTCATGCAACCCTGTGCCCTCTCTACAAGAGTGATACAGATTCCCCGTGTAATAGTGAATAATATATATATGTATGCTGTCAGAAATTCCCAGACATTTATTAATCTTACAGAATTATTGAATTAGTGGACAGACGCAGCTGTCAGAAGCAGAGACAATAGAACTATATCGAAGGATAGCTGTTGAATGTATTAATGTGGAACAGAACATCTCGTGACTTCAAATGTACAGCAATCCCCAGTTACAATTTATAATTTCGAGTTGTCGCATTAAAGTTCATGTCTTCAAGTTGAAATAAGACCGATTATATCGACCCGAAAACTTTAACTTTTCAATTTGTCAAGTTAAGATATGCAACACGACAAAATGAAATTAGACACCCAATGTCAAGTTGCCATGGCTTAAAGTCTACAAGACGATAGCGGAAACAGGATTTCGCAGATTTCGTCTTCTGCGCAATGATTCAAAAAGTTGTCTTTTACTCTGACATAGCCAAGAATGTTTTAATTTAACATGTTACCTAATAGTAAATTCTAGAAATGTTAGTCAGATTTACATTATTTTCAATGTTAAGCAATTAATGAAAGATATGAATAATCCTAGACAATAGATAGTATACTTCGGAAAAAGAGTAGATATCATTGAAAGTAAACATTATGTTGCTCATTAAAACCATTTCTATTTTCTACACAATTATTTACAAAGCAATGCTTCAGACGTATCATAAGCTGCATCATGTTTAGAATTGAAAACGATTTTTTTATAGGAATTTCCGTTTTCTTCGCCCTTATCGGAAAGCAACCTATCTGCAACAGACAATTCTAAAAAAAACATCTAGACACAATTATGGAATATTTCTATATACGAAATTGTATACTGAAAAGAGTTGAAAACATTCTGACAAAAGGAGAATGATTTGTTTGTTCACAATGGTTTAAAGAATTCGTCTGCTGCAAAGGCTTCATATAGCGTCAACATGTTGGAAAGGGTTAACCTTTTTCAACCAGCAGACGACTTCTGAAGTATTTGAAGTAGACGACATCTTTGAGAGAAAAAGATAAATTTCGCATCATGAAACATTTCTGCTTTTGCAACAAATATTTCCATTTATTTTCAGAATTGTATTTTTTTATATCCAGATTGATCGACAATGAAAATAGTAATCTGCTCCAAATTCGTTGTTTGTGGGAATGGATTATGTAATGCTTCTGTAATGCCAGTTAGTCAGAAATGATTGGTTTATTTTTCAAAGATTTGACTGTTAAATGTTCATTTACAATTAATTTGCAGATAAATACATTATCTTCAACAATTAAAATTAAATTTTGAACATTAATGAAACTTTTGCATATGTTTTAAAGGCGTATGCTACAGTTATTTATTCAAAAAAATCCCAATCATAGAAATTCTTTTTTCTTTGCAGTTAGTTAGTACATACAATAACTGGCTGAAATAAGAAAAAAATAATATGTTATCGAATTAAAAAAAATATATATTCGTCTGTCAATGACATGACCAATTTCATCAAAGGCACAACTATAGGCATTTTGGCCGAAAACCTAAAACACACAAACAAAAATAAATGAAAACTACAAATCATAAATAAGTTCATATATAACTTTATATATAGAATTTAAATCAATATGAAAAGAGATTTGTGAGTTAAATATGAAATAAGATATATTAAGCTATTTTTCAAGGTCGAAATGGTGTCACATTTTACCCCCGAAAAAGTTAAAATCATACATTTTTTCAAGAAATTTTCCATTCTACATAATAGAATTTTCTGTAATTATCCATAAACACTGAACATGGTTCACTTCTATAAAAAATGCAAAAAAAAAGATAGGTCACCGTATTCCTTTTCTGGTAAATCGTCCTTTTCCTTGAAGCACGACCTTCTAAGAAAACGCAAGAAAAAGCAAGGAAACGTCCCTTTGCTCTAAAAGGAGTACGGTGACCTATATATTTGTTTGCATGTTTTTATTAAAGTGAACGATGTTTAGTGTTAATGTATAATTACAGAAAATTATATTATGTAGAATAGAACATTTCTATGATTTTAATTTTTTCGGGGGTAAAATGTGACACCATTTCGACCTTGAAAAACAGCTTAATGTATTCTTTTTCATATTTTTCTCAAAAATTCCTGTTTCATATTAATCAACATTCTATATATAAAGTTATTTTTGAACTTTAATATAATTTGTAGTTTTCATTTATTTTTTTGTGTGTGTTTTAGGTTTTCGGCCAAAATGCCTATATTTGGGCCTTTGATGAAATTGGTCATGTCACTGAAAGGCCAATATTATTTTTTTTAGATCGATTATTAATATATTTTTTTCTTATTTCAACCAGTTAATTGTATGTACTAATAAAATACAAAGAATAAAGAAATTCTATGATTGGGAATTTGTTTGTGAAAAAAATGTAGCATACGCCTTTAAACCTCATTCATTATAAATTTATTTCTAAATTGTCTGCGTGTTTAGTATTTACTTTTTTATTTTCAGTTCTTAATACATGTAGTGGATGACAGCAATACGAATTCCAAATATATGTTTGTTATGCAAAGAACAAAACTTGAACATTAACATCGTCAAGTCAATCACTTTTAAAATCGATATTTATGGTCATAGTATGCTATTCAATTTTCGTTTTCAAGCATTTTACATTTTTCTTTTTTTAAATATGTAGCACCAATAGCTAGATTCATTTATGTGGTTATCTACCCCTTATTGACTCTTCGAAAAGCTTATAAATACTACTTGATGATTATGATAAAATTACTGCTTTAAATTTCAATTTGAAAATAATGTGAAAAGGTAAGTATTGGGTGAAAAGAAGACATTTATCATGTTTAAATTGCTATAAAAGCAAAGTATCAAAGATCGAGTAACTTTAATTAACGGTTTTAATGCAACGAATATCATATGAACCTGTCATGTTTGATATGTATAGCACACACATAGAACTTTAATCTAATCATTCAATACGGTGTTGTCTGTATCAAACACGAAACTAAATACTATATAGATTGATATCAATGCATATTCACAGAAATAGATGGTAGCCAGGATACGAGTTATATATGAGCAACATTAACATATTTAAATCAATCACAAAGGGAAATATAACAGGAAAGGACATGAGAAAAATGTTAACAAGTTTTGCCTTATGTCTTGCTCCTTTTCACACAATGCTTTCAAATCCGTCTCATAGTAAATAAACAATAACAAATACGTGAAAGCCTTAAGTTCGATGAGATCCATAAACAAAGTACTACAATGAACACGAGTATCGGGAATATATGAATACATACAAAAAATAATAATTAACAATGTCCTCCTTGGCGCCATTCTAAAAAGAATAACCACCAATTGAAAAAGAATATTAATCATAATATTTTAAGTTTAAAGTCATGCGTTGAATAATACCATTACTTAACATGAAAATAAGGTTCATTAATTTGGTTGACTCCCATTATCGATCTTCAATTTGCAGTACATTTACCCTCTGGTGGAATCCCCCGTGGTCGAGGGGTTAGCGTCTTGGATTTGGAACCGGGTGTCCCGGGTTTGACCCACAGTCGCTGCACGACGGTCATGGTGGAGTGCCCTTGTGCAAGGCACATTTTCTAGCCTAGTACTGGTTTGTTTACCCAGGGATCATGAACAAATTAACTGTCGCCGTGATATTACTGAAATAATTTTGAAAGCGGCGATAAATAAAACAAAAACAAATTTACCCTCTGGGAATATATAAGTGGTTTAACAATAGACAGATACCCATAAATCATAAATATTTTTAAAAGTATAAAAGATTCATTGCTGACATTTTTAACATTGCATTTTGCTCCCTCTTATCAACTGCGTGTATTACTACGACAAGCTTAAAAAGTCATGTTAAACCAAGATTTAACCCAATATTTGCCAGATTCAGGTTCTATAACAAGGTGCAATGATCTGACTCAATCGATAAATTTATCACCAGGTTGCGATAAAGGGCAAGGAACTGCCAAACAGCTGATAAACAAGGCTGACAAGTTAACGCTTCAAAAGGCTATCCAAATATTGTATTGTCAACAACAAATTGCGTCATTGGACCTTGAGGGCATAGGAAAATCAACCTTGGACACAGTCAACAGACGACGGAACAAATACAACGAAAATAAGGGTCGAAAACAGAAGTCGACGAAATACCATATTAATGGAAATTATGGTACGGAACATGAGCGTATATCGAAAAATCTGTCCTGCTTCTGGAAAGGCATGTTTTAAAATGCAAAAAAGCTGAACCATTTTCATTCAGTGTGTAGGTCGAAATCGGTTCATGACGTTTCTAGTGGTAGGAATGATTGCACTGACACCGAGGGTTCGTGTAGTTGTAGTCAATGTGTATATGGTAGTAAGGAGTATTCTATAAATACTGTTGACAGGAATGCGGTAAGAAATTTTTCACATTCCCAAGACCTTTCATTCGTTTCTCTCAAACTAAGTCCTAACATCCAGAAACAATTCAACATTAATACTGGCAGTGAGGTTAATATTATTACTACGCAAATATTCAAATAAATTGGCTTTAGATCCCCACTTGAAGCCCCAGACTGCAAACTCACTTCGTACTATGGCGATGCGATTCGAGTCATTGGAAAATTCATTTTCTTGTTGCGATAAAACCAAACAACTGTAGAAATGGCAGCCCCAGCGCTCTGAGGTCTTAAGACATGTATTTATTTAGACATGACCAAGTTAACGTATCATGTCGACAATTCCCCTTCGGACATTCTAAACTGCACAGTCCTCAATTAATACTATTATATGTTCAAAGGTATTGGGGTAATCCCAGGAAAATGCCGTTTACACTTAAAAAACGACGCAATGCCTGACGTGTGCGCTCCTCTTAGAATACCCGAAGTGCTGAAATCAAAATTAAAGTCTGAGCCTGACAGAATAGAAAAGGATGGCATTATAGCAAAAGTAATTGAACCCACAGACTGGGTAATCAATGTAATGTATAGAATGCTGAAGAATGCTGTGATAGAAAACTCCAAAACTCGTAAAAGAAATATTGAATAAGGCAATACAAAGACCACACCAGCCAATGCCTACGTTAGACGACGTAACGTATACACTTTCCGGTACTGTATTCTTCAGCATTCTAGACATTACATACGCTTACTCGAGCGTAATGTTGGTTGACGAATCATCCTTATTAACTATGTTCTCCACTCCAATTTACAGATATCATTACTTACGATTGCCATTTGGAAACAAGTTTTCTGGCGAAACTTTCATTCGGAAGGTAAACGAAAATTTTTAGAGACTATCAGGCATAAAATCCTTAGTCGAAAATATTATTATCTTCGGACGCACTAGAAAAGGCCTACTGAAAATTTGATAAACGCTCTGAACGCGCGTGAAGATGAAATCCAGATAAATGCGTCACAGGTGTGTCTATGGTACCATTTCTTTGGTCATGTGAAAACTAAAAAGGACTGAAGCCTGGTCCAGATAAGATCGAGGCTATTACCAAAATAGAAATACTCGATAGCCGCGGGAAGCTGGATATCTTCCTAGGCATCGTAAATTACATGTAGAATTTCCGCTGAATTTAGCTTAGGTCACGTCCCCCCTCAGGACCATCTTGAAAAAACGAGACAGAATCTCACTGGGATGAACAACATGCGAAAGCATTCCAGCACATAACACAGGTGATATGTCACGCGCCGGTATTAGGTTACTTTGATCCCAGCAAACATCTTGTCCTCGAAACCGATGCAGCTAAAAACGGGTTAGGTTGTTGTCTCATGCAAAATGAAAAGGAAAACAATCACGTGCACTTCCAAGAGTTTGTCAAAATGAGAAATAATGTTTGCGCAAATTGGAAAAGAGATGTTAGGCGTGTTATTCGTTTGCAAACGCTTTCACCAGTTTTCGTATGGTAGACCAGACACATGGCATGATCATAAGCCTATAGCAGCAACATGAAACCAATATCTGCAGCCCCCCCCCCCCCCCCCCCCCCGCATCTTCAAAGAATGATGCTTCAACTTCAAAAGTATGGCATCACCGTAGAATATGTTAAAGGTAAATATATACCTGTCAGTGATTGTTTGTCACGACACTCAGTTCTAGAAACCTTTCCACAATTTCTAGATCTCCACGTGCATGCTGTCAACAATTAATTGTGTGTTACATATAGTAGAATAGAGATCATTAAAGCCGAAATAAAAATCGATCCGCAAATGCAAAAGTTAAAGAAAACTATTGCCGATGGTTGGCCAGATTCAAGATATAAATGCGATCCATCGGTGATAGAATATTGGAACCATCGCGATGAACTTGCATTCGAAAACGATCTTACATTTCGTGGCCTAAATATTCTGATCCCACAGGGCTTTCGAGAGAAAATGGTTACAAAGGTTCATACTGGGCATTTAGGTGTTAACAAAACACTGCAACGTGCAAAAGATATTATCCTTTGGCCGGGCATGCAAAATCATATTACTGATCATGTGTTGAATTGCACAATATACCTTACTCATAGAGACTCAAACATAAAAGAGCCTATAATATCGCAGTCTATACGGATCTTTTAGGCCATATCAGAATATTGTTGTATATTTGTTACATTTTGATAAAAATGATTAACTCTTAACAATTGATTACTACAGCTGATTGTTCTAGGTTGACTATTTGCCTGATACGCGAGTCGCTACAGTAATTCACAAATTGCATGTACATTTGACACGCAAAGACATCTAAGATGTTTTAATTTGTGACGATGATCCTCAATTTTCAAGAGCAGAATTTAAACCGTTCAGCAAGAAATGGGAATTTTAACACAAAACATCATCACTACTTTACCCACAAGGAGATCCTGTGACAGAAAGGGTATAGAGATTGCGAAAGAGTTCATGCGCAAAGGGAGGGACAGTAAGCAAAAGCGATACATTGCATTTCTAAAGTATAGGAATACACCTCTAGATTGTGGTTACTCTCCTGCATAACTTCTTTACAATAGAAGAAAAAAGTTTGACTTATAACTCAAAAAGCTATTTTACCCAAACTCGTAAATCGCAATCAATTACAACAATCCAAACAAATCTCCAAAGATTTGCAAAAACAGCATTATGACAAAACATCAAATTCATTGAAATCAACGATTATGTAAGAATTCAATTTGGAAAAACATGGAAAAAACAAGCATTCGGATAGATCATATTCAGTACAAACTAGGGATCGGGGAATTTATCGTAGAAATTGTAGAGTTTTGAATAAATCAAATATAAACATCTATGACATTCAGCCAGTCGATTTTGATATTTTGGCACAACCCTCAAATATCCCAAATGAGCCCCTCCTGGCAAGCCTCACATGACCTGTAAGTTAAAAACCCACGGTCTGGGCTAGTGGTGAAAAACAATAGGTTTTATGATTATAGTTATTGGGCTAAGTAATGTAAACAAATCAAAAGTATTTAGAGGGTAGGTACACCCTGATATTTTGAATGGTTTACATATTCATGAGTATACAGATAAACAGCATTCCATAAATGTGTAACCGCAAGTCAGTTCGTTCATAAATAATATATATGAATTGTTATCATATTTATTTGCTTTGCTTTAATTTGTCCGTGCTTACAAATCATTTCTTTTCATGACAAGGGAGATGTAGTAATTTGTAGTATACTTCCCATTATTGAAATGGACTATTCCTTTCCTTATTTGTAATAAGCACGCCCATTAACTCATAAATCTATCGCTTGTAACTCGCTCGCTCTATCTTTCTCTTATTAGACGTTTAGTAATTATATATTGTTGAATAAAGTTGCAGAAACATCACATATTTGTTTATTAATAATCTCATCAGAGAACTGCTTAACTGTACATTCGTACAACATCAACAACACAACAAATGTATATATTGAATAGTTCTGAGGCATTTACAAAGTTTACTTGCATCCAAAGATTCACCTCTAACTATGGTATAGTTGCTTTCCATTATCTACTAAATAGAGAAAAAGAAAAATGTAAGCTCGGCATAAAAACCGTATCCTCCATAGGTTAACTAATGGCTTTAAGTTGAGTGACCTTACCAACTGTTCTACAACGTCGGTAATTCTAAAACCAGATTCTCTAGCGTATGTATTTGGTTTGATTACATTTTAAATAACTATTATAATGTCGATCGAATGAAAGCAGGCTAAGATTAATGAGTGTCGTGTAAAAAAGGTGTTTACCAATACCCGAAAAAGAAGACATACAATACAAAGGTATATAATACAAATTAACAATTATGATGAGAAAGGTGAAATTAACAAGAGGTCCATGATTGCCTTGGATCGCTCAACCGAATTATGCAATATGATTTGTAATGCCAACCCGAGTAACTCGTTTTGCGGTCAGGTAAGCTCATACAAGAGGCACAATGCCCAGTAAAGCTCCATTTGCCAGTTGTCTCAATGCGAAATTACCCAACCCAATGTTGTCTGTCTGTTGTCAACTGATTATGACTGAAGGAAAGTGATATGACACAAAAGAAATGTATATGTACCAGTTAGTATTTCAAAATCAGACCTACATTTTCTTACACACTGGGCAATACTGATAAAGCAACATCAGCTTCTGTCGACTATGTGTTTGTCCAATCAACATGGGTTCAAGGAATAATGAAGAGGTTCATTCAAGGCAAGTTTTTTCAAAATAATTTAAAAATCGGTTTGGTACTTTCAGAGCAGAAGATTTTTAAAGTGTGTCACTATAGCCATATAAGTCAAAACAGCCTCGCTCGCTTGCGGCCATGTTTATTTTACCAATCAACATTTAATGAATTTAATAGGGTCACCTAAAGACTATTTCTACACAACTATTTGAAAACCTGCCGACCCTTTAAGGGGAATGAAAAATGTGTTTTGATATGTTCGGTTACCATGGAAACTAGAGTTCTGAATCGTTAACAAAGTAAGGAATTTGCGTGAGGACATTGAGAGGGTGCTTGCTGGGCAGTTTCATCCAAATTGACCCACTGATTACGAGGAAGAAAATGTTAACGCACGACGAACACCGGACAAAGGGCAATCACAATAACTCACCTTGAGCTTGCTCAGGTGAACTAAAAAACACAACGGTCCCGAGAGCCTAGCACCCATTTCTGGAATAGGAGTTCGAATGTTAAAATTCCAGTGACGTCAGTTGTGTCCAATCTGAAATGGTCGCCTAGTAGTCAAAGTATGTGCATGCTTATTGCCTGCCTTCTTGCCCTGATAAAAAGGATATGATTCGGGAAGTTAAATATATAGGTTACATCATAATAAACAAACACTTTTACATATTTAATACATACGTACATTTTCCTGAGATTGCCATCCAAAAATTATTATCGTGTGTACAGTACTTATTCGGTAATACATTCCATTATTGTTTCAGTTGAAGATTCACAACTTTAAAGTTCGTTAAATATAGAGAAAGATTTATAACTGCTTGGTATAGATAACAAAATCTTATCTATAGTTATAAATAGATATATGCAGGTAGAGAAATACAGACATTTTAAAGGTATAGAGCTCAATTATGCTTGTGTCGACACTATCACGCCCAAAATAATAGTGTGAACAGAGATGTTTCAAAAATGTTAGTCATAAACTGTGACCGTTGTTCAAACAAGTTTAAATACATAAAATACATCATATCTTATTCCTATATTAATTATGATAGTAAATTTTACGTCAATGTGTCAGAAAGTACTGATAAATCCACGTGTGTGAAGTTAGTCGGAACTGCAGGAGTTCCGACAGCTCCAGTTGTATTGGCCAGCCGGAATAGTCGGTTAGGACAATCTTGAACACCAGCCATTTTGTACATAGACACTATCCGAGAAATTTCAAATGTGGCAGAGTATTACAGCCGGCTGTCGCAATCCATTAGAACAGTGTTGGTGCCTTGTCCATAACATACGTTCAAGATTAATCGAACCGACTGTTCCGAGAGCCGGAATGCGGCTACGCCGGTTTTGTTCAAGCACGTTTATGCCAAACTGATAGTGTTTTTTAACCGAACATATATTTATTGTATTTATTGGTTGGATTTTTTTTCAAAAGCAAATATAAAGACGGAATTAGTGATTTTATTTGAATTAAATGTTAGACTACAATAGCGCATTGGTCACGACGTAAACTAGTAACACGATTCGAAGGCATTGTATCAATCCTACGTCGTTAAATGTAACCACTGAGTAATCGATCATGCACTACATACTCGAGTTTATTTAAATGAATTGACATTAATCAACGTATTGATAATTGATAGTGAACCTTTCGTACCTATACTCATATAATGGTATTTCCCGATACTTCACTATCGAACGCGACTTCTAGTCGAGATAGTTACTCAATTATACAACTACTTATCGTTATGCTATGAAAGGCACAGGATAAAATACTCGAGCCCGAACTAATTTGTACATATTAGTGCTTTATAAATAACACCACGCTTTAATTCACTGCTTTAATAGGCATTTCATGTTTCTGTGTTGACAGTACCTATTCGTTTTATTTTAACAAAGCCGTTCAATCTGTGTAGAAAGCTTCTCATCTAGAGCACTTTATAATTTATATCATATGGTTTGATATGTGTTTAGATTACTGGTCTAACATATGTTATTAATTGGCGATGTGGAACATATTTTGATAATGGCCAATGCATTATGAACAGAATCTTTATTTACATCTGACTTCAACAAAATGTTCATCGTCATATAAGAAGAATATTTTAACATACATGCAACAATGTCAATTGTTTAATATAGTCATGGAATAACACAATTCAAATTTCAATTAGAATATAGATAAAGATGTTGAAGGCGGAAGTAACGATAATGTTTCATGTTTTCAATTTAATAAATAGACTTCTCCGGTATCCTTTAATTTCCAAAATATGACAAAACACACGCGCACACAGAACAGAGCATGTCAGTGAGAGTATCATTCGTAACTGAACCAGACATCCACACTGACACGCAAAGCAAGTATACGCGTGCTTATTAACACATATACATACCATACACACGCGCACACATACCATAGCATGTTGTAGTACATCTCGAAGGTCAAAGCTGTCCCAAAACAACTTCCTAAAAACTTTAAGAATAGTTTAATGTAATTACTTAAATGTTCTGTTATCATACTGATCGTTCATTTGAGGATTGAAGACTTATATTGGACGTCCCAAATTATATTTCATCTTGTTATCTCTCAATTCTTCTTTAACTTTGAATGTTATTTACCCCTAGACATAGACATAAATATACATCTTTATTTCTAGTATCTAGGCCACACGCCCATACTACAATATACAATTACAATATAACAGAGAGTGGAATTAATATAAAACCCAGAGTGCCGCGGTGCGAACGCGAGCGCTCGTCTGTTTTTTTAATTCAAAATTACTGAATGATTATTAAAGCAAAAGTAATGAGACTTGGTATAGACATACGTATTTTCCTAGAAACATGTGTACTAAGTTTCATTTGATAATGTTGAAGGGTTTTGAGTTATCAGCTAACGTTAACGTTTTGTGACGACGTAGACGCAGACAACGACGCCGAAAGTATCACAATAGCTTAACATTTTTTTTCTTCGAAAAACAGACGAGCTAACAAATACAAATCGTGATCTAAAACATAATCAAATAATGAACTATCTTCTTTCGAGTCAAATTTAGCAAACCGAATGAGAAATTTTATTTAATTTCTAACAAACAGTATAACCGTTTGATGTGATTGCTATTAAATCAAGAGAACTTAAAAGTGTGAATAAATCGAATGTATTCAAAAGTTTAAGTTGTATGTTAAAAATCTTAACGTAACTCGTTAGGTACCTTTAAATTAGGCCGATTGCCAAACCAATCTATTAGTTTTTTCGCAATTTTCCGAAAATCAATGACCTTATATTACATTACATGTAATCAATAATCACCCTTGATACTGTTTACTCAATAGACAATAGACATAAAACTGTACAGCTATATAGACAATTAGCTAAACAAAACTCTAGAAAATTATGTTTTCACGAACAAAACGGTGATTTTGCGAACTCTGTTTCGGTGTCTTCTAAACCCCATTGCTGATCTATATGTTCCTACTCGAATACAGTACAGCGTTCAAGGAGACACTCAACAGTACAACTAAACGTTAAAACCCCGTTTCTAAAGGCGAAACGAGTTCGGGTTTCACGGACAAACAATCACAATATGGGTTTTCGCGAAAGTAGTTTCGGTTTCGGTCTCTGTTGATCACAGGGCACATATCTACGGCGGCACAGAGGTGACATGTGTATGTTTTTATTTATCTCGTGCGCACGACATACTAAGTCGTGCGCACGAGATACTATGTCGTGCGCACGAGATAATTCAGTCTTGCGCGCGAGTTACTAAGTCGTGCGCACGAGATACTATGTCGTGCGCACAAGATACTAAGTCGTGCGCACGAGATATTTAAGTTGTGCGCACGATATACTATGTCGTGCGCACGAGATACTATGTCGTGCGCACGAGTAACTATGTTGTGCGCACGAGAACCTTTGTCGTGCACACGAGATACTATGTCGTGCGCACGAGTTACTAAGTCATGCGCACGAGATACGTTAGTCGTGCGCACGAGATACTATGTCGTGCGCACGAGTTACTAAGTTGTACGCACGAGTTACTAAGTCGTGCGCGAGAGTTACTAAGTCATGCGCACAAGATACTATGTCGTGCGCACGAGTCACTAACGCGTGCGCACAAGATAATTAAGTTGTGCGCACGACATAATTAGCCAATCAGATCGCCCAAAAGAAACTGAATTTCTTCATACGTTAACCCTGCGTTAAAATATAATAGAATAAAATCGTTTCTGCTATCAGTCATTTTCAAACAACATTCATGTATGTAAAGTGTATTCTGATTGGCTAATTATGTCGTGAGCACGACTTAATTATCTTGTGCGCACGACTTAGAACTCGTGCGCACGACATAGTATCTCGTGCACACGACTTAGTAACTCGTGCACACGACTTAGTAACTCGTGCGCACGACTTAATTATCTCGTGCGCATGACATGGTATCTCGTGCGCACGACTTATTATCTTGTCCGCATGACTTAGTATCTGGTGCGCACGACTTAATTATCTGTTGCGCACGAATCAGTATTTTTGGCGCCCGAGATAAATAAAAACATACACATGTCACCTCTGTGCCACCGTACATATTCGGTACAAAACAATCAATATCAGACTGTGCTTACTCCAGTCCTTACTTCACTAATCGTATGATAAATACAAAACAAGTTAAAATAAAGGCATATACAGTTTTATTTGCCCGAATACGGTTCATGCCGTTTTCAACAGTATTCATTTTTTAAAGGGGTGTTGTTTATAATTTACAAGTACTAGTGGTATTATAACTATCACGCTAAGATTTAAACTCGTTTTGAAATCATAAACTCTCGATAAGAGAATTAAGAGTAATCGAAACTTCATACGTAAAAGGCTGCGTATAGCTACATTAAATCATTTTACCTTTACTGTATTGTAAATTACATTTGCTATAAACCTTTAAAAATTCGTATTGAAATATCTTTCGTCAAATTAAAGGTGCTGAGCAGATTATAGATAGTATAGTCAAAGATTTAAAACTGTCCAAAGGTTATCTTGAAGTATAAGAATCATATTGTCTGGGTAAAGATTATGGTAATAATTTCCCTTTACAGTACAATGTTGTAGAAGGTAAACTTATCTGCAATCCACAGTACTGTGCAGACTCCGATGTAAACAGCTCTTGTGGTTGTCTTTACTTCGTTAACTAATTATCTAAATACGTCTCAAATGACCGTGCGTCTTGTTCTAAGTTCTAGTAATTTCTGCCACCAGAAGTGGGGTTACAAGCGCAAAGTCATTATGCCGTTTCCTCTGTGCATGCCCAGTCAACCATTTCCTGGTCTCGAAATACCACATCCTCCAAACCTCCGCCCCACCCCCACATACACACGTTTTAAAACTCTCTATGTCCTGGGCTAGTTCTACTCCTGCATCCATTGACCTCCGGGTTGTCCTTCCATTTCAAGGTCAGTTCCTCATCTGCACCCTTATATCCTTTTGCTCTGAAATCATCCAGTTCAAAACGTGGCTGCATTCAACAAATGACTTTTCTTTAATATACCATCCCGTCGTCAGTTCGAGGCTGCATTCAGCCAGTCGTATGCCCAGTCAGCCCATCCTCAGTATGTAGCTGCATTCAGTCAACTGCCCATTTCTTGTATGCAATAATTCTTCGATGATTTAGCCTGCTTCTTTTAACACAGCGATAAAGCTCCAGCCCGTTCTCAACTCCACAGGCCAAAACACAGAAACTCTTGTCGATTTGATTCTGATTTAACTCCGCAATTTCCACTATGTATGCGGGAGTATTGTTTCTGAGTCCTTCACCTATTGCCAGATGTGGCGAAACAGTTTCCCCAAAGGTCTTATCTAGGCAGATCTTCCTTACCGCTTCTTTTTGGTCGGCATTAAAACTAGCCCCCTTCAACTAGGAGCTAAAGTAGCAATTTGGAAAGGCATTCATCCATTCCTTAGCAACCTCATAATTGCTAAAGGAGGTATGCAGATATATCCTCTGGAACCTGGAACAATGTTTCTGAAACATGTTTCGGCACCTGCTACGGACTTCTAAACCCAATGGGTCCCATTTCGCTCCTCTGAGGTAGACTCTTTTGACAAGTCCTGCTCATTTCAGAATCCTTTATAAGGCATTCGCTTCGGCAACCCAGTTGTCTTTAGGGACGGAGAAGTCCAGTCCGACTTCACTGATCCCTACCACTCTACTGCTGTGGATTTGCTGCTCCAATTCTACCTATTTCTCTGGTGTCGTTTACTGCACCTGTTTGGGATGGACACCGACAGCAATCTTCCATTTTGGTATTGTTGGGTAGCTCATTTTACCTTTACTGGATAGGTTGTATACCTACCTATGGGTAGCTTAATAGCCTCCTACATCGATATCCCTCTTGCCTGTCTTTCCTCAGGCAACAGCCTGTCTAGGTGAAATGGCTATCAAAGGCTTCTTTTTCCTCAGTCTCTGTCGTGTTCGAGTTGGGGTGCGCCCTTCGAAAGCACCAGCATTGTCGAATCCCCCCTTGAATACTTCTTTCCTATATTCTGAAAAACCTCCGCATAGGACAGAGTAGAAACATTAATAGGAGGCTGTGTGCCCCTTGTCTATCTTCTTTTCCGAGGTATTTTTGGGGGTCTCTGGGCTTTTGGTGCCAAGTCAATTCCCAGCGGTCTCCTCTACTCGTCAGAGCTTACTTCAGACACTCCACCCTCCTTTCTGGTATGCAGGGTTTCGGGTCCTTCTGTACAATCCATACTCTCTTTGCCCTCTTTTGCAGCAAGCAGAGCTCCAGCTTCCGGATTGATTTGACTGAATCCACCCTGTTGAGTTCTTATAGGCAAGGAATCTTTTTCTTGAATACCCTCTGTTTGTGTAGGCAAGGATCCATTGGCGTTCTCGTCAACCTCCTTGGTCCTCTCATTTTCCTCAAATCGGGCAAAGGATCCTGCTGATCCGTTGTCAGTTGGTTCAGAAGGTGACACAGAACCCTCCAATGAAAGAGTTTCGCTGGAGATGTCATTGAATTAAACTCTCCGGGTGCACTCACATCCATGTGCCATCAACCAGGCTTGGGAATAGTTCAAAAGGTGGAATAGAACAGACATGAGTGAAGATCAGTTGTTGCTGCCCAACATACAATATCATTTAAACTAGACCAACATATTTAGCTCTACGTAAACACACCACATAACAGACGTCTAAAATTTAACCTAAACATTTAAATATTCATTTGACAATCACCGCGTCTCTGTCCCGTTTATTTGAATTGACTATCTCCCCTGTTGATAGCTTACGATTATGCAGGCGACGCTTTGATTGGCTGACGCAAAGGTCAATCTGCGATGACATGTTCTAGGCAGTGTTTGACTGACGCCAAGGTCAATCTGAGAAATGTACTAGGCAGTGTTTGACTTGGTGATGATTTCGATAACCATATGTTACAAATATCCTTCTCTGGTCAAGTGGACATGTCATTGTGAGCAATTTACATACACTTACCAAATAAAGAAAAGATCAAACGGTTACAAATGTTTTTTGAATAGTCCAGATTGCTATCAATTGTCTTACGTATGCCCCGAATTCTGGACCAACCATTACTCCCTGCCTGAAGGTGTGATTTAACTGACTTTGACAATACAAGCTGGCAAAACGTGTTGATCAGTGACAGCATAACTGATAGTTAATACAGGGACACTATATAACATATGTATTATATGTAATATAGTTTCCCTGGTTAACCTAATAAACAATAGGTCAGAATGGCATATTAAATAATAACATTGATGATATTACTTATTTTACATCAATTTAACAGTGAAATATGTTGGTTTGTTTGTTTGTTTGTTTGTTTGGAGTTTAACGACGCTTTCAACAGCTTTGGTCATATCACGGCGGTCAGTGCACCTACCCATGTTTTCCTGGCTTTCCCACACCAGTACTTACACAACATTCTTTCGAAGCCACTGACTACTTTCTCACATAGATCAGAGGTGAGAGGCAATGGAAAACATCGCCCGAAAGAATGTCGCCGCAACCGGGTATCGAACCCGTGACCTCCAGATCACGAGTCAGATACGCTACCAATTGAGCTACCCGGCAGGGTTGAAATATGTTGGATCAAGGACACTATATAACAGGGATATGAAACGAATCGATAATTTCCTTTTTATTCGCCTCGCTGTAGTTTCGCCAAAATTCACAAGGCCTTATTTCCGCGATGTCACTCGATTGGACTCGGTGAAGAAAAACGAAAGTTTTATAAAAAGTTTAAATATGAACAACCGAGAATGTAAGAACATAACATATTTACTCCTTATATTTCTTGACATTTACAATAATTTTGAGCTTGAATTTAACCAAAAAATGATTGTCATTGCATTGACTTTCCTCAGTCAAGTTTCTAACAAAATGGCGGCCATTAAATGAAAATAACGGATAAGGGTTATACGAAACACCATTTACTGTTCTATATTGCCGTTATAAACACATTTAAAGGTAATGTTACAAGAGAAAGTTGATGCAACGCATCAATGTCGCCGGAAATTCATACTGCAGTGATGCATAACACTTACATTATAGTAGTTGAAAAAACAGTAATCAACAGAGGGGCATATTGGAACATCAGGGGTGGCAGTCACGTGAAAATGTATCATAACTTGCATTTCTTGTCAACGAAGTGAATGTCCTTCATTGAAATAAAATGTAAGCCTTTCATTGTTTATGATCAATCTCCATTCCAAGGTAGGTTGACCATACACAGAGCCAACTAATTATTGATCATAAACAGTAATGGAACTGAGTAATCTTGCCAATCATTAGTCTTAAAATGTATACAGTGCTTTCATTAAGGAATACTTATAAGATTTGTGAATTCCACATACACTTTTTAAGATGTTTGTCAGAATATTTGAATTTTATTATTTATCAATAAAACCACAAAACAGACATTTTAGGATCTGCATGCAATAACACGTCATTTTACCTTTCCCCAATTTAAGTATACATTGGACACATTTGCAGCAATCTACTTTTAAAACAATGAGAAAAGAGTTAAATCGCTGAAGACATGAGTTTTCTCTTTTTCTCAAAATGATATTAGCTTGGGATCCTTATTATATCATACTTTGACAAATGTTAAAATGTAGTCCAATATTTATAAATTAGACCACCCTCGAAATATAATATCAGCTAAACAATTAAATTTCATTGAAATTGTTGTATAATTTTAAACTTAATTTAGAACATAAACTGAACCCTACAACATGTTAATTTATTGTAATTCTTTCCTTCCTTTTTTATAATGAAAATAACAAACTACTCAAGTTTTAAAATTATATTATGATGAGCGCCCTTGTGTCAATGATGCATAACTATATGCAGATCGGAAGCAAAATGCCTGTAGGGAATCTAATGACACATTTTAAATTGTCAAGAATGAAATAATTGTGTACGAAAGACCCGATTCGTGACCCATATTCTTTTTCGCAGAGTGGTCGTTCTTTACACTCTCTGTATAGGTAGAGACAATCTCCTTCGCAGAGTTGTCGTTCCTTACACTCACATACATGAATGTAATGAGTCGTTAGTGTTAGAGAATGAGGCAGAGAGTGCTCGTTGAAAGTATTTTTTCTATTAAAACCAGTTTTATCTCAGTTTGTTCATTTCTTCATTTGTTTCGAACCAAATAAACATCTTAAATCACCTATAATTCACTATTTGTAGGTGAGTGTGAAGAACGGATCTCTGCAAAGGAGATTGATCTACGCGGTTGGTATTCACTTGATCAACAGTTTTAGCTTAGAAACAGTTCGTATTTTAGATATACATGGATAAACATTCTAAAATGCATTCTTCACAAATCAAGACATCTCTTTATACATGAACAGTAAGTTAACATTGCTATTAAAAGGGGAATTCGACGTGATATTTATCTCGATATTGACACATAACAGTCTGCTGCAAGTCTACTAACTATGCACTGTTTTGTCTTCGTAAATAAAACAAGAAAACATCAATGCAAGTCAAAAATACTTAAAACATCGGAATATTAATTTCATTTTAGATGTGTCATAACTTAGTGTTTTTAAACAAATGCAATTGTAATAGGTTCAAGACATTTAAATTTGTATTTTTCTAATAACAACTCATCCTCCTATGTCATTTCCGAAAACCTATTAAAAATATAAGTCGCGGGCTTCTGCCCGGCGACTAATAAATGTTGAATAATTGATCGTGGATATGTAATGTTCTAACAAACCTGTTGAATGCCGAGAATAATTTAGACTTATAGGAGAATAATTGATAAAAACTAAGGCAATGCAAGGAACAGAGGGATTTTTGTTCACTTGCCTAATGTGTTATGTAGCAATGAAAAAGGAGGGGGGGGGGGGGGGGGGGGGGGGGGGTGAAATATCAGATACCAAATTGGTTATGTTAATTCTAACATAAGTGTTAAGACAGACATAAAGATAATGGATATTTCTTTGTGTGTGTAATTTTTCAACAATTAATTCATGATCAAATGTTTCTTATTAATTAAAAAAATCCAACAAAAAGGATAAAGTGAAGAATAATGATTCATTGAATATTTGTTTAATTTCAGAATGGCCAACAAATATGTAAAAGCAGAAGGCGACGAATTGGCAGGAAGCCTAAGAAATTTGGATACGACATTTACAGCGGATGGCCGAAGGGAAGCTGAAACCTAATCATAAAGAATAATACATCGAGGAAAAAACACAGTAGGTTAGCGGGTCCATCAACTGTGTGACACCCCTGTCTCAATATGTCGAATTAGCTAAGTCAGAGGTAGCCAGATAGAAAAGGCCAGTGTAGCCCTCAATCAATCACGTTTACAACATAACGGAACGGTGGACAGTTATTCATAGACGTCATGGATGGAGTATGAGACGAATTGATAATCATTTTCCTCCTGTAATGAATCGTGTTTTGTGAATACTAAGGACAATAAATAGTGTTAGTTATTTTGATTGCTTGATTATATAATACAATTATAGAATTTTTATTAATTTCTTTGGTTGTTTTCTTTTATCCAATGTGCTGCTTATTTAAAGTTCACTGTCATAAACACTTTGATCGAAGATCTTTCAAATTGATTCGGATATACTGATATCTCGATGAGAGCTTTCGGATGATATATAAAGTGTAAACACCGGTTCAGAACTAAGGAAAATATCACGCATGGGTGACTTCGGTTAGTCGTAGGTCCTTAATTTATTCAGCTCCGGAAAGGTCGTGGCGAGATCTTTCCAACGATTTTTAGGGTTTAAAACATTTCTCATATTACATTACTCGAAAACGGCTGAAAATTGAACCGACAACCCTGGTTAAATTGAAAGGTACTGGTGTCCTTTGTCATTTGGTAGCATCAAGCGAAAAAGTTAAAGCGTTGAGACATAATGGGTAACGTTTTGAACAACAGTGATACGCACATGTTAGTGGTGTTACAGACATGTGTCAACTGTGTCAGTTGGGTGCTATTCCTCATTATATAACGTGTGACAGTTCTATTTGCATGACGTACAACACAGTATGTACCTTAAGGTTTCGGGCATTAACATATGAAAATGTAACTCACGCTCTCTCTCTCTCTCTCTCTCTCTCTCTCTCTCTCTCTCTCTCTCTCTCTCTCTCTCTCTCTCTCTCTCTCTCTCTCTCTCTCTCTCTCTCTCTCTCTCTCTCTCCTCTCTCTCCTTTCGCCCTCTCTCTCTCTCTCTATATATATATATATATATATTTCTTCCTCTCGCTGTCAAGTATATGTTGTTGTTTAACAGTTTGTTTATTTGTATCACATAATGAAATCTTCTTAATAGGAGGAAATAAAGATTGATGATGATGATAATGATTTATAACATCACAATTAACAAAACAATATCTCCATAATCGATCGATACTCGGAATCCCCAAATGCCGACCAGTATCAAACTAGAACTTCGAAATCTCGCTAATTATTATATTTAAATGAAATGGTTATTTTTTACATGAGGCTTTTAACAGAGATTTAAATCGTTTATATGTGTAACATCGTGGTGAGTTTCTGACATTTTCGAACCGGTTTTGTCTTTGATTGTTGCTAAGTTTCTGATCTCTTAGTTAACTTCAAATAAACAAATAAAAATGGACAGGCAAACAAAATACATTGCAAATATCATTAAACCTAAATGGAAACTGTCATGGAAACAAAATTATTTTAATATGATTGGGATTACTTACGCATGTAAATCTCCAAAACTTGGTAAAAACAAGCAAATTCATGAAATTTATATCCCCCGCTTGCAGGAAATATTGTAGGAAAATGTTGAGGTTAGGTTTAAACATGTCAGTAGACTTTTTATTGAACATGTATTACAGGGTAAATTAAACGAACTTGGCCTAGGTTGTTACCAAGTTTGTGGAAGTTATTGCACGGAAACGACTTTTTTTGTTAATTAAGGGACCAAAACTCCACCGAAAAAAGTCCGCCGAAAGTGACGATCAAACTTGGCCTAGCCCTTAAGGCATTTAACC